>JANIJU010000002.1:20750752-20870091 GCA_025504685.1 Leucosticte australis | reverse complement strand
AATATAATATAATATAATATAATATAATATAATATAATATAATATAACAAATTACCAGTAATATAGTAATATAATATGATATAAATAGTAGTAATACAAAATAGTAATATATTACTAGTATTACTTAAACAGAAATAATATTTTAATTATAGATTTTCATGTCTTTTCAATGTCTAATCAGAAAAAATCTTTATAATAAATATTTGTCATATTCCAGCCAGTAATATTTTGTATAAATACAACCAAAATTTATTAAAGAACAACTAGAACTTTATTTTCTCATATTAGTCTAACCTCATACATAGAGTCTAACCCCAAGAAATACCTATGCTTAAACAAAACAGGTATATATTTCCTTGAATATAAACCTTGATTTTCAATTGGTCGATATTAAAATATTCTGGAAGTTTAAGTCTCCTAGGAAGTAAAGAAAAAGAATCTGACTTATAATATCTCATTTTTGGTCTTCTCTAAATTAATCTCAAGGGTTAGTTTGTGTTCATTCTTCCTTCCCCTGAACCAAATGTACATTAATAATATCAAATATAGTCCTGCAGAAACACAAAATATGCCATAAATGTAGAAAAGGGCATTGATAAATGGACTCATCTTTATAACCTTCATTGCAGAGCACTATTGAGTTATTTTAGAATGGCCCATTCTCTCTACTGATTTCTCTTGCTCACTTTTATAAAATAGTTGTGTCACACACATATGAATTAATTGTCATTGTTTTTCTGGTTTCATTTACCCATTCCATTTTTTGAAAGTGTCCAAATATATTGCAATATCTGTTTTTAAAGGCTGTCAACACTTCTAAATGCCATTTTACAAGTCATGCTTTTGGGTCTTCTGACAAAAATATACAGTGGTTTTTAATCTACACATTAGGAGAGCATTATTTTTTTATTAAGTCACAAATGCAGTGTCTGTTCTTTACTTTACATAGCCTGTGTACACTGTTTCAGTTCTATTCCCCCAGCCTTGTTATTTACTTCTGCAGGCATCATTTCAGTCTTATCTTTTGTAGAGGTCATTGGCAGTGGCAGCTTGTCACTTCTGGCATGAATTTGTATGTGCATGTCTCAAAGAGTGCTCATCTTCTGCAAATTTCAGTGGAGGGTCTTCTGCACACAGAGGTCTCAGACATGACAATCCTGGCTATGAAGTGCTGGTTTGAAAACATTAGTTTTCTTCACTTTTGATTGGCGTTTCAGCATTCTTCAGCCTGAATACACTAGCAGTGAACCAGCAAATAGTACTTTTGCACCACCCAAAGCACACTAAGTACTCTCTGAGACAGGTGGGTCTACAATGGACAGATCTGATCACTTCTTTTTATTTGTGCAGAGCAAGCAAATAGGTGTGTTCAAGTGGGGGGGAAAGTGAATTCTAACAATAACACCAGAAACTGTTCCTACTTCAGATCTCTACACCTTGTTTGGTATTTTGAGGGGAGTGAGTTCATGTTATTTATGTATAGCTAGAGTGGCCCTTGGCATGTGAACATAGACACACAAAAAGACATTGACACTTATCTGTTTCCTATCGACATTGACAGTTATCTGTTTCCTATTCCTATATTTTCATGTGCATTAGTTGTGCTGGTAAAAAAAAATAGCTGAATATCTTTCTAAATATGATAGGAACAATAAGCAGTCCCCCAAGATAGAGGGAATATGTCCATCTGGTAATTGATGCTACATTGTGAAGGCAAGCAGTTCCTGCATTTGCTGAATTCAAATTTACTGTCAGTGTTTTGTTTCTGTTAATGCTTCTTGAGTATGCCTTTCACTTCTACCCCAAAGAAAAGGGAGATGCTAATTTAAGGAATGACAAGCTGCAACTCAGCAGATCACTGATATTGTGGTCTCCATGATGCTATATCTTCCTAATTCCTACTGAGTTCAAAACCCAAGGGGAACCTCAGGTCACTGCCTATCACTGCCCAACTTGCTTCTTCATTCAACATTGGTTTCTCTTGTTCAGTGAAAACTGCAATCAAAGGATTCCCAAACAGGGGAGCTACATCTACTCAGTTGTTGCTTCTCCTTGGTCAGCTGATTCTGTAAAGGAAGCAGTTCCCCATTCTTGTGAAATTCCTGTAGGTTCTGTTGAGTGCATTTGCTTACACTAGCTAGGTTTTTACTACAAAACTACTACACCTGTCAGCTAAACATTCACATAGTTGAAATTCTAATACAGTCCTGAGCTTATTTTACTGGTTAAAATGGTTTTGCCCAACTCTTCTTAGCTGACAGTGTTTACCTATGTTTCTTTTCTGATCTTCTTGATATTACACCTTTTTCTGGTTTTGTTGAAGTTTATTAACAAAAAAATTCTGTAATTCTTAGCTCCATTTACCTTAAATATCAAAGACAACAGAAGGAATTCTTTAAACAGTAAAAATTGTTTCCTAAATGAGGAACTTGAACATAGAGAAAAAAATAGCTCAAAAAGACTAGAGCCTAAATTTCATTTTGTAAATTAAATTTTAGTAAAATTTTTCCCTTTTTCATTTAAAAAATGTGTTCAAAATTTAATTTTTAGTTAACATTTTTAATGTTTTTACTCAAATTTCATTCAAATCCAAAGAAGATTAGAAAAAAATTCTGCAACTTACATAAAAATATCATCGTTCATTTCTTCAAATTTCTTAATCTTTATGTTCAGCCTGATGCTTCTCTGCTAACATGTAGAATTAATCAGGATTCATTCCCTTAAACAAAGAAGAAAAAGACACATCATCATCTGATAACTGAAATCTTTCATGCGCATGAGTATATGAACTTGGAACACACTTCTTTGTAATTAATCATTTTAGATAGGAGTAAAAGAATGTAAGAAAATCTGGAAGTCTTTTGAACAAAATAAAACAAAATCTGTCCAACATGCTGAGGTCCTTCTGAAGGGCTTCACCAACCTCTGGGGTATTGGCTATTGCTCCAAGCTTTGTGTTTTAAGTGACCTTCCTGAAGAGGCATCTGCCCCTTCAACCAAGTCACTGATGAAGTTCAACAATACTGGGCCCACTATTAAACCCTGGGGGACACTGCTCGTGACAGACATGTGCCATTGATTTTATCCTCTGGGATCTGCCATTCAGCCAGCTGTCAATCCATTTCATTGTCTGCTCATCCAGTCCACACTTCCTGAGTTTGCCTATGAGGATGTTGTGAGAGACAGGGTTAAAAGCCCTGCTGAAGTCAAGGTAGACAACATCCATTGCTCTTTCATCATCCATCCAAGTGCTTGTTTCATCATAGAAAGTGGTCTGGTTCATCAAACATTATTTCTCTTTAGGGAATCCATTCTGACTACTCCTGATCACTTTCTTGTCAACCATGTGGATAGAGATGGCCTCCATAATGAGGCATTCTATCACCTCTCCAGGGACTGAGGTGAGGCTGACTGGCCAGTAATTTCCTGGGTCCTCCTTCTTGTCCTTTTTAAAGATTGGAGTGAGATTTGCTTTCTTCCAGTCCTCTGGCAACTCTCTCGATCCCCAAGTCCTTTCAATGATGATCATTAGTGGCGTAGCTTTGGTATCCACCAACTCTCTCAGCACTCATGGATGCATTCCAACAGGGCCCATGAGTTTGTGGATGTCAAGTTCACCTGCTCATAACTGCTGTCTGATCTCTCAGCTTGGTATGCTGGAGCAGAAAGCTCCTCATGAGCCTAATGACCCTACAGTCTCTTTTACCACAATTTTGACAACTAAGTAGCTGAAACTAGCTGTGTGACTAAGGTCTGTCATTTCAGGTCTGAGTCACTCTAAATAAACAGGGAGCACCTCTTTGTAAATCCAGCCTGTTAATTCTGTGCTGTTGTGAATCTAGGAATTCAAATCAACTGACCAAAGAGAGAATGAAATGAGGGTGAACTGAATGCTGACATGAGCATTGAGAGTGGGGGCTAGAAATCTAAGGAGCAACCCCCTGTCTTGTTTAGCAATATGCAGTTCTGCACAAACAGCACAAAAGAGCGTTAAATGGAAGGTTAAAATAATTTTCGCTCTTGCAGCTGTCAGGTTGGGATGCACCTCAGATCTCCTTTAAGAGTTTCTTTTCTTTTATGAAACTTTTTTTTGCAAACTCCTTAGCTCTACAGTACCCAATATAAAAATGACAGTCCAGTTAGTGTTGGCTAGACACCTGAGATGAAAACAACACTGCCTCTTCTTTTTTCCTCCCCCAAAGTAGAATGGTAGAATCTGGGTCATATATTAATTTATACAGTGAATGTCTTGTCTTCTGTATCAATTAAGTTTTTATAATAGGAAAGTGTTTAAGATTTTAACTTTCAATTGCTAATAAAATATAAGTATGTAGATGAATATTAATATAGATGAATGACATTGGTAAAATCAGTATTTAGATGGATGTTGATGGGAAAACATTTGTTATATATGATCGCAGTCAGTTGTACATAAAATTAATTCTACCAACTCTTAAAGGCCATTGAAAGGATGTACTAAAATCAATTTACTTAACCAGATTAGATCAGGAAAATTGGCCCAAGGAGAAGAAATTGTGTCCTTGTGGGATATATTTGCATAGCAATATTGGTTAATATTTTTTATATTCTATGAATAAGCTACAAGAAGAGGCATTACAAAGAGATATAACATAATCCTGTGTTTGAACATTTGGACATAAATCTATTTCATTTTAAACTAGAACTGTTCAGCATTTATTATTTCTGTGAAGAATGCTGTCTCTCTCTTTCACATCTTTTTTTGGTCTGCATTTTTACTATTTTTTTACTGGCCCTATTCAAAGGAGCTACTTAATACAGAAGCAGGCATAGCAAAACAAGGAATTAATTCACCATTTCCCATGGGTTGGTAGGTGTTCAGACATTCCAGGAAAGCAGGGCTCCAATAGGCAGAACAGTCACTTGGGAAGACAAACACCAGTGCTCTGAACACTGCCCCTTCCTTCTTCTTTCCCCAGCTCTACATGATGAACACAGGTTGGGATATCCCTTGGGGATCAGTTTGGGTCAGTTGTTCCATCAGTGTCCTCTACCAATCTCTTGTGCAAGAAATTTCCTATTTTCTAGCCAGATGGAGTGAGAAGTGGAAAAGGCCTTGACACAGAGCAGGCGTGGTTCAGCAATTGCCAAAATATCTTTGTGTTATCAATCCTGGTTTACTTACAAATCTAAAATGTAGCACCAAAGAAGCTACTATGAAGAAAACTACCTCTATCCCAGACAAAAGTGGAGCAGAAGTTACATATTAAAGTAGCAATCATCAAAAGCAAACCAATTACAAATTCAATATATAGAGATCTGCTGACTTAGAGGACATGTTTTGATGTTTTCACATCAGAAAAAGCTGAAACCAAGTAATCTAGATCATGGAGTTTTGCCATTGCTCATTCAGTTTAACATCTGATTCAACTGTAAATGTTTATGTTTTCACCATATTATGAATTTATTACAATTAAATGCTGTGCTATCAATGCTACTTTCCACTTGTTTTCAGTTAAATCCTCGGTACTGTTTTCCATGGGTTGAAGATTTGAGTACATAAAATCTAACTGTATCTTCTGAATGAAGTCACTAAGAATTCTTTTCAATTGCTAAAATGTGGACTTTCAGTGACTAAATATATGAGCTGCAAGATTTGACATAACTGCTACTCACAAATTCACAAAGTTCAGCAGAATTGCTGACATGGATTTGAACTCTTCATTTTATTTAACAGTTAGGGTGCAGAAGTCTATTTAATATTAGCACCCTAATGAGATCAAGGAGATTGGAAAGTTCTTAGATCAAGGACTAGATTTAATCTTTGAAAGTTTATCACCTTGAAAATTTCAGCTTCCATTGCAAATTGCATTTGTCTTGTTTTCAAGTATCACAAAAACTTTCCCAGTGTTATAATTGAAAAAACAGTTTATGTATGGCTGCCTCCCACCCACAGTCAAACATGAATTCTGGCCCTATTGTTATGTTTTTCTTTTCAGTTTTATATATTAGGGTTTTCTGTTCATTCTTTAGGCCTTTCCCAGCCACCCTCCCATCCCCCCCTCTAGGGAAAAAAAAAAAAAAAAAAAGGAAGGATATCCACAGAAATTAAAATTAAAAGGGAGATTATTAGGACAAAAGATCATGGTCACATCATTCTGTTTTGACATTTTCTGGGCCTGCAGGTCCTTTTTTTTCCTGCACAGAAAAGGTGTTTTTTAATTCCAAATTTGCTGTAAATTCTATAGTCAGTTAATAATGCTGTCAAAACTCTGTAGGTTAATCAAGTTATTTCTCCTAGAGCCTGGAAGTTAATCTTGCTGCTTACTTCATGAGGAGAGTCTAATGTTATCCTTTCTAGGACCATTGGCTAGTTTCAAAATTCAACAACTGAAGCTATTCTGTTCAGTTACATTACCCCACTTTTACTCCTCAGAGTTCTGTTCTCTTAGCAAAAAAAAGCTATGCAAAAGAAACATGTTTTCAAGCAGTAAGTTTACTTTCCTTCTTATCTGCAATAAAATGCATTCTAAAATTTTGCAGTATTACAAGATTTTCAATGCTGTGACAGGTAAGAGTAAGTACAGGTAAAGCAGGAGGAATCTTAGAAAAGATCCTTGAAAGCAGAAGAGGTTAAAGAGACAGCTAAATGACCAAGAGGAAGAGCATGTAGGGGGAAGAGAAGTGAGCATGACTTTTCCCCCTCAGTTAAGGACTTTCAGAATAACATATGCTGTAATGTTTATTTTCTGAACTTGCTTTTCATTCATCTGAGTCACACCATCATTCCAGTGGCTAGGTACACATACATGTGAAATTTTACATATGTATGTGAGAAATTTTACACATGTATGAAATTTTTTAATTTCATATTTACTTATGTGAGAAATGTTGTGACCTACTCTTTAAAATGAAAAGCACATACTGCATGAGTTCTTGTTAACTGTAGCAATCTATCATACCAAGAATCATATTAAGATTCTTGCTTTCATGTTGTGAAGTTTCTCCTCCCCTTTATAAAATGTATACAAAACCCTCACAAAATGCAGAATATTTGCATTAGAGCAAACAATTCTGTACATGTTTTATGTAAATTTATAGCTAAGTGTATTCTAGATATTCAGAATGAGATATACTTTAACACTTACTGATATAGACCACAGAGTACATGTAGTTTGTATAAAGCCCTCTTCCTCCTTCAGCCTAGGAATTCAGTAAGAAGTTAAAAATGTATCAAGGGACAGGAGGGTGAGTGAAAATGATGAGGCTACAACCGACAAGAGGAGAAACCAATCATACTTTTCAGAGAGTCTGAGCTTCTCCTGCTTTGGAAATTTCCTATTTTCCCAAGGACTGGCTTTTTTATTTCTGTTTAACAGTCATGACAGTTTCTAGTTTATTGCTGAAAAATAAATGTGAAATAAATTGAATTTCACTCTCATTTCTTTCTCTGTGTTCCTTAGGGATTCTAAAACCATACCCACACTGGATGTTTTTGAAGTATAAGAAATGAAGCTGTATGATTCCTATCCATAGTAAGGCTTTTCTTTTTTATAAATTTCAGTTGTTAGGGTTAAAGTACAAACCTTATTCTGTTCTGAAATTAAGGTGCAGATCTTTTTTTTCCCTTCTTTATATCTCTGGTAGTCATATTAAAATGTTCTCTACTGAGGCAGCACTAGAAAAAAAACACCTTTCCCCTCATAACTGCTTGGAAAAGATGAGACTAGCAACTGAATAATAACTGAACTGATCACACTTCTGTGATCACCAAGGAATAGTGCATTAAAAAAAGCAAACAAAATAAGCTTCTATGTAAAGTAGCAATACAAGATGGGAGGAAAAAAAAAAAAAAGCATTATGTAAATCTGTTTTTGCAAACCACTTCTATGCGATTCCTAACTCATATTTTGAGAAGCACAACCCAGCAGGCAAAGTCATAAGCATACAACTTGGTAACTGTTTTCTATTTACTGGAGCACTGTGGGCTTAAAAGTTCAGATGAAATGTGAAACTTGTGCTCAAGCTCACTGAAGAAAGGCTGAAAAAAAGAGGAAAGAAGTAGAAAGCCAGAAAGTGAATGAACCCAGACAAGATTAGGTAAAAGGAAAATTGAATATAGAAAATCAGTGCTAAACAGCAGGAAAATGGAAAAAAAAAAAAAAAGGAAGAGGAAAAGCATAACAGAAGCTCACACTCCTGTGGTCTAATTAAATGTGACATGTATAACACAATCCAGAATTAAAACACGCTCCAGAATTAATTCCTGAGGCTTTGTCTAGATTACTAAATTAAACACTGTCAGGGAAAACACTTAAATAGTGCCATGTAAGCATTTATACTGCCAAATCAATAGCAGATCCTCTGCCATAGCTCTGGCTTTGGCTGGAGCAGACTGAGGCTGGGGTGAGCCAAAGCCAAGGATTGTTGCTGCCAGTCCTGCAGAAGGGCAATTCTCCTCTCAGTTTCTGGAAGGGAAAAGCTGGGGAGAGTAAAAACAGATCTCAGCTGCATGATAGTGTTTTGCTTCTTGCAGTCAAGACAAAATTATACTTTCTGAAAAATTTAGTTTGAAGGACATATTCAGTGTTCATTCAGTGGGCTTTAGGAACCTGAATTACTCAACCCTCTGCCCCTCTGGCCCTAAACCAACAAAAAACTGGCTTTTTATGACTGTGAGAAATCTCAGTGAAGCCACTGGAAAAGCCTGCATTTCACCTCTTTACTATAATATTTTATATATATTATATTTTGCTCCCATGTATTTTGTAAATAGATCTTAGCGTTTCTGGAGAGTTTATTCAGAAATTAAAGACAGCATAATCCCTCCACATTACAGATTTTGATTTTGAAAAATTTTAGTTATGCTAGGTAAAACCAAGTTATTATTTATTTCTGTACATCATCTGTGAAATAATACTCTATTACTCTAAAAAAAATCTATTATTATCTAGTACCAGTATTCTCACAATGTGTGTTATAGTTTTCAGCATTATTGATGGGAGTATTACTAGTCCCTATTCTGATCTTCTGCTCTTAGGATTCCATATAGCAAACAAATATTACTTATGCTAAAATGTTTTGAGTTGAAGGGGACCTTGAAGGCTATTTATGATAATAAAAGCCACTGCCTGCATTACAGTTCTTTCCTAATGGTAAGGAAGAATGCTACAGATGTAATGGAACATACAGTGCTTAGAAATTCACAGCTCAGAATTCTGCCTCTGATCTTGCTGCCTTATTGTGGTGAGAAAGACAAATGAGATGCTTGATGGAAATGCCCACATATTTATGATACAGGAGCTACTCTAGAATTTTGCAATTGTCTGTGTGATTTTAACATTCTGTGCTTGTTAATTTACATGTTAATCCAAATTTATTAGGCTACTCTGAAAATTTTATCCACAAAATATAACAGGACACTTGTAAAACATCTATAAAATTGGAGTTTCTTTGTCTCATTTTGCATTCACCTTTGTTATGCTTTAATGCTATTTTAATCTTTCTCATTATCCATGAAATAGAGTTACTTAGAAATAATGAATACATGAAAAATTTTAAGTCCTTCATTATCTTATCATAAAACAGGTTTTTTTCTTCCTGTAAACACTGCAATATAAGCAAGATTTAAAATCCAGATTTCCACCATACTGGGCCATTTCACTAGCTACCTTCAACAACAAATATAAGCCCCACAGGGACCAGCCCAGCTTGTGTTCAGAAGTGAGATGAAAGAATGTTGTAGGAATCTTTATTCTTAACAGGACCTGTGCTGGGTCCAGCATGGTGCGAAATGATAGAGAGCTTCAACTGCATCATCTCAGGAAGGGAAATCTACAGAAAAATGATGGCTTTTTTCATGCTAGAAACTGATGGTTGAGTTTCATCCTCACTTTCTTTTTTTAGCCAAATATTAATATTAATTATTAAAATTACATTTCTAGTCTTATGTTGCTATGGTAATCTTGAAAAACAAAAACTCAGGAACACAACCAAAATCTTACAATAATTGTTAGTACACAACACTATTTTCAGGTGGACACAATCTGCTAGTGAGGGCAATTATTGCAGCAAATAAAGGTGGGCTGTAAATTATTTCTTTTAAAAGATTAAAATAACACATTTAATAATATGATATTTAAACTATTTCTAAAACTATAAACATAGATTAATCTAAAAGGCATGAAGCCATAACATGTTGAAAAAATAAGATCATGAATATCAGATTGGTCAGTGTTCATTGGAATATATTTAGAAATTTGAATCATTAATAAATTTCGCTGCTGTAATTTCTATGCCACTTCCTAATATTGTAGATAGGTAAGCATACTAACAGCTTTGAATTCTATACAAGACTCTGAACAGGAGCAGAATATATAAACTATGTAGAAATTACAAAATACTTATTCAAATGAGTAGTTTTTGTAACTGTGTATTTAACCCTTGTCAATGTAGGGGTCCAAATTTCCTGAATAAATACAGTTCCTAAAGAAATAAATTCTCTCATGTACTTGTAAAATGAGTACTTTACCAAAAGGGCAAAACTGAGAAAAATGAGAGAGTGAGTGAGTGAGTGAGTGAGTGAGTGAGTGAGTGAGTGAGTGAGTGAGTGAGTGAATGAGCAATCTGCGAATCAAAAATATGCTATAAAATATTTAAGGAGGAGAAAACTGGACCATAGCTATGCTGTGCAAATCTGATATATTTACAGAATTATCACTGAAGACTGTTGCTGCATTTTATACTGAGTCAGTTATTCAGGTTAAATACTACACTATCAATATTTTAATTCCTTACATGTGTAAGGCTGTTTTGCCATCATATTGCCATGAAATATTTGAAAATTATTGAAAGCAAGCTACATAGTTCTGCATGCTACAACTCAGTACCTTACAATGACAACAGAAGGATAAAACCAAGCAAACTCTGAAACTACGTTTTTAAGAATTCTGATGATCTCAGAATGAACCATGCAAATGCTCCTAAATCCAACATCTGTGCATTTCTAAAGTAGAAAAAAAGACAACATAAATATTATAAAGCAGATTTTTTTCCTATATTTTGAATAAATTTGCTTGGTAATGGCCAGTGATTAAAAGCTCAACTACGTAGCTTTTTTAGAGGGAAAACTCCCTTAGGAGAGTCATAGGGGAGCTTTAAAAATTGCTGTAGGGCACAGAGATCTTAAATGGTAGTTAGCAGGAAATCTATGTTGGAAATCATTACTAAAGTTTTAAGTATGTAAAAGATAAGCTAATAAATACTGGGGAAGAACTTGTGAATATGTGAGAAAGATGTGTACACATCCTGATGTGTCACAGGTCACATATTTGCTAGCAGACATCGAAGGGAGAGCTAATAAGGAACAGAAACAGCTACCTGTTTCTAGGTGTGCTGCCAGCAACATCTCAAATAGAATAACTAGAAACAATTGATACCAGTGGGAAGACTGTCATATATTAGCCCAAATCTCAAAAAATTAGATGGACACTGAGCAACAATGGTGCTTTAGGAGATGTCAGAGAAATATGTGATTTTAAGGTTATTTTACCCATTCTGTGATAATTCAGAGCTTTAGAAAAAAATCTGAAACCCAAATATTCTTCAGCATCCTCATAAGTGAAATCAGATTTTGACTCAATTTATTTTTTGACTGAAGTGGAGGTTGAAACAGACTCCACAGATTCCTTCCAACCAAGTCTCCCTGTGATATGATGATTTCATGTTTTTTAATAACCTGACACCTGGAACAACCATGCTGTCCTACTTTTTTAGGTATGAATTTCTTCAGCCAAATATTAAGCACAGTCCAATTATTTGAATTTTCTTGCATAGAGTAATTGTCTTTAAAAATTAAGAAGTTCAAAGGGAAAATACAAATACTGGAAGAAAGAGAGGTTGTAAAAATATAGCAGCAAAAGTGATGTGACAGCTTATATAGTACTGAGTATGTGGACAATTCTGGGTTTATTATGTAAAGGTGTTGTTCAGCTGCCAGCATCCATGATGTCACTTTGCAGGCAGTCACCAAGGTCATTGAATTCAGGGGGGTTTGTTAGTCAGCTTTCACTCCTTTCAGACAGGAAAGCAATTAAAATCTCTTTGTCTAAAATAATGAAATTGCACAGCCTACTTTCTGAGGTACCTGGAAAGACTGGAACAAAAACATTCCAGGGAAAATAAGCATAATTTGTCTGGAGTAGTGCAGAGAGTGGAGTTATTGATTTGCAGGATTGTAAGTTTGTAAATAAGCTGAAAGAGAAAAGAAGGAGGCAAAAGTATACAGAAAAGCAAGCAAAAATCAGAATCATGAGTGAAAGTGGTCCAAAGAGGATAAGGCAAAGATTGATAATGTGGTCTTGAGAAAAACTGGAAACAAGGTTGTGAAAGAAATGAAACTTTTTGGAGTGTGCTCTTTCTGCGCTCAGGACAGCAGAATTGCTCCTGTGCTGCTGTGAGTGAAAAGTGAAATAGTATTGCAGTTCTACCTCATTGTTGCATTCAACTGAAATTTCCAATATGCACTTAATAAAGCTGGGTTCTGTTTCTGCTCAGATATACAATTGAATTAATACTTATTTTGGTATGAGGACTTCTACTCACTTTTAATTTATACTTTGTGAAAGAAAAGTCTCCCTGTATTGGCAAGACCTTTAAACAAGTTATTTATCATACATGAGAAATCCACAACTAAATCTTTGCAGCATATTGCCATGATCACTACACTTTCTCTAGCAAAGGAAGAATTATGCAGAGAGTATCTACTTTATTTCAGTGACATTAAAACTTTAGCCCATACTTGTCTCTGGACACTGAAGTGCTCTAATTAATGCAAACAAGAAAAGCAGATTTTGAATCATAGACTCATGCAATTATCATGGTTGGAAAAGGTCTCTAAGATTATTGAGTCCAACCACTGACTTAGCAACACTGCACTCACCACTAAACCTTATTTTCAAGTGGTCGACAGCTGACTGAACATGAGCCAGCAGTGTGCCCTGGTGGCCAAGAAGGCCAATGACCCCCGGCCTGTACCAGGAATAGTGTGGCCAGCAGGAGCAGGGAGGTCACTCTTCCCCTGTACTTGGCACTGGTGAAGCCACACCTTGAGTGCTGGGTCCAGTTCTGGCCCCTCAGTTTGGGAAGGGCATTGACACACTCGAGTGCATCCAGAGGAGGGCAACAAGGCTGGTGAGGGGCTTGGAACACAAGCCCTATGGGGAATGACTGACGGAGCTGTGGCTGTTTAGTCTGGAGAAAAGGAGACTCAGAGGTGACCTTATCACTCTCTACAACTCCCTGAAAGGTGGCTGTAGTCGGGTGGGGGTCGGTCTCTTTCTCCAGGCAGCAGCTGACAGAACCAGAGGACACAGTCTTAAGCTGTGCCAAAGGAAATATAGGTTGGATATTAGGAAATTTTTTTTTAAAGAAAGGGTGATAAAGTAGTAGAATGGTTTGCCTGGGGGGGTGGTAGAGTCACCATCTCTGGACGTGTTTAAAAAAAGACTGGATGTGGCACTCAGTGCCGTGGTTTAGTTGAGGTGTTAGGGCTGGGTTGGACTTGATCTTGAAGATCTCTTCCAACAAAATGATTCTGAAATTCTGGGAATTTGTCTAATTGTCTTTTATAGGTCTTGAAAACATGCTAGGGTTCTTTGCTATGAAACATTAGAATCTTAGATTTCAATAAAATAAAAAGATAAAAAACTTGACAGGAGTATGAATAAAAACAGCTATATAATATTTTATGTAAGCATACCCATGTACAGCATGTGTTTCTGTGGAGCATTCAGCTCACTATGATTTTACCATAGTGATCAAAATGAATGTTTAGATACTTTTCTATTATAAATATTAAATAAATATATGCATGCACAGTCATGTCTCAGTGATGGCACACAAGGAGACAACACAAAGTCACTTTCTTCTTCTTTTGTTCCTAATCTGGTTAATATAAACCTCCTCTTCATCAATCCTGCACCCTACTATGGCACAGGAAGGTTCAGACTTTAAGGTAAGTATTTACATTATCCCTTCAAAAAGAAGGGGACTATATCAAGCACATCTTTAAATACAGAGCTTTGAAGTATTCCCTGCAGACCTTGAAAATGTAGCACATACTCTCAGGGCTCAATAAATGTTGGCTGGAATCCAAGTATTACTAATTTAGGCCCCTTACTTGGCAACTATATTGGCAGTCATTTCATCTCATTTTTGCCATCTAAAAGTTAGATTGCATTCTCACCTGGAGTTCTCATACTTTCAGTGCAGACAAAAAGATAACCTTGAGAAGGCTAATTGATTTCTATATCTTACATGTCCATCAGTATTGGATGAACTTGATTACATAGGACTACCTGTGATCTTGGCCTTTCATATGTAAAATTATTTTAATTTCTAAAGCCTAGATCTTTGTTTCTCTGACACAGCACCTCAAGTACCCTCTCACTCCTGTTCTTATAGTGGCATCTGGAAGGAGGAAATGCTAGACACTGTACAGTCACATAGCAAGAGGTGGCACTGACAGAGCTTGCACTTCAAACAGGCAACACCAAAAAAAAATCAGAAAGAGACATAACTCCCCCTGTTAGGTGAGTATGGGAAGGGGCAAAATTCAGAGAAGGGCAACAAGAAAGATAAAAGTTACAGTACAGACAGGATGACTACAAAAGTGATTTCAATCTGGGAAAAACTTATCTGAGTGCAAATACTTGGATTCTGAGTAGAAAGGATAGATGAATGAGGCATAATTGCTTTCAAAAGGAAACAGGGTAATTTTTGAAAGAATTACTCTGAGGCAGCAATGAATATAAAGACAATAAACATAACAGAATCAGCTGAGTTGTAAGGGACCCTCAAGGATCATTGAATCCAACTCCTGGATTCAGGGATTCAATGATCCTTGAGGACAGGGCAGCCCCAAGAATCCCACCCTGTGCCTCAGAGTTATTCAAATGCTTCTTGTACTCCGTCCAGGTTGGTGTTGCGATACTTCCCTGGGGAGCCTGTTCCAGTCCCCAGCCACCCTCTGGGTGAAGAACCTTTTTCTAATATCCACCCTAAACTCTGAAACATTGGAACAGGCTGCCCAGTTATGTGGTGGAGTCCCAATCCCTGGAAATGTTCAAGAAATGACTGGACACAAACAACCATAGCTTAGGCAATGGTTTAGTTGATATGGTGGTGTTTGGTCAAAGGTTGGATTCCACGATCCTGGAGGTCATTTCCAATCTTAATGATTCAATGATTCTATGAAAGAGAAGGCAGCTTGGAAACAACAAATGTTCAGTGTGCCTGCTAAGTCTCCAACAGCCATGCTTTTTGAGAATGAGATGTCTCTTTGCACTTATTTTTTTCTCTCTGAGGAGAGAAATTTGCTCCTTAGAATGACTCTTTTAGGGCACTATCTCACTGGGTGCACCTGGAGAAGGAAACTGCATGCACATGACATGAACTATGGAATAATCTCTGGTCCTGGAGCTCTAAGTGGATGCTTTCCAGGAATCAGCATCCCTCAGCTTAGCTCATATTTTGGTAGCAGCCCAAACAGCAAGAAACTTCTGTCCTGTGTGCTCCATGTCAAGACTGCTCTGTGCATAGGAAGTGAAATCTGTCACAATCCATGCTAATGCTGTCTGTATGGTGCAGACTCTGGAGAATCTTATTCTTCCTACAGGGTAAAGGTTTCCTGGATAGGAGATATATCAGCATCATTCCAAAAGGCAGCCTTAAAGCAAGGTTATATGTATGCACTGAGGGGAATTTGTATCAAGGTAGCAAACCAAGCTACTTTATCCTTTAAGGTATTGCTACCTTTTAGTTGAATAAGAGTAATTATTCTTAAAAATATAGTACAATACAATAATCATACTTCCAATGCTCTATAGCAAAATTATTTTGAAATTAATGAAAGTAAAAATGAGTTTGAAAACAAAAATTATTATTAATGTAAGGTAATGCTTTTATGAAATACAATGTTTTTATGTGTACATGACATAGAAATGTACACAATTTTAGAAAAATTCACACACATGTACATTTTTATAGAAAAATATAGAATAACAATGTAGCTTTGATTAAAATCAGGACAAAGTGTTCCAATCTGGCTAAGAAGGAAGTAAACAAATCAATCAACCAAACATAAAAATCCACAAAACTAAAATGTTGTAAAAGGCAACAAGATATAATGAGATTATTTAAAGGAAACATGCTTTGGCAATATACTGCCTTCCCTAAATCAATCTTTACAACAGGCAGTGATTATCAAATTAATACTGTTAACACTGCTTTCCAATTTGTGGATTTAATATTTTTTTAACTGAAGCCAAACCAATTAGTCCACCCTCCCTTTCAGATATCACTAGATGAGACAGTTTCATGGTACCAAAATACAGAGGAAGCACATGCTGCAGACATAAAAGTATTTTGCTCAGCTTTCTGAAAAGTAATGAGATGAATAGTGTATTTTGTGTTGTTTAGCAATACCTTTAATTTGGATTCTGAAAATAGAATCTTCATGAATGATTTCCTTGTTGGGTGCTTTTTTTTGTTGTTGTTGTTGCTGTCATTGGAAGGGGTTCCTTTTGAATGCACTTCTTTGGGCTAATGAACCAACATAACTTGTAGACACTAAGAGTTTGAAGGTGGCTGTAGGCAATTTCTCTTTTGTGTTTTTTCTTTTTCTTTTTTTCCTTTTGTTCTGTTTTATACTTTTTTAAAGACTCAGCAATGCTACAGACTAATAGTTTATGGCAGTCAGCTAATGAGTTGAAACTTCAGTGAGATAGAAAGCACACAATGGAAATGTGTGAAAAATTGAAATGACAAGGTTGTTAAGGTAACCCTATCTTGGCTGTGTATTTGTGAAACCTATTATAATGCAGTGAAATGAAAACTTAATAAACATTTCCAGCCATTATGAAGGGGAAAAAAACCCCCAAAAACAAAGACATCTTTTTGAACTGCAAGATGCATGGATTTGCTGTTGCAATTGTATTGTAATGGAAATTAAGCAAGTGACAAACAATTGCCCCATACGACTAGCCCGTGCCAATATAGAACATTAAAAAGCAATTTTAAAATCTTCTCTTTTCACATTAACTTTTTAGAACCAGCTGACTTGGTGATTTTGCAAATGAGAATTTAAATGAAAATGTTCTGTCCATTGAGAGCATGTGAAGAACGTTAAGGGGGCTTTGGAGTTACTGCCATGATGTGCTTTCAGTTCAGTGGTTTTGCTTATTTAGGTATATAGGTTCATGCTTACACATACTTGCAAAACTTAACACCAAGGAAACTGAATAGAACAAATGATTCATTGTCCTGTCATACCAGGGTTTACTGAATAAGCATTGTCTGTGCGATTCACTGGTGCTCATGTTTGCTTTCTTCTCTTGATGAAGTCAAACTCTTTCGATGAATACTGTGTATTAGGGCAACACTGACCCTGATCTTTACTGTGCTGTTACTCCTTCTCTAGTTTTCTTAAACTTCCTGTCCCTAGAATTTCAGGAAATTCTGAAATTTCCTGAAAGGTGGGTTATTAAAATTAAAAAAAAAAAACTTTCAAGCTTATGATGTTAATTTGTGGTGGTTAATGAGAAGGTTGAGGTGGGGACATCAACTGTGATTAGTCTCAGACAACCAGTGATGAGTCTCAGACATAACAACATAAAATAAAAGTATGTATAATAGACTGCAAGAAGAGGAGGTGAGTGTGTGCCTCCACATACTACCATCAGATTATTAGTTAAACTACAAAAAGAAGTCAAATAAGAATCTGACAATTTGTTGTTGCATTTTAACCTAGAACAAACATTAAAAATATGGAAACTACAATTGCTGTCAGGTGTTTCCTGAGGATGGTAGAACTGAGAATGCCATCTTCAGTAGCTGAAGAGAGATTGGAATACTGCTCTTCTAAACTGGGCATCTCATCTGGCAACTAAATCCAGCATATGATACTTTGCAAGCACGACTGATTTTCCTCCAAAGATTTCTGGTTGCAATACTTTTTGAAACAGGACAAAAAATGTTGTTTATGTGCTGGTAGAATTAATCTTCATTTTTGGTAAGGAGTTAGGCTGCCAATGGAAAATGATATACAACACTGATAATTTTGATTATCTTTGTAGTGGAAGAACCTGGTGCATGTAGTAACCAAGCCCGAAAATCACAAGAAAAAACTGAGATAATTAGATATATTTTATCATTGGAAAATATCTAATCATTACACTACTGGTAGATTCGTGAGATGTCCACATGATATGTCTGTTTCACTATTTTTGTAAACCCTTTTTTTTTTAAGGAAAAAAAAAGAAAAAGTGTACTTAACTGATTGGTCTAGGTACAAGGCAGAACTCTTTATGTGTATCCTTAGTACCATTTCTATCTACAGAAAAGTATTCATGAGAATCTGATCTTTCCTTGTCTTTCTGGAAAGCTGGTAGCAACTGAAGACTGTTCTGAAGGTGAGAGAGGGTACTTCAGAAACAATTCAAAGATGAGTTCTATAATTTTAGATTTACAAAGGAGCAATTATATTACTTAATTCAATAATGGAATTTCGAATTAGGAAGCTTCATATATACCTATTCAGCCTCCTTAAGAGAAAAATAAAATTGACCTTTTTGAATAACAAATTGCAAATACAATATAGTTCCCATCCCTCACTCTGTGGTTTCTGAACAAAGCCGTGACATTTTTTTATTGATTTTTTAAAATTTATGTGCTTTTAGTAGGCATTGAATGCAATTTTTTATTTAAATACTCTGCTTTTTATTCCCTTATTCCATGCAAAAACTATACTGCACCACGCATATTTAATACAGATAAATTCTTTATCTTGTAATCAGTGCTAAGAATAATTGTGTCAATTTTTATGGAATATACCTGGTAAACTTTGAACTCATCAAATGGAAGACAATTAATGTAATTCACCTTTTATTAAAAAAAAACCCTCTTGTGATGTCACACATTAATCAGATTTCTGGTTGTGACTTTCATTTTCAGCAACAAACTTGGCTCCTTGAATAATGCATGCTGAATACAAGGTGGTGAAGAACAGGTAATTCCTCTGATAAAAAATCTTGGGTTAACTTGCACATCAGTCCTAAGAGAAGGTAGTGGGGCTAATAGGCACCTGATCTATCATTTTCAAGAAAATTTTGAGCTCTGGATCAGTTAGGGAGGACTGAAGCATGTATAAAACCAATTCAACAATATCCATCTAAAACATTATTCTTTTAAGACTGTTTTATTTTCTCTATGTTGGTTGTCAAAGGAGACTGAAAAGGAATCTCAAACATAAGAGTGTAGTCCTATGACTTAGACAACAGAGCGGGCATATGGCTGACTCATGGCAGATGTCTCCTCACAGGCAGGAAAAGGGATGACTATTCTGCCTGTATTGATATACAGATGGGCTCACATATTATAAATTACATATATTTAAATTTTGAATAAGATTTTCAAGTACCTAGATTATGAAGAATAATATAACCATGGAATGTAAATTTTCAACTTTTTATAAATCACATTTCTTTCTCTTTGCGTGCTCACACATTCCAGACATTAGCTGTATGGGCTTGAAACAAGTTGAGTCAAATTTTCCAAATAATTCACTTTGTATTTTTCTTTTGAAATGTTTGACAAGTACATATGTCTGTGATTCATTCAATTTATGCTGCTGGTCAAATAACTTGTGTATGTATTCATCCATAATTCATTCAAAAAATTATACAAAATATTTTAAATAAGTACTATGAATTATGTTCGCTGAAAAAATTTATGACAGATGTGATAGATTGTTTATCAAAATCTTTCCTCTCTTCTCCACTTCTGAAAATCCAGTCCAGTCAGTTGTGAATATATTTAGAATACAACTATGTAAATAATTCACAAAGTTCTCTTATTCCAGCTTTTATGGAAAATCCATTATTGCTCATTTTGCCTCTGTAGCAAGTGACCCAAAGTTCAATGATATCTCAAACTGTTCTTCCATTACTTCATCAGTATTTGGATCAGTGCCTTAGCCCAAGCATGGAAAGGTCTTTGCACAGAGGCTGCTTCAAATCTCACCACTGTATATCTTATCCCATTATCCATTGCTAATTTACATGCCTATTTGAAATTAAAGTGGAGCATGTAAATTGAAAAGTAGTATGCAACTAGATTAATTTAACCTTTGAATACATTTTTAAAAAGAATGGTGAATTAACCAGCAATTATAGTTTTTACTTTCAAAATACTAATAACCAGATGACCTGGGAATGGTTTAACTTTTTAAATTGCACATATAAATGTAAGTAGCTATGTAGCTAAATATATCCAAGGCGAACTGATGTTTCTTTAAAAAAATGAGATGGGTGACTTTCATAGCTGTTAGCATTTATGTTGATTTCTACAGAAGACTGAGGTGGGGGTAAGTTGAGTCAGACTATGCTATTATATTTCTGCAAGTTCTTGCAGAATTTTAACAGCATCATTTTTGTTATTATATAGTCAATATGAATTCAGTCTTCTATTTTCTGACTCTGTGGTTCTGATAGGTTTCACTTGTCAGGGTTATGCATTTTTGTTATGTTAATGAAAGAAGAAAGCTCATACAATTTTAAAATACTTTACTGAAAAGCTTGAAAGACAAAAACAAACTGGAAATAGCTGTACATCAAAATTTAGATTTAAAAAGGTTTGCTGCAAAGAAAAAATATTCAACTTAAATTACACATGCAAATTTATTTCACAACTTCAGTTAGTGCTCAAAGGTAATGAAAAACAGAGTTTTACTTAGTATACAAACATTGTTGATATTCATAGTAATATCAATTGCACTGTGATCAGGAAGATGAGGCTAATTACTTCCAAGTATTATTTTGAGGCACATATTATACCTTCTACCTGCACAGAGGACAAAATCAAACACCAGTATCTAAAGTATTTCAGTACTGTTCTGTTTGTAATTATGCTGCACAGTCCTTTCTTTAAAAACAGCAATTTAATGGCAGTTAAATAACCTGAGCAAAACAACAAAAAAAGAGTTTTGTATTTTTAATAAATATTTAGTTCCCAATTCTTATATCTATGCACTTTCAGACCATTTATCCTAGGACCTGAATTAAGGCAGTATAAACACTCTATCATTTTAGTTCAAGGCAATGATGAGGGAATCAAGTTATCTTATTCTCTACTGACATATTTAACTCCATGTTCCTTTTATAGTCAATGCAGAGATTTTTGATGACCCAGGTTTCTAATAAAAACCTGAATTAGAAGGATGGGTAGACATGAACATGTATTAGCATAATTTCGCCCGCTGACAGTTAAAAATATGTCACATAATCATGAAGGATGTCAGTCCATTTTGTGCCAATTTAAAACAGCAAAGTAAGTAAATCTGAATTGAATATAGCAATTTTACCCCAGGTATGTGCAGACATACCCACAGACATAGGGATTCTACTTCAGCTGTTATAAGATCGAAATTCTCTATCCAGAGTCAGAGTTTCTTTAGTTTAGGACACTGATGAAATAACAGAAACTCTTCTGATGTCATTCTCATCCATTTTGTTGCATGTACCGGTGATTGTACAATACATTCCTATTAGCAATTTTTATTTTTTAAATAAATCAGAAATCTGTGTGATTTATTTTTTCTTTTATCATCATATTTATTTTGCAAGTCCAACCATCAAGAGAACGCACGGAGTAGGAAGTATGATAGAGGAAGAAAACATATGAGCAAAAACCAAATAAATTTGCTCAGTAACAGGTTTTAGCCATAGTTCTGGTCTTGGATACACATAGGATGTGAAATTAAATGGTGAAACACAAATTTTTAATAACAAGTATATGCACATTTACACATATATAGAGCTGCATGTAAGTTATAGCTGCTATATAAACATTAACAAACTGTGTTATACATTTTTCATACATTTAAATACTCTAACAAATTTTTTTTGGTTAGACCAAAACACAGGAAAATCTGACTTTATTCATATATATAATTTCAAAAAGCTTTTTTAGCAGACTATTTCTAACTCCTGGCTTTGGTATCATGGTAAGGCAATTCCATTTTTCAGTTTTGGATACCTCAGGCTCTATCATTTTTGCATCTTGCTAGTAAGGTTTGGGTGTAAATATCTCATGTGATTCTGATCTCCTGAGAGGATGTTTTGGTATGTATTTGTTTTGAATACTCCAAGTTCAACCAATATAAGTATATGTTGACTGCTTACTTGAGAATTAAGTACATTTGGTTGTTACCAGTTTCTTTTTTGTTTGAAATTGCACTAATATTAGTCTTTCTAAGCTGTAGAGATAGTTGGGTGCTAGAGGGCATGCTCAAGTCCAAAACAACTCTCAATGCTTGCTAGAAGGAGAACTTTCAGGATTGATTCTAGTTTGACCTGACAGGATGTGACTTATATGGTGCTTTGAACATTGATTGAAAAGACAGTTTAGAGTATGGACAGAACCTGGTATCTAATGTAGGCACTCACTGGACAAGAACAAGAACAAACATATTGGGGCATGCATGATGGATTCAAATTTCAAAATTGACATTCATGCCTATTTCTATGCATACTTTTTCCCCCTCTTGTTACATACTTTTCACTGTTACTGAAAAGTAAAATACTTTTGTTTGAGAATGTAAAAAAGGTTCTGTGTATCAATTGCATGTAGCCTAAGCACAACCAAATTTCACTCAGCCATTTGTTTTTGATAACTGATCTGTGTATTTTTCAGGTTCTGGATGCTATTTACTCATGCTAAGAATTTTGTGCAGGAGTTATAGCAGTCTTGTGCTAGACTATGCATGCATTACATAGAAAAGATATATGAATAACCTCTGCTTTTTACTGAACAGTGAAAATAATCTGAGAAAATGGCATTAAATGTTTCTTTCAAAAACACTGCTGTCATTGAAAAATGCTTTAGGCAATGCACTTATCAAACCATATAGTATTGTGCATATGTAAAGATTTTATAACATCTAGAGCAGTGATTTTTTTCTTAGTAGCTAACTTACATTAAGTTAAATCAAGGGTTTAAGCAATAGAAATATTAAAAAGCAAGCAAATAAGGGCTACTAAAAATCAGAAAAATTCAGCAATTTTTTATGGGTTGGTTTGCTATGATAGAAGCATAATAAAGGTAAAATAATGTGCTGCAAAACCTACAATATTATTTTTGAAGGACAAAAAGCCTCCTTCTACTCAGTGTTTATTACTCATTGAAGTTCTTATAGTAGCATATATCCGAATATTGGATTACAATCAGTAATTTTAATGGTTAAAACCGATTTTTATAAGCAATGAATTTACAATTAACATACTAATTTTATAACATTCAATACTCTCTTGCTCATTTATTCAGTCCCAAGATTGAAGATTAGATATAACTTTGTTTGTATTTATGACAAAATTAAATGAACAATTAAAAAACCAGCTCTTTATATTTCTTCTAATCATTACAATTGAAAAAGACCTTTACAATTTCTGAAGCAGATTCTATTATTTGGAAACAATCAAAGATTGAGATCATGGGGCTTAATTATTTCAAAAATAGAGGAATGGAGAACCAAAACAATATAAAAGGAAATTGCATGAACTTAACAGATTCAAGTATAAAAGGGAGACATTAAAAACAGATGCAATCCAGCTCACAAAAGATATATGTGATAAACATGGCACATAAATCAAAAAACAGCATGAAGAGGCTCCTTCTCACTGTCTGGTAGTGAGGGTTGTTCTGAAGCACCAAGGTTAGTAAAAGCAAGATTAGACCCCAGCACAAAAGCTCAACAAATAATCAAGCACCAGCAGCTAAGTGAGCCTTAGGAATACTTTGTCCTCTTTGAATGGTAGCTGCAGGGACATGATTCAGCTGGGGAGAAAGTGGAAACTAGCATGAGGAATCAGATCAAAATTGAAAAACATTAACTCAGACAGTAGTCCCAAAGTCATAGCTCCTTGGATCTCTCTTAAAGAAAATCAGAACTCAACCTTCCCTAGTGCAGGCATTTGAGCAGTAAGTTCCTACTTCCTCTCTTTATTTCCAAACATTTTTCTGTTTATTATGACTTGCATAATACTATATTACTGTTACATGCATGATATGACTGTAATATCTCTATGATACTTGCTGTATTTTAACAATGCAGTTTATCAGGTGCAAACTGCTGCTCAGCAGACACTTATTCCCTATTACCCAAAACTACAAATAATATTACTTAGTCATTTTACTGAGGGTTATATTTGGGCAAGAATATTTTTTCCAAAGCATTGTTTACCTCTTGAATTTGTATCATGAAGTATTACAATGCATTACCTAATGCCACTAAAACTCATTGAATGGTGACTATCCACTGCAATAAGTGATCACTTTGTGATAACTCAGCTGTTCACTCTAGCACTTTACTTCAGAAAAAGCATGCCTTACTGTTGGAGATATTTTTTTTTTTTTTTTTTTTGCTATTCCTGGCTTATTCAGTCTCTCTTATGTTTGAAAAGCACTGCATTGTCTAAAGAATTGCACAAATATTTGTTTAATTAATGAGCTTATTGTTCGGCTTCATGATGTTCAGAGGCAGTGACTAGGTACACTCAAAAGGTACTTGTCACTCAACAGGAATATAGGATATCTCTAACTAGATTTACACAATGGTATATCTGTGTTCATAAATCCAGAAAGAAAGTCTTTTTGATCTAAGCACTTCTTTGACTTACAATTAGGTTCGGAACACCTCATGAATGCCAAATATTCTCTTGTCATCTAAACTCTGAGATTCCCTACTGTTTAAAGACGTAGAGGTCTTCTGGTGGTTGAAACATTATGTATTGATATTTTATTGAAAACCTCATCTATATTGTGACCTCTTGGGCTTGAAAATTTTTCTCTGTGACTTCCATATTGGCTGTGGGAAAATTTTGCAGGACAAGACATTTAGTCCACTCTAGCAGAGACTGGTCTTCTGAGCTAAATTTTGTGAAATATCACAAGAGACAAACTAAGACATGAAGTACAAGGTACACCTATCTGATCACATGATTTTATTTTTTAAACATTAAAATCTGTGAAAAAAAGAGATTATTTTGTTTCATGTCTTGTTGTGATGGTGATACTTTTTTCCTTGTCATATATATATGAGACAGAGAGAGGGAGAGTATGTGCATGTTGTGAATATTATTTTTGTGTTTAGAAGTCAAAAGATCGGGTTTCATGTAATTCCAGGGCTGGTGAGTAGGTGACATGGCCAGGGAGCTGGGAGGGGATGGCATTTTTTAGAGCAACACTGCATGAGGAGCTGGCTTTTAGAAGGCTGGAGAGTCCCAGATATTTTCTGGAGAGATCACAGGGTTTGGGGAACAACCATCTGCTGCTGGTATGTGCATGCCTCTTTCTCTGTGCCTGGGTGTCTCTAGGGGTGAGCAATCTGGGGAGAGTGAGGATTCAGGACCACACCATAGATGGATGACCTGTGTGTCCAAGGACAGACACTATGGGATCCATAGTGTGGGTGTGGGGCAGGATTGGGGCAGGATGGAGGGTGGTGGGAAGATGAGTAAGGGCCTCTCCTACAGCAGCTGATGTGAACCTGCCACTGCTGGGGCTCACATGTTCAGATGCCAATAACTGGAGAGATTGGGATACTGGGGCAGCTTCTGAGTGCCCAAGTGTCTGAGCAGAGCTTCTGCAGGGATCCACACACACCTCCATGCATTTCCCACTACCAGAGCTTCATTGTAATCAGCAGAGAAAATATGAGGCACTGGTTCTTTGTGTTGCTGTGAGACCTGATCACATCTGCCTGTGCTGTTGTGTGTGGCCAGCTCTGGGGATATACATGTCTTCTATACTTATATTTGTGTATGGACCTACTGGGAATACATGCTCAGCCTCACTGTTGGTTAGACACACAGCTGCAGCAGCATCAGCTCTACCAGACTACAGATGCAGTCTCCTCTTAACTACTTATATTGAGAATCAAAATGTGCATGTTTGGCATAAAAAAAAAAAATCTAGATTTCTCCCACAGTTGAGGGAAATCTAGGAAATAAACCCAAAAATTAAATGTATCACTTGAATATAAAACTGTGCATTTCATTAAAAATAGTTCTTTGTGCTCTCTGAGAATATATTAAGTCTGTTGCTCAAGAAATTATCCCTTTGTACATTTTTATTCTTAATATACAATTATCCCAGCATTTCAATGAGCTAGTTCAGGGAGGTAAAGCAGCAGTAAACTTCTTGGTCTCTAAGGGGCTCTGCTTTCTGCTGGTTTAGCTCTGCTGTTAGTTTTGAACACACTAAGAGGAGCATGAGAACTGTCATAAGCCTAGTGGAAGGAGCCTGTGGAGGAAGAAAACTAGGCAGCTTCCAGCAAAAACTGGCATTGCCCCAGCTTTGCTGCAATGCAATGGTAGGCAGAATTCTTTCTACTTGTTTTCTTTGTGAAGAGAAAATAATTTTTAACTTTTCTGCTTCTTGAGAAGTTTCTTCTTGAGAGAGATTTTCTTCTGTCTAGGTTTAGTTCTTATTATGCTTTGCAACTATAGAAATTTTCTTCTATCTGCACTTAGGTCAACGTCATTGGTACCTTTACCAGCTACCCCATCTGACATTGTTGCAGCAAGAACTGGGACTTCTTTTTGTGACCAAGGTGACTGGACAATAGTCATAAAAACACTAAAAGCCTTTGGGAAGAGCATGCATTGCATACAAGTATAGCTGAACATAATAAAGTGTAAGAAAGATGATAATTTCATTATGTAGATTAATAAACTCTCTACAAATGTAAATTTTAGACTTCTTTTCTATTACATTGTCAATCAGTAATTTGTTCTACTATGTGTTCATTTTAAGTTAGGACATATTGAAATAACTTTAAAAACAATGTGTACATCCACATCCATTATTATTTATATTCAGAACTCCTCAATTTTCTAATCTAGCCTTGCAATTCATTATTAAAAATGAAAATATTTCCATAAAGATAAGTTAAATAGAAAAAAAAATGACAGTATTTAATTAGAAAAATAAGAAAACAATTTTAAATATTCAATGTATGCCTTTATTAAAAAACCCCAAAAAACAAAATAAAACAAAACCCTTATTTATGCCACTGATTCTTTTTTTGATTTTCTTTCTTCTATGTATTCTTCAGTATTTTTTCTATTTGGCCTGGGAATTGTTGCACTAATCAATCATTATTGCAGACATAAGCTGAATAAGATCTGAGAAATACCATAGCATGAATATTAGAAGATCATTTTGTCCTTCAGTCAGCTCCGAGGCAGTATTAGCACTCTTTCTGACAGATATTTTTCTTCAACCTTTTCTTAAAAAATTTTATGATAGACCTCCCTAGGCAATCTATTTCTATGCTTTATAGTCCTCACCATTTGAAACGCCTCCTAATCTGATGTCTTTTTCTGCAGTTTTACCCTTTCTTTCTTTTCTTTTTTTCTTTTTGGTTTTTTTTGGCAAAATTGTTAATGAAATACTCTCTGCCCTCGGTCCTTTCTCCTCCAGGCTAACCAATATGATTTCTATGCCTTTCTTTTCTCCAAAGTCTTACCTTTCTAGACTTTCAATGAAAATCAGGGATTGAGAGACTTTATACATCTGATGACCTCATTTACAGCTTCCATGAAACACAATACTTGTGCCTGATTACAAACCTCCATAAGAGGGCTTAATAATGCCAGAAGTACAACAGCTAAGTTTTTATTTATTTTGGTAGGAGTGCCATTTTTTTCAATAGAACTGTACATGAATCCAGTACACAGACATCATATTTACCCTAACTTCAGCTTGTGAACCCCCTATAACCTCCTTGACTGTGCAGTTGACATGTATTGGTGCAGTTAATTACTCCTTCAGTGAGGAATCTTGCAGCTCTTCTTATCATGTGCTATTTTATTGCTTCAATTTCTTAAGAGTCTTTTGCACTCTCATCATGTTTTGCCATGCTTTTTCAGCCCCTCCTAGTCTAGTTTCATCTGTCATACTGTCATCACAGAGGTAATTTGTGAAAGTATCATCATACCTTAATGAGGCATATAAGCTACCAGAAAAAGAATTCTAGCAGTGATTGTAGCTGTAATAATTTTATTAGAGATTCAGTTAGTAGTGATGCATAGGCATGTCATATTTGCTGGATTCATCTCAACATCCTACATTCTTATTCATACACAGGAACAGAAATAGTAAAGGCACAGTGTGAAATTATGATTTTGGTAAAAAACAAAAATGCTACAAAAAGCCCCAAATTAAACAAGCCACATATTTTAGGCATCAACATCATTAGTTCTTAGACTGACTTGAAACTTTAATCTTGATCTAGCTGTACAGAATTTCTAACAATGACTGAATAAACACCAAATCAGCTTTATAAACTCACTATTAGTCTCACTCTCATTTTGTAAGTTTTCAGTAGATTTTTGGATGCATCAGACCCACCAAAGCCACAACTGGGTCTACATGAAAAGCTTTATCTTTTTTTTTTTCCCTCTTTTGTTTTACTACCTTAGGTACTCATTCGTGTCTGGTATGCTCTGATTCTTTAAATCTCTTTTTGATGAGAACTCTTGTATCACCTGTCATATTTGTTGATGCCTCTTAACCATGCATAACACACCCTCAAGAAGGAGCTTTCCTTCAGGAGAAGGATTTACCTAGCCCTGAGAACAGCAGTCAAGACAAGGCAACTAGCAGCAATCTCTCAGCAGCCAGCACAGCCCTGTGTTCCTTTAGCCTTCTGGGCACTAAAGAGGTTTTTTAGGAAAGTGAGAAGAAAAAATATTAGCTTTTTAGACAGTATCTAGTGCAATCTTAAAGAGTAAAGACATCCAAGATACCAACAGGGAGCTGGCAGGAAAACATGGAATACATGTTTTTTTTCTTGAGTGTGATTACATGCCAGGAAGAAAACTGTGGCACTAGGGGCCTCTGTTTAGGTGCTTGAATTCCACTGAGGCTGTGTGAGTATGCCAGTTTCTAGTCTTCTTAATCTGTTGAGGGAGGAGCTTACCATCAGTCACTTAAAGTAATTAGTTCCCTGATTACAATGATTTAGTTCTTGTTGAAGAGAAATGCTAATAAATATTTATAATATCCAAAATATACGCTATAATTCTAAATGCTAATAAATGCAGACATTCATTAAAAAATAAACTAATTTATATCAACAGTAAATTTGAAATATGATTCTTTTCCTTGTGTACATAATCTAACTGCATGTTGAAATGTTCCTTATATAAAAATCTGATATATTTTATGTCTTAGATTGCATTCATCTTTGCTTGCATTTATCAGAGAAAACCCTCTGTCTGTGAAGCATGTTGTCTTCTATAAGTAATCTCTTTTCTTGGGTCTTTTAGGAAAGCCAAACTGTTATCTCTCTTATGTCCATCTTTATTTCACCAGTTCTTTGAACTTAAACATTTCTAATTTATTTGGAAGACATTATTAGACACCCCAATTCCACAAAGTTATTTCTTTGGAGATAAAACTGATGATCATAAGCCATCTTTTCTGCTAGATATGTCAATTTATATCTTAGTATCTCAAAAAAGGAGTGACACACCCTTATATTTTTTAACTTTGCCTTGACTGTTCAATGTGAAGTATATTTAATATAAAACTTGATGTTCAAATACTTGCTACAGGCATTTAGGGGAAAAGTATGTGTAGCTCATTACCAGCCTGTGACTGAGACCAGACATGATGGAAATTAGCATTTCTGGGATGATAGAAGCTTGAGAGTGATTTTGGCTTCTTTTAATGATTTTTGCTGCTTTTAATATCTTTTTTTCCCTCTGGAACATACTAATTTTTTACTGAAATAATCTTGACTGAATTTTTTCACTTGTGACATACCTAACGTTCCCTATAAACTTTCTGGAATGTTATCTAGAAACCTAAGAGAATTTTTTGATATTTGCCATCCATACCTGATAGCAAATCCATGTGCTTCATGCTGCTTGCAGGTCACCATTTTCTGAAACATTTTCACGGATACACAAATGACATAAATTTCAGTTTCACAGTAAAAATGTGATTCTGGATGCTCAGAGTTTTTTTTTAATGTCCAAGTAAGAACTTTAAAAAAAAAAATTAATTCATTTTTCCTACTGTTTTTAGCTGTTCTTAGATGTTTTCTGTCTACCGGCAAAATACATTTTTAATGACAGTAAAACAATATTTACTTGAATTATAAGGATTTTTTGTCCTTGATGAAGGTTTCTAAGGATGCCCTTCTCCTAATATACTGGATGCTATCACATTTGATTTTGAAATAGGTTAACTTGAAAGGTGCTGCTAGTGAATTAGTTGTTTCTTTGAGATTCTATTTAATACTGTGTTTTTTTCTGCAGGATGGCTTGAAGCCATAGGTGAATTAGTACTTCTGCCAAAGAAGCCTTTCTCTCAAAGGAGATTGTATGTATACCTGGCTGTGAAATCTCATACATTAAATATGATCTCCAGTAAAATTTGCTTCAGAGTGTCAGTAGGTAGTGGATGGCTGTGTTTGGTGGGTAGACTTTTATGAAACCCCCTTCATATTTTTCCAATCTCACTCTTTTACAAATCCCTTTCAAAACTTGTTGAAAAATAAAATCTTAGTGTAAAATTAAACAGCTCCATTAAGGTCATGAGATTAGGAGTGAGTTAAATCTAAGCATTTTTTTGAAAGCCAGGTATAAAATTAACCCCAAGCAAATGCCATCACTCACACTGTGCACTGTTCCTCATTCTGATTAAATGTAATGTTAATGTTAACTGCCATGTAAAACTCTGTGACAGTTTCCTAAAATGTCCATTTAGTTGAAGTGTTTCTTCATCTGTTTGCTTGTTCATAATAGAAATCAAAACCTTAATGGAGAGCTGCTTCTTTGAAGCCAACATGTTCTTCCTACCAAGAAGATATAAAATGCTAATTAGCTCCTAAGCTGTTCTGAATGATTCTATTAGACTTCTTCTACATCCTACTTCTGGTTACACCTTGGATTTTCCTGAGGTTTCCTTTTTTTTTTTTTTTTTAACTATAAAATGGCAACACTGACATCCAGTGTCTAGTGAAATTAATTGCAATTGAGTAGTCCCTAAGGGTATTCCAGGTGCAAATCCTCTATTCCTTACATATTTTCTAGGTATATTTAAAAATAACAGTACATCCTACAAGTAATAAAAAACAGCCTCCTAGAAGATAATTTTGCAATTCAAAGACAAGGGAATGAATTAAAATATTGGTAAATATCACCAGAATGATGAAATAAGTTACTTCATATGATGCTACAAGGTTGAATTACTACCAAAAGGAATGCCAGCTCAAGTTTTACAGGTAGAAGAATGGAATTCTTTTTTTTTCCCCCCAGATTTTCTTTAATTGACAAAATCTCTTCAGGTTAGTGAATTTAAGGTTTTAATTCCACTTTTTGAAACATTCACTTTTTTCCCCTCAAATAGTGTTTAGGCATTTTAAAGCGTTTACAGGATGTAGGGAATGCTAAAGAAGGCCTATAATAATTTAAGAAAAATGACAAAACAAAATTATTTTAGCCATCCTGGGAACTGTGTGCAAATCTACTTTGAATCCAAAAAATTGTTTCAGTTAGAAGCAAAAATACTGGTGCTTGTGAAAACAAAGGAAGACCTTGCCATATGTCTATGCATCAAAGAAGTACAGCTTATTTTCCATTTCTTAGAAGACAGTTTTACTTAATAATTTACAAAAAAGTTTGGCTTACATCTCTCTAGTATTCTTTGCTACACCTGTCTAATATTTTACAAAAAGTTTCCTTTTTATTGAAGCAATAATAAGTCATGGGACTAATTCTCTAATTTGGAAAGTATATAATATTTCCAATATATGGCACAGTTATATTTTGGACTTTGCTTTGGTTTATCAGGCATTCAAAGCTGAAGGGTATCAAAAGAAGACAAAGCAAAAAAATAGAACAAAATATAATCTAGTCCTTTTTAGGACTAAATCAATTAAATTTATTTAGAAAAATTTTTAACTCAACTCTCTTATTCTGGTTCATTGGTGGAAGAGAAGGGATACACACCACAGCCCTAGAATTAATGTGAAGTTTTTTTTTTTTTTAAATGCATGAAAATGAAATGTTTCCTTTTGGATTAAATAGGAATTTTCAATTCAGATCCTAAAGGAACAAATTTGACCTTGATTTTTTCAAAAATTGATCCTGTGATCTTTGTTGCTCATTGGAGTGTTCATGACTGAGTGCATTGAAACGAGTGTATAGTAGTATCTAAGAGAATTGTTCACACATTGAAACTAGTCTATATAATGACAGATTTTTTTCAGGGGATGTTTATGTTATTTCAGTTGCCAAGCATTTGCCTTTATTAGTTTTTTTTAATATTCTGGCACATACAATGTTTGATTTATTCATCCAATTCCAGAAAAGTTAGAAGATTTCTCAAAGTTAGAACAAATTAATAAGAAGCATTTCTTGACATACAAAATGGGGTCCTGAATACTTTTAAAGTTTCAGAGAGAAACTTGGTAACAAAACCACATTATTAACTAGATAAAACTAACATAATTTAAAGATAATGTGTTTAGGCATTAAAGAAGGCCTAGAATTGTTAGAACTTTGTCATGATTTAACCCCCTAGCAAGCAACCACAGTCAGAGACAAAGCACCACACAACTGCTCACTCACTTCCCCACCAGCGGGATCAGGAAGAGAATTGGAAGAGTAAAAGTGAGAAAACCCATGGGTTGAGATAGAGTCAATTTAAAAGGTAAGGCAAAAGCCATGTACACAAGCAGAGAGAAACAAGGAGTTTACTCACTGCTTCCCCTGTCAGGCAGGGGTTCAGCCAGCTCCAGGAGAGCAGGGCCCTGTCACACATAATGGTGACTCGGGAGACCAACCACCACCACTCGGAATATTCCCCACTTCCTCCTTCTTCCCCCAGTTTTGTATGCTGAGTAAGATGTAATGTGGCACGGGATATCCCTTGGGTCAGTTTGGGTCAGCTGTCCTAGCAGTGTCTCTTCCCAGCTTCACAGGCACTCCCAATCCCGTTGGCCAGTGTGTCAAAATAAGGAACCGAAAATGCCTGGATGCTGTGCAAGCCCAGGTCAGCAAGAACAAAAACATCTCTACGTTTTCAATACTGTTTTCAACACATCCGAAGCACAGCCCATACAATCTAGTCTGAAGAAAATGAGCCCTATACCAGCCAGAACTAACACAAGTTTTTGGTCACTTATTAGCTTTCAGTTCCTAAAATATGTCTGCTTGTGCTTGCTTATGTTATATCCTAAGTATTTTGAGAAATGCTTCCAATAAATTATTAAAGAAAATCTGTAGGTCATTCCAGTTAATATCTTGCTTGTTGGCAGAATTGAAATTTTCTGAAGGGGAAAAAATAATAAAATTATTGCCCACAATTTATATTCATGACTTGAGATTAAAGTTTTCTTTCACCAAAATTATTAATAGGACAACTAGACATAGCCAGTATCAGTTAATGCATCTAAATACAAAGATTAGATCTTCAAATGCTTTTCATCAACTTCTGAATAACTACAGAGGAACCTCTGTGTTCAGTGACACATAAAGCCTTACGCTGTTTTTCTTAAAAATAGATGCTTAAGAAGTCAAGAACTTGCTAAAAAATGTCAAGTTACCAGAAATAGTCTTTGTGAAAAGGCACAGTCAGAGAAGTCACCTATGATCACAGTGGCTTACCTGATATTCTGTTTAGAATGAACAGGAGTTGTTATTCTTTGTCTACCATACTGCTTGGATATCAAAGGGGCTGCTGAAGTGAGAAGGAAATTGCTCAGTAAGCTAAACTGTTCTTTAACAGTATAGATGTTATTTCCTAACAATTCCCTGTGTGGATACTGTGTGGATTCCTCAGCATGTAGTGTTCGACTCTGAAAATGCAGAGAATTGCTTCACACCTAGGACACACTGAGTGCCTCTATGAAAAGTTAATTTCTTACAGTACAATGTAAATGGATAACCCCCAATGCTCTGGGCATGAATTTCCCCAAATAAGCTAGTTAATATACTACACTTTATTTCTGACTTCTAGGGGAAGTGAGGAAATGGTTTTAGAATTGGCCAGTACTTTTCATTCCATTTTAAAAATCAATTTTGACATTCTGTAATCTAAGTTTCACAGACAGTTAGGTACTTCAAGACAAGATTTGTGAAATATGTTGGTGCCTTTGGTTGCAGGTGAGAAACGCAGAAGGCTAGATGACAAAGTAAGACATTGTTATCTCTAATTATTAATTCACAGTATAAATGAACATGGAATACCCAATGCAGCTCTGGAATTCCAGTTCAAGAGACACATAGTAGAAACTCAAAACAAAGAGACCTCACAGGTGATCAAAGGTATAGCTTAGTTTTCATGAGAATATAATCAGGACCACTAATCCGGAAAAGAGACAAGTACAGTGTAGCAAGGGATATGATAGAAGTTTTTAATATCCTCATATTGCAGTCAACAGACAACAGCTGTCTCCATTAAGTAAAAGAACAGGATGTATCAAATAAAATCAACAGACTGCATATTCCAAGAAAAAGAAACTTCTTCACACAATTCATAGTAGAAAAATTATATCTGCTAGTGTTATCTAGATTTAGCAGGCTCTTTTGGACACTGATAAATGATACTGAAGGTGTTTTGTTTAGAATCATGTAAGAGTTTATGTTGGAACGGACCTTTGAAGCTGATCTACTTCCAGTCCTTCTGTCATAGACAGGGATATCTTTCACTAGATAAGGCTGCCCAAAGCCCACCCAACCTGACCTTCAACACTTCTGTCATGGTTTAACCCTAGTCAGCAACTAAGTACTACGCCCTCCTCCATTGTGTTGGAATGAGGAGGAAAATCAGAAAGAAAATTTTAAACTCATGGGTTCAGATCAGAACAGCTTTATAATTTATATAAAATGTGATAGTAATACCCTGAATGATAAAAATACAGATTTTACTACTGCTACTGATGGGGGCGGGCGGTTGGAACTGGGGGTTAAGTGGCAAGAGCAGAGAGAGAACGAGAAAGAAAACCCTAGAGAAACAAGTGACATACAATACCGCTGCTCCTCCCACACTGACCGACACCCAGCTCATCCCTAAGCTGTGATCAGGTCCTTCGGGCTGACTGCCCCCAGTTTATAATGAGTATGAGGTTCAATGGAATGGAAAATCAGCTGTCCTGGCCCTGCTTCCTCCCAGCTTCTTGTACACCTGTTTTCTGGCAGAGCATGGGACACTGAAAAGTCCTGATATAGAATAAGCACTACTAATAACAACTAAAATATGTCTGTGGTATCAATGCTAGAACAATACTAAATCCAAACCTCAGCACTTTACCAGCTACTGAGAAGATAATTAACTTCCACTCTGAATTATATTATGCATCTGTGATCTAACTTTAGACTTCTAAAATTCAGGTGTGTTTTCTGTACTCTTTATCTGATACTAGGTCAACAGAGACAGATACCACCTTCTACAAAATATTTCCTCTTATTTATTTAAGGCTTCATTTTTAGGATGGAACGGATTGTCCTAACAGAAATTTTTTCCATGTCTAAATCTGAGTAGCTTTTCTGACCCTTTTGAAAAGTAGTCAAGTTGCTTATGATATTTGGCACAATGATACAATTGAGAATGAAAAAAAGGAAAAAAAATAACAAGAATCAGAAACAAACGCAGTTGAGAAAGCACAGCTCCCTCCAAGGTTATCTGCTTTTGTTTAGCTTAGTTTTTATAAGACAAAAAAAAAATTTATTAGGGCACATTGGTGAATATTTATTATTTCTTTGAGGTTGAGTGAACGATATTGCTACTGGTAGCAGTACAAGATTTTATCCACAATTTTAGCATCTTATCTTTACTATCACTGGTTACAGGAACCCTATTATGGGGAATTTTATTCATTTGTTCTTCCAGAGTTAGGCCTCATTTCTGACTGGCATTTTGGGCAGTGCTGCCCCTCCATTGCCCTTGTGTGGAGCTCGTGAAAGACATTACAGTTCTGTAATTCCACAACCTTTATCCTTGGCAGGCTATGAAGGAGAAGGCTCTGCTATGGCCTACTGCATTTTACTCTCTATCATCTTAAACATATTTTCCAAGATATGAAATAAGGATTCTAATTATAACTATTTTAGTGAAAAAAAGGGATTTTGAAAGAAATCAAGTTCTCTGCTAGCCAAGTCAGCATTCCAACACACTACAGCCTCTGGATAGAGAACTAATAAGTTAAGTCTCTATCCCTATGATGAAGAAATACAATTTCAAGTGAGATAGAACTATGTCTAAAAGTGTCTTAAAAAAAGAATCCCTTCAACTGTCCTTAAGAACATATGATGCTGCTGTGAAATCCTGTCCTGAGCGTGCCATGCCTTACACAATCTTACCAGAAGCAATGCAGATGGGAAAAAACAAAACAAAACAAAAAAACCCAAAAAAACAAAAAAACCCCAACCAACCAACAAACAAAAAAACCGAACCAAACCAAGCAAAAAAAAAAAATCTAAAAAACCTCAACAAACCAATAACCAAACAAACCCAAACAAAACAAAAAACAACAAAAATCAAACAAAAAACCAAAACCAACCAATCAAAAAAACCCCTGTTGCATGGATTTAAAGTAACACATAGGAAAAGAAATCGCAGCTGAAATATCTTGGCTTGAAGTGCAGTAATAAAGGAAAGAAGGAAGGGACTCTTCAAAATGTTACCACTTCTAAACTCCTTAAATAGGAGCTAGACTCCTAGCTTAAAATATTGCCTGCAAGGTATAATGTTCTTCCAAGGCTGAGACTCAGTTACACTAAAAAAAAAAGGAAAATACATTACTTTTAATAATTTAATGTTTCAAAGTCCTTATTCCTACAAATATTTTTCTGTTGTTTTCAAATTGTGAAACAACAAATAGTCACCACAAATATAAAGATATTAATTGTTAGTGGGGAAGATTTTCATGATGGTCTACTCAGAGTTTTGGCCAGGGTAATACCTAAGAAAATGGACAAAAACAAGAAACCCATTTGTTTTATCTAGTACAAAAAAATGTTCAATTCAACATGGTAGAAAATTCGTCCTTCCCTTCCCTGCCCAACATTGTCCTGCCCTTACCTCGCCTCTTTTCCTCTTCCCTTCCCCCATTACCCCTAAACACCTCTTCCTATTTTCTTTTCACCACCATTCTAACTGACATACACTTTGAAAGGAATTACTATTAATGGAAAGCACCCATTAAAAGGAGATACTATTTGCAGAATATAATAACTCTTATCATTAATTATAAAGAAGCTATTACTTTTTTAGTCAACAAACAAAGAGAAATTTAAATGTCTTTAAAAGAGATTATTCTTAAAATTTGAAAAAAGTAAATTTAAAAATAAAGACATATAACTTTTATGATTACTTCTATATATGCAATATAAAACAATGAAGATGTTGCAATAAATGTGCAATTAAATGTTTCAAAATATTATGTCTGTTTTAAAGTTTTTTGGCTTACAATAAGTGTAAATAGATAACGAAAAAACTGAATTCTATATGAAATTAATTGGCTTAAAAGTACATAATGGGACTTAACTGAACAAATTGAAATCCAAATTACCTGTTCTTACAATTACTCTGTGAAAGATATTGTAAAAAATAAACATTTCATAACATTTTTGTGAAGGAAACATTTCTACAAAAATTTTCCTCCATGGTTGTGCCTTCTGTATCAGGTAAGGGAACAGATAACAATTTTTTCTACTGTGATATTGCTGCTCCTATTTAATCTTCAATTTAATTTATAGTCACAGTCAAACTATAGTAGAATTTACAAGGTTTTTCTGAGGGACTAAAGACCAATATTTTTCATGAAGCTAGCATTTGTACTAACTTTCTGGAAACATTTGTATAATTAAAGGTGCATTGCAGTATTCCATCTAAAAAAATATGTGAGTCTTGAATCTAACAAAAGTAGATAAAATTCAGTCACGGTTTAATATACTCTGCCTGCTCCAGAGTCACAAGAACTTATGAATCAGCACAAATCAGAATATAGTTGCAGGCAGCAGCTGAAAGGGCAATTATCTTATGTTTCAATAGAAAAGCTATTTAAGTTTATGGCTGCAAACTTTAACTGCAACTATCTTGTCTTCTGTACAGCAGCCTTCAAAATTTCTGAATCCATCTAGGATCAGTTTTCGTTCATAATACTGTCCTTTCATTACTTTTGATAAGACTTTTTGAGATCAGTATAAATCTCCTTTTTTCAAGTTGTCTTTATGCAAATTATAAATTTTCAGTTGCAGATATTACCCTTTGCAGACAGCAAGATAAAACTCATATATGGAATTTTATTTAAAAAGTTGCATTTTTCCATCATGTTCTTCATTTTTTTTACTTCTGTTTTCAGTTGAGAACAGCAGAACAAAAGCTATTAATTTTCATTTACTTATCTGGGGTAATATAAATTTCCTCAGTATTCTCTTTGGTTTCTGGGCAATTATGGTAGTAGAAAAAAAAACTAAAAAGGATAGCTAGAACATATCTTTTATTTCAGATTATCTGGTGTCACCTATTTTAAAACAGACTTAATGAGCTGATACAATTAGCATTATTTCTTGTCATCCTCGGGATAATGTAATTACATAACCACCTCACAAAGTTAATGGGTGACCTGTAACATTACTGAAAGTGGTCAGGTCCTTTAGGTAAATATATTGGAGTCTGCAGATCAAAAACAAAAGTACCAACACTCACTTGAATGAGCTGTGCATTTCTGAAGATTATTTGCTACCTTAAAAAAAAAAGAAAGAAAAAATAATGATTCTGGCACTGAGTAACAAGGTTATTTGGGCTGGCAGGCATGCAACCTTGCAGTCAAAATCAAAAGACATTGAGATGAACTTCATGGTCTTTGTTTCAGAAATGTTTTTCTTGAATAATTCTCTGACAATATTTATCTACTTAAGACCCCTCATGATACTGAGAACAATCAGTCTTGCGTCTAAACTCTCTTATATAGGTATAGTTTAGATGAATTGTCATTCTCCATCTATTTTATATGGATTTTGGTAGGGAATTGTACTGTCTCTGGCTAGAATGGGGTTAACTATTTTTTACAGCACTACACTGGTGCTGTCTTTTGAAAAGACACTGCTGTCAACCCAGCAGTGTTTTGAGTATTTCTGAGCAGTGCTTGCACAGCATCAAGGCTGCCTCTGTTTCTTGCTCTCTGCCCTGCTCAGTAAGTAGGATGGGAGTAGGATATGAGTGTTCCAAATTGACCAGAAATATATTTCACACCATGGCAGGCCATACCCAACAACAAAAACACAAGAAGTTTGAGGTTATAATGTTTATCTTCCTGGGAAAATATCACATATACTGGGTCCTGCTAAAGGTAGCCTGACAGTGGGATGTAGTGAATAAATTCCTCTTTGTTTGCACACTTAGCTTTTGCTTCACTTTAATTGCATGGCAGAGGGTAATGGGATGCTGGATAGTGACTACTGTTTGGTGCCCATCAGTGATAAAGATAAATCATAACTTGTATTTTCAGTGAATGTAGTATGTTTTTTTTGGGGAATTTGATGCCATTACTGAAGCTTGACTGCTGTGCAGCTGTGTTTGAATGCTAGCAGATGGACACTGTAGCATGGTATTTTCTTATTTTGAAAAATATCAAAAGCTATTTCTGAAGAAGAATGAATAAGGACCCAGAGTAAGTGCCATACAGTCTGCTTCACTTCAAATAAAACTCTCTGAACACAGAAAAAAATAAAAATCCAAAACAAAATAAACAAACAAACCAAGAAAATTAACAGTTTGATTCACAGCAAATAATTTTATCCAGAGTACCTAGAGATCGGAGGTCAGTCCTCATCTCCCATACAAACATGTGCACTGTACCCATGGGAAATTTTGAATGTGAATTTAGATGGCAGGAGGAGAATAACCCTAGTGGAGGGAAATTTTCTGTCAAAACTCACCTTCCAGAACAAACCATCTGAACTATACACAAAGCTTAAGTTTTATTTTATATCTTGACTGATATCCTTTTAGAACTGGTAGAGTTTAAATTATGTTGAAATTGCTGTTGATTTTTTAATAAAAACTGCACCTGTGCAAAGCCAGGAGTGAAGGAAAGCATCACCAGTATTTTGTTTTATTTGACAAATGCATACTACGTGCTCAATGGCCAGACTTTGAAACTCCAGCCCATGGATGTCAGCCAAGACACCTTTAAATCATAGGCAAGAAAAGAACCAGTTCTCCAAGGCACAGTTTCCTTTGTACTGTGGGTTGGTCAAGGTTGGAATGTGAGCTCCTTTGTCTTTGGCTTCATTTGAAGTTTGAGCCCTAGATCAGTCCCTTCTGCCTTCTCAGTTCCTACTCACTTACTGCTATGTGCCATCTCTGCCCTAGAAAGATTTGTTTCATGCTGCTGCCCAGGTTACATCTTTTACAGATTATAGAAGTATATATCTTTCAGACTTTTATGACAATCTGACTATATTTTTACATTACTCACTGAATTCTTAAGTTCTATCTCAAATGCATAACAAAAAAATTTATTTCATTGACATGTTTTTCACATAGCATTTGGTGTTGTACAGACTGACTACTTATTTTATTTGTGTAACATATTCTGTAACATTTATGTCCCTTGTTCTCAACTGGTTTAACCTTGTGTTTATACCTTACGTTCTTATGACCCGCATTCTTTCTTTATAGGAGTAAATGCATTGCAAAATCTCATATTCCAAGTCTTGACCTTTTATAAAATAAGATGGAATTAATAAGGATTAACTGCACAGTATTTTACTTGGATTGCAGTGGTCAATTGTATAACCATATGATGGGGACAGCGAGTTAGGGAGCTGTTGTTTTGATATTGATCTTAAGCAAATAGATCACAAGCTGAATGTGAGATACCAATGTCATTCCCTGTGCAAAAGGAAAATATCATTCTTATGTATTTAAATACCAGTTTAACTCATGTGAAACGTGAATAATCCATCAAATCTTTTCAATATTATTGAGGTTTCAGATAGCCTATGGTGGTCAGTTTGGGTTATAGTGGTTAAGAAAGATGTGTACAAATGGGATGCTGGAGACAGCTGTGAAAATGATCAGGCATAAAAATGAATGAACTAAGAGGAAAAAAAATCAACCAAATAAATGGAGATCTTTTTTCAATAAATTGAAACTAAAATTTTTTTCCCAGAGATGGCATATTTATAATTTTCACACAATGAATAGGGCCAAAGATTTAGATCATAGTATGAAAGACTCAGGTATAATTATTATTAACCTCTGCAAAGCTGGGTTTTCAGAAGCACTGAATTACCTGGAAAGGCTGAAATCTGAACATCGGTAAGGTCAGGGTAGACTGTTGTCTCTTCAGACTGAGCCTGCCTTGGTACGAAACAGATAGACTGGATACCTTTGCAGGGTAATTATTTTCTACCATGATTTTATTATTGAAAAATATGTTTTGAAGATTTAACTTGAATTGTGAATTGATGGGATATATTTTATCCCCTAAGAACAGAGCATAAACTTTTATCATGAAAAAGGGGAAAAAAACTCTTGTGTTTAAAAGGTTAAACATTTGGGACATTAAAATTTCTGATTAGTTCTACTCAAATGTGTTTCTTCTATCATACCAATGACTTCTTTTAGAGGGGCTTCCTTTGTTAAATATCCCTCATTCTCAGGCAATGGGCAGCCATCGTTATGTACAAAAATATGAGTTATCAATATAGTCTGCTATGTACTTTGCAAGGTCCTGCATCAATCAGGATATATAAAAGTAATCAGCATAAAAAATGCTTAAGCTAATTAGTTTTTTTATCTTCCCTAACATTATCTGTATATTTAGAGATATTACATGGAATGTTGGGTGATAAAACAAAAGACAGGCTGTGTACAGTCTTAAGACAGTTATAACTTTTTTTAAAGTCAACAGGTTTTCATCTGGTCCCCAAGAGATAGTTGGTTACATAAAGGGAAATTTTCCTGTCCATTTCCTGTCTTGATCACTTTTTGTTCAGTCTCTGGTACTTCTGAAAAAAATTTAAAATTATTATATGGAAGGCAGATGTATTTCTCTTGGGAACTGAGTAGATTGCTGAATCATTTCAAAATGGTATTTTCTGGCCTGAGAATCAATCTAACAAACTGAATTCTAAGAGCTAAAACAGAGAGCTATAAACATGAAATTAAAGGATTTATACAGTTTAAAATATGGAAGCCATTGTCACACATACAGACACTTGCACACACGTACACAAACTTTTGTTTTATTAAATTTGTGTATATGCACATACATATGTATACACATAAAGTTCAGCTATTGTGTCTCAGAATATATAAGTTCCTAAAACTTTTAATAGGAATCCATCAAGCTGTTTGGTACTTTCTTGTTAATATTTTTTTTTTGCTGGAGCTGTTCCACTGAAAGAATTTCTTTCATGTGTTTTAATACAAGCATACATTTTCATGCAGCTGTTAAAATCTAAATCATTTTTGCTGTTATTATGAAGGCAATATACCTTGCATACAAATCTGTTCCCTTTCAAATGCTTTACCTAAATGAATCAAAACAAAACTCATTTAAATGAAATATATATATATATATATATATATATATATAACTCATTTGCATTATGTTATCAATCATTTCTCTTTAAATCTGAACCCTCAGAACCTGTTTATGCCAGTGATACTGTATTAAACATATAATTACAACAGGGGCATTTTACTTATGTATTACACTATTTCATTACTAGAAAATAATTTTGGTGATACAATATTAGCACAATGCCACAGTGATGATGCATTATTTACTGTAAATAGGTTTCAATGCTTCTCAAATTATAACAAAGCACACTTTTCTAGGTGTGTGGCTTAAAAAGAGCTATTATTAAAAAAAAATAAATAAAAGAGTTCTATGAAGGTGAGTTCTGTATTCTAATATCTCTTCTCAGTTTGTGCTCTGAGAAAATATTTGAACTCTTTGTCACAAGTACAAACAATTCTGTATAAACAAAATTACCTTAGGATTTTGAGGTGTTCCTGTCCCAGCTGCAGTGAAATGTGAGTTATGAGGACTGAAAAAATTAACTTCTGATACATAGTGAAGACATCATGAATATATTGGGAGTAGTTGTGGTGCAAGTGTTCCCCAAAGCATAATGGCATCATGGGTCAATTCTGGCTTACACAGAGAGCTTTGAAATAGCAATTGTTTCATAAATATTTTACAAAAACAACTAGCACAAAAAAAGGGGGGGGTTGAGGGAAGTTGGGGTTTGGTTTGGGGTTTTTTGGGGTTTTTTTGTGGTTTTTTTCATTATGATTTCTAATCCAGACACCCTCCAAAAGAAAGAGGACTACAGTTTTCAAAGTCATTGCGTCTGTATCAAGGTGGCTGCAGCGGCTCTGTGAGGGGACGCCAGGGCTGCCCCAGCCAGACACAGCTGGATCCAACCAAGCAGCCTACAGCTAAGGCAGGGGCAGCCCTGGGGGAAAAATGAGGGAAAAAGGAGAGGAGGAAAAAAGAAAGTGAGAAAAACCACTTTGCTGACACAGAGGTGAAAGATGAAGGAGGGGAGTAGGTGTTGCAGGTGTGGGAGCACAGGTTCCCCTGCAGCTTATGCAGGAGCCCATGAAGGGCAGCAGCCGTTATTGAAATAGGTGATCATGCTTCCAGTCTTATGAAATTAAAGAAGAAAATCACGTTTCATCATTTTTGGTTAGAATTGTTGGTAGCTTTGCATATTTTTAAAGGACAGCATTAGAAAATATTGTGTGAGTGAAGTTTGACATGATGCAATAGCCAACTAGGCAGCATTTTCTTTGGCACTAGAGAGAAGCCATCCTGGGAAGGTATTACATTTCACTGGAATACTTTTAGGATCCCACTCCTAACACCAATTAAAGTCGTGATCCTCTGGAACAATACTAGGATTTGGCTATTAAAAGATGATTGCCTGAATTAAGAGACCTTATGCTAAAGTCAATAGTACGGATTGCATTTAACAGTAAACGTGAGAGAGAGAGAGGTAGAAATAGGAATGGGGCAGGGGGAAAGAGAGGGAGAGAAAGAGAGAGATTATAGTCACCACCATGTCTCCCCTGGTCCTTCTTCTGGTCTTCTCAGTTGTAGGATCCCCAGAGTGACCTTCTGGAGGAACCACTTCTATCCAGTCCAAGTCACAGAATCAACTACATTGGAAAAGATAAAATTTTGAGATCATTGAGTCTGACCTATGGCTTAATACCACCTTGTCAACTGAACCATGCCACTGAATGCCACATCCCGTCTTTTCCTAAACACCTCCACAGATGGTTACTCCAGAGGTTTATATGCCATCCCCAGAACTTGGGATGGCATGGGTGTAAGCAGTTGCTTCCTCTCCCACAGTTTTCCATGATGGGAACTTTTGTCCGAATAGATTACTCAGATCTGCCTCAACAGGTCTTGCATCTTCCTGTTGTTGCATCCATGCTTTTCCCACAGTTTTTAGAGTGTAATCTTGTCTGGTGTGCTAATTCCAAACATTTCACCTTCTTGTAGGCTTGAAATTAATGTCATCCTGTTTACCATCTCTGCCTGTTGTGGTGGCTTGTGAGACTTCCTCCTACGACAGTGCTTTGAGACAAGTTTGCTGCATTCTTTAAATCCTGGCAGAAGAATACTATAGAAACTAGTCTGGAAGGAAAGTCTGTATGAAGGAGAAGGAAAGAGCATGTAAACATTCCACCACTGGGAGCTGTGAAAGCAGGAGAATGGATAGAAACCTAATGCACTATAGCAATGTCCAAGTTACTAGGACAACAGCTTTTTTTTTTTGTCTCCGTAGGGAAGTCCTACACTGTTGGGGGGTTTTTTTGCCATAGGAAAAAGGAGTATCACTTTTGTTATCAGGGACTTTTTCTGAGTGATTCGGTACGTCCTCTGCAGTTCATCTTTCCCACATTGCTACACAGTGCCATATATGAACCAGGACAGATCTTAAAAATAATTTATCCTTAGACAAAGACTTCTGCAAGCCAAAAAAACCTGAAAATTGTGATGGAACTACATTTGAGAGAAAACTAGATTTTATATAACGGTAAGAAGAAGCAGGCCTTACTTTTTCCCGATTTCCCTAGTCTCTGGATCTTTTTACTTTGCCATCTTATTCCTACAGATATAGTGGAAGTAATCTAGACAGCCAGTTGTGACATTCACATTCTCTGAAAAAAATCTCTTCACCCAGGATTTTTCTCCTGGGAAGCTGAGAGGCTTCAGAGAAAAAGAAAACAATCCTTATCTCATTTGCTTCTCCTGTGTTGTGCTCGTCTGGAATGTGTTTGGAGATTGTTCACCCACAGGTGATTGTTTCATTGGACTCTGGTGTGAGTTGTTTTGACTCACTGGCCAATTATGGCCAAGCTGTGTCCGGACTCTAGAAAAGTCACGAGTTTTCATTATTATCTTTTTATCAATCAGTAAGTATCCTTTCTGTATTCTTTAGTATAGTATAGTATAGTATAGTATAGTATAGTATAGTATAGTATAGTATAGTATAGTATAGTATAGTATAGTATAGTATTCTTCAGCAGAATATAGTATTATAATGTAATAAATTAGCCTTCTGAGAACATGGAGTCAGATGCATCATTCCTGCCTTTGTCAGGGCATTGCCTGCAAATAAAATCGCCAAATTCCATGCCTATGTGCTTGTCTTCATCATGATGCTCTGAAGTCTGCAAATATTAAGAAAGAGTTTAGGCTGTTTTAGGGGAAAGAAAGTTAAAAGTCACAATTTATATGCATGTCCGAAATTTCAGAACAGAGGTAATAGATTCCTATGTGACTATTACCAAAATGAACAACACTTACATTAATGGGTTTAAGTTTGGGGTTTTTATTTGGCTTGTTTTGATTTTACTTGACAGTGAGTGTTGAAAGATTTTTCCTTTTTTTTGTGTGTGTGTCTTTGGCCTTTTAATAAAATATAAATGTGTCTAAACCAGCCTTTGCCAACACATGCCTGTGTCACATGCCTCTCACTGTCCCTCATTTAATCAATTCTAATTTGCACCTGCTCTATCATGTCCATAATTTGTCTTTCACAAAGTCATGGCTCATAGCTTCATTAATCATGCCAAAATTTCTAACCTTCAAAGTTTCTGTGGATAGCTTGGGTGCTGATGGGGTGGATTTTAGTGTTGAGATTCATCACTTGTGTTGCAGTGTTTTTGAATTCTGGAGAGGCATGTTTGCTTTTCATCATGCAGACACTTATTCACTGACTTACTTGGAGAATGTCATGCATATTAACAGAAAGGAATTTCTCATCTAAAGCTTGAATACATTATTTATAATTGCTGTTATTATTGATTATGTCAATGTTATATTGTTGTTGTGGCTGTAAATATGGTTGTTATTTTCCCCTAAAACTGGAGTAATAATTTTGGAATTAGAATTGGTATTTTCTACACTTCCACTGGGTGACTCTGGACACATTGCTTTGAACTTATGGCTCAGTTTTTTTCTGAGTTTAGACAGTGTCTAAAATCCATCTGGGCTAAGTAATGAGACCAGGCCACTCAATACAGAACAAACATCTATCTATCATAATGAAATGGTTAGAAAAATATCTGGTTTGAATATGCAGAGAATAATAGTTCTGTTTCCTAATTTCCTTGTACTTGACTTTGCAGGCTTCCAGTACTCTTTGTACCTATCTCAGAAAGTAATTAAATTTTTTAAATGATGCATTTTTTAAAATTATGCATGTCACATCTAAATACCTGTAAACCCAAAGATAAGAGTTCTTTCTTTCTAGCTGTTTATTTCAACGGGAAAAGATCTTTGCTCTGTAACTTCTATGAAAGAGTACTAAGGAGTAACCTACCTTCTCCCATAAGTATTTAGGAACATTACATCAAGGGAAATACCTCTTGTTAAAAAAAAATCTCTAATTTACATGTTCAAATGAGACTGCTCTTCAAGTTTCTTACACACCCATCAGAAGGTAAAGGGAAAAATTCTCTGTAGTGGAATCTTGACTATTACATTTACATCCGCAGATGAACATAAAATGGAAGAGTGAGAGTTTATCAATTTGATTATAAAACATGATTTCTAGATTTTATTCATGAGGTCAAATTGAAAGCAAGTATGAACATACTAGTGAGAAATACAGTTGAAACCAGAGGAAGATAGATAAAATTTGCAGAGACATTCCTTAAGTTTCTATTCTCTTTTAAGACCTATTTAATGGTTAAACTGTATTTAAATTTCGAATCTGAGCTTATATTTCAGGTGATGATCTGAAATAAACCCAATGTCCATTAAATGTGGTTTTCTGAAAATATGTTGTACTGTTCATATTAGAAATGGGGAAAGAATAATAAAACTGGGAAAGCTAATACCAGGTTCTCACAATTATTTGTATTATTATCTCATCTGTAATGCAGACTAAAACCAGTATAGATCCCATGAGTTATTATAATTGATATTATTTAATATATGAAATAGGAGTTATGTCACAAACCCCAAATTTTTGTTCTCTTTACTTTGCTCACTCATATTGCATGAATTTATTCTTTATCACATCTGAAATCCATTAAAGTAGTCATAAATTGTATGTTCTGTTTTCTCTCTCTGAAAGATATTAAATGTATATGCAAACTCATCCCAAATTTTAGGTTGAAGTCCAGCCTTTTTCACATTTTGAAAATTAAGTTTTCAAGGTACATCTTATATTTGCTACGGAGACACAGTTCACATAAACCACCTCAATAAATTATAACTTTTTCCATTTTTTATTTCTCTGTAGTATAGCAGGAAATAGAATGCAGACCAGTCCTTAAGCATAATTTTAATGTAATGTAAAACACAGTATGGCTATGTATGACTACAAATTTCTTCAATGAGTTTTGTTTATGGGAAGTGACTCTTCTGAACTACAGCAGTACATTGAAAGTTATAAGATCTGCTAGATTTTATCAGAAAAGAAAGGGTTTAATCTTTCTTAAGTGATAAAGATTTGCTGATCTTAGATTATCTTAATCTGTCTCACCCAAGTAAAGTAAGATAAGATGACATATTGGGTGGCAAGACTTACCAGGGGGAGTTCCAACAAGTCATTTGGAAAATAAACATAACTAAACAATTCATTTTACATAGACTGCCAATACAATTTCAGAGACTGTATTACCCATTTTGATGACATGAACAATTTCTTTGGCACAATTGGTTTTTAATATCTTTGAATTTTTAATTTTTTTTCAAAGAAAACACATTTGATCTTCCTGGGCCAAAAAGAAACTAATCTAAAACAGGAGTTTCTCATCAATGGTATAATGAGTAAGAAAGAACAGTGGATGTGTCAGTAAAATAACAGCTGCTATTGTATTCAGAGAACTATAAACTGTGTTCAGCACAGAAATCAGTCAAAAAGGGACAGATTGAAGTATGAATAACAACTTTTGATTTAGCTGAGCACTACATAGCTAAAAATGTTTAGCATTTTTCTCAAAAAGAATGAAGAGTGTGATAAATGCTAAAGGATTTGTAGAAATTTAAAACTCTTCAAGGAGATACTTTTAAGGGGCTGGTTAAAACTCCCAGGAAAGTGATTGCCAAGAGCAGTCTGAATCGATAGCCTTAGAAACAATGGAAAATAAACTCAAGATTTATTCCAGTTAATCAGAAACTTCCTCTATCTTACTTCAGTTTTAACTAGATGAGATTATCTAGAATAGAACAGAATAGATTTATTCTGTCATACTACTAGGGAATAAAAAGGAGAGACAGGGCCATATATTACTCTCAGTTTCCAACATTACAACATTGTAGTATCTCTGCAGAAATTATTTCAATGTCATTGGTTTTATACCAAGGCAACTAAATGGGTTTAGTTAATTACAAAGAATGACATCTGTGGGCTAATGCACGGGTCTCATGTTTGTCAGTTTGGTGAACATCCAGCAGTGAAATGCCATCAAAACAGCTTTTCTAAAGAGTAATCCCTTCATTGGAACTACTTGTTGAAAAACACTGGCTTTAATTGTTGCATCCAACATTTTCTTGATTATTGAATATTTGTTATAGTTGCCCAATATTTACCTTGGCAACACTTTATGAGTACTGGACAAAAATATAAATGGCGTGTTAATACTCTTTATGTGTATTAATGTATGACCAGAGGCAGTTTACAATTCATGCAGGACTAAAGTCATTATCAGGCATATGCTTTGTCTGTTTGGACAAAGGGCTGAAAGAGATGAAGTTCTCTGGATAAAAGTAACAAACTAATTTCACAAACACAGGTCATGCACCTAATCCAGTTAAATTCCAGATTCAAATTTATATCAACATAGAAACAATCATGAAGCTGGCAATTTCTTCAAATAGGAAATAATCAGAGACATAAATAAATGTAAATTGGAAAAACAACTTGAGACAGAATATCTCGTACAATATTTCAGGTAATGAAGGGACAGAACTAGTAAGTAAAATATAAGGATAAAAATTTCTAGTTAGCAGAAATCTGAAAGCAACATGATATATAGAGAATGACTTTAGAAGAGCAGAGGCTGGCAAAATGTAATATTGTTATAATTAACATCTAGGATAATAAAAGCAATTTTTAACACCTTGTAGGATTCTATTGATCATGGAACTCAGCATGATGAAACTAAGCAGAAAATACAAAAACTTGTTAACAATTGTAAATGTTGATCAAACTATAAATTAATGTATGATAATGCCTGAAGTGTTTGCATTCAAGGATGTTGGTATGGTAATATTTATCAAAGTTAATTAGCTCTGTCAGAGAAGAAGCAATATCCAACAACTTTTTAGAACTAGTTAATAAAATGTCAGCCTTAGTGGGATTTATCTTCATAAAAATTCTTCACCGTTCATATATTCATATTACCCAAACGATCAGTCAAGACAGAGACAGCTCAAATATAATTTTGAAGAGGTACTGGATAAATCTGTTAGTACTAAATCATATTGAGAAACAAGAAATTACAGGTATCACACACACACCACCAGCAGATATTTTCAGAATTGAACCCCCAAAACTAGTTCAGCCATAAATATTTAAATACAAATATAATGTAATGTCAAATATGCATTTTTCTTCATAAGACAAGGCTTTTCATATGAAAGTAGCAACCAGAAATTTGGGACAAGTAAAGTCATTCAGTAGATTATTCAGCAAATAAAGATATAGCATTTGAAAGCATCTGAGAATCTTGTATATGAAATACCATAAAATTGTTATATTCAAATATGTGTATATTTTATTTTCTGATGCAGATAGGGATAATATTACACTGTTGTGCAGAGATAAATATGGTCAGTAGGATGTTAGAGCTGCTTTGTTTAAACAAATTGAGGAATTTGATCTGATTTGATTGTTTGGGTTGGAAGGGACCTTAAATACAATCTAGTTCCAACCCTTTTGCCATAGCAGGTCTGTGTTTCACTGCATCAGGAATTTCTTCCTAATCCCTAATCTAAACCTGTTCTCTTTCAGTTTAATCATTTCCCCTCATCCTGTCACTACATGCTTTTCTAACTATTGTATCTCTGTCTTTCTTGCAGGTTTCCTTCAGGTACTAGAAGACTACAAAAACATCACCCCTAAAAAGCCTTCTCTTTTCCAGGCTGAACAATCCTAATTCCTTCAGTCTTTCCTGAGTGCTCCATCCCTCCAACCATTTTGATTGCCAACTCTGGACTCACTCCACAGGTCAATATTCTTCCTGTGCTGGGGCTCCCAGAGCTGGACTCAGTACTCAAGGTGGGGGTCTACGAGAGTGGAGTCGAGGAGCAGAATCACCTCCCTCATGCCTGTAGCCCACCAAGCTTTTGATGCAGTCCAGGACACCTTTGTTTATCTGGGCTGAGTGCACATTTCTGAGTCACGTTCATCCTCTTCACCCACCAGCACCTCCAAGTCCTTCTCAGGAGGGCTGCTCTTGATCTGGTCATCCCCCAGCATGGGTTGATACCAGGCCAACCCAGGAGAAGCACCTTGCACTTTGTCTTGTTAGACCTCATGGGATTCCCATGGGGCCTCTTCTCAAGTTTGTCCAGCACCTCTGGATGGCATCCTGTCCTTCAGGTGTGTCACGTGCAATGCTCAGCCATGTACAAAGTCTCTTGCCTATTGTGAAGAGGTGCCTGGAGGGGTGAGGTGGGCAAAGGATTTCACTTTCTAACGAGAACATGAACTACCCTCCATTCACTCCTTTCTTTACAACTGCTGCCTTCTTCTTGCTGGGGATGGATAGAAGCTCTTCAACTTGAATTGTTTCTGCTGGCTGCTGTTGTTCAGGGAGCCAGAGCTTGGTTCCAATAGCCTATCTCCCTCTCTGAGCTTACCTGATCTTGCTCCCAAGAGAGTGATGAACTCTCCCAAGAGAAGTTGAGCTCTAGAGCCTGTAGGGTATCTGCACCATGCCTGTCTGAACTGCCACACTCTGCCCTGGGCTGCTCCTGCTCCCTGGGTGCAGCTTTCCTATGGACATGGAGGGTGTAATCCCTGACTGACCACACTGAGGCAGTGCCATCTCTGAGTCATGGCTCCACCACTAAAGATCTATTAAATGAGAGAAGTATTTGCTTCTTTTAATTATGGTTATAGAACAAATGGCAATATTCTCTGAAACTCTGAAAGTTTACAGAGCAGAATAGTTATATAAGAGATCTCAGAGGCAAGAAATGATCTAAAACCAAAAGCTATTGTTTGAAATGGTGACTCATATGTACATTTCATTCCGGTATCTGAGTTCGTTTTCATAGGCTATGTATCTGAATTGCACATTGTCAATAGATGGCGAACCTCAAGGTTGACTAATTTCAAAAGAGTACTGAAATTCTAAAGGTAGAGGTCACAGAAAACCTCAGAAATGACAGGTGTTTGAAGAAACATTAGCAGTTGTATATTTAACAAGTGAGCAAGGCTGTGGACCCACTAATATACATACTTTTTGCTCATGCATATGTATTTTTAAGTATAATAATAGTTTCTTCATCTCTTTAGAAAGTACTTGCTGATGTAGCTTCAATTAACACTTTATTAGTCCATAACCTTATTAAAAACCTTATCTGCCCTTTAATGGGGATAGGTAAAGTTCAGCTTTTAACTATGGAATAATTTTTATACTGTCATGCTAACATTAACTACCATAGTCCTGATACAAACATTAAAGAAGCCCAGTGGGAGCCTAACCTTTAACAAAAATGAAGTGTGAATCCAGACGTAAAGGCAGAATTGTTCTCCATGTCTTGACATACAATGAGTATAAAAATACACTATGTGATATTTACATATGGTGTAGTAAAGTCTACTAACATGTCTCCAAGCAATAAGTGAAAAACACTGAGAAATGTGTATTCTAATTTTGTATCATAAAAGATGTGTGGAAATTAAAGTCACCCAGAGGGACCTAAGAGACTGAAATTATCAAAGAAGCCATGGAAAGTAGTTGGTGAAACAAATGAGAGACAAAACAAAGGTGAAAATTAGGATAGAGGAAAATCAGATGGATTTTGGTTTTACTTGCCACTAGACCTTTGGCCATCAACTGAAAGGACAATATCTGTTTTGGCTGTGTCTATAATATGTGATTGTCATAGCATCTTAAATGTTTACCAAAGGTAGTTTCCTTTAAAGGTTAAACAAGAAGGAACACATTGGGAAGAACAAGCTGCAGTGTATACAGTGCCAAAAAAGAGTTGGATGTGACTATGATAATAATATAGGAAGAGAAAATAAGTACACTCACTTCCATTTTAAAAGATAGGACTGTAAAGTACTTCTTTTGTATTTTTTTCTTTTCCTTGAATCCGTACACTTTTTATTATTATTATGTTGATGATGAGGATGATGATAAGAAGACTATTAATAAATCATCAACACAAAAAAAAGACCAACCTCCTTCTTATCAAGTAGAGGAATCTTGACACTAATCCAAAGCAAGTATTTTAATTTTCAGATAAATATTTTCTCCGAAACAGTAAGTTCCAATAGACTGCAATAGTGAAGTGTGAATCCACAAAATATGTCAAAAAGAGAAAAGAGTTTGGGTCGTTTATAAGATTATTTCAGTAGACTGCTCTGCAACTGAGTGAAGATCAGCTGAAAGTTTTTTACAAATTCCTAATGAAGAAAAAAGTTGTCTAATGTAGGATAAAAGGGGAAAACTGTATGTACAGTAGGGCCTCAGCATTCCCCTGATGAGCTTTCTTCCCCTTCATTTACATTTCCCCTGTACTACAAAAACTTAATTTCAATTACTGAAGCCAAAATGCAAGTACAGACTAGTAACTACTGATGCTATCTGAGAAGAATTTGTATCATCATACAGGCAATTGACTAATTACATATGTCAAAGGAATGTTACAACCCATTAAAGAAAGTATTCAGCAAACACCAAAAGTTCAGTTAATCCTTCTTGCTACATAAATCTCATTAAAAAGATGGCTTCATCTGATCCTTGAAGTACAGAAGAAAGTGTATAAAATGTCCCCCTGAAAGTTAAAATAGATATTCTATTTTTCCAACTTAACCTTTTATGTAGAGTCCTTCTACATACAGTGCAAGACATTTCAGATATCCATTTTCTATTATTGATTATGGGAATAATAGAAATCTTTTACACATAAGCTTTGGTTTTCATCCATGTTCACAAACTTGAGTGAGGAAAATTAAGGTCTTTCACCATATTTTACTTCTAAACCACAGAATATGCTTAAAGAAACACTTCGGGTGGTATTACCAGGAAGGGATTGTCTGAAAGTGAGTTTTATACTCTTTACTGGTAAAAAAGTTATCTTGTCATGGCATGCATAGGCTCTCTGACACTGGAGAGCTACTTTATAAACTTTAACCTTATTCTTTCTCTGCTAGCTATTTTGAATCACATAGAATGATGTCATACAGATAAAAGTACATCTCTGAGGACAAACTATGAGTGTGATTCGTGATGGAAGGAATGGCTAACATAATTACTGCTGGTGATTTAGGATTAACTGAGGGATAAAACACATTCGACACAATGCTCGTTGCCATGTGTTACTAATATTGCACTCATCAACAAAATAACTTTGCCAGAGTTGATAAAATCTGACTAAGGTTAATATGGTAAAGAATACATCAAACTAGCTTCTCATTGTCCAGTGTCAGTTCTAAACTGAGGTACTAGGTCTTAAATCCCAGACCAATATGAGAAGGAAGCTAGTTAACTTAGCACTCCTAGATCTACAGTTCTGTCATTATCAACAGTACATAAAGCATTAGCATATTGTAATGGAAAATCACTCCCACAGTCAAAAGACTAAAATACGGCAGATAAACAAATAATACACCATAAATCCCAGATAGCAATGACCAGAAAAAAAATCCAGTAAAACTAGATTTTTTTCAATATATCTGACCATTTGCAATGCTCCCACCCTACTTCACAACTGAACAACATAAAGACTTGAGACTCTTGCATGAATGTACTGTATATAATAAAACTGTGCAGTATATTCGATATACAATTATGATGAGCTTTGCCTTTTTCATATGTACACTACATGAGTCGCATTAACAAATTACACTCAAAGGAACCATAAACTCCATTACTTCTTTCACACAATCTCAATAACTCAGAATCCTAGATTGTTGCAATGACTCTTTAGATGGCCAAGTTGAAAAAAAGAATATTGTGCCTCTCACAGCTTTTACTGGGTTTTTTTTATTGCCTCCATAGTCTTAGTGAAAAAATGTCTAAAGTCAATAAAAGTCCAAAGTTTTACCAATCTTAATCACACAGCAATTTCAAAATGTATAAATTTATAAAATCAGTAATATCCTAGTTTTCTAAATTTCAATATATAATTAAACTGCTATTCCCAAGCAACATAGAAAGCCTAACTGGTGTGGTCAATACTGAAATATTAAAAGAAAGAAGGACCTATTTTTACATTTCATGTAATCTCTTGGATAAAAATATATGTTCATAATAGCTCGTACTAATATTTTTAAATTACTATGTCTGTCCTGTAATATTTAGCCCTGCAAAAATACCTGAAATATATTTCTGATATGCTATGACTTCATGTTTTTTTCATAAAGACTATCCTGATTTTTTTTTTCATTAAATTTTATCTTGTAATTTCATTTCTGTTTTATAAAAAAATAAAGCTATTAATTTTGTAGGGACAATTTAGTTATAGGAAATTCTGCCAGCTCAGGCTTTAATCACACCTTTTCTAGTAATAAGGAAGTAAATATTTTATGTATTTTCCCTTCAGCTCTGTAAAATTTCCAGAATTGAAAAGAAATTGGTTTTGACTGAAATTGCTTTGCAATTTAATCCTGACTTTTCCCTTACAAGATCATAAAAATATAACAAATACTCATTTCTAGATATACTAATTTAATTCTGTAGAAGTTTCAGAAGGCAAGCATAATGTGCCATAGAGTAAAACCAACCCAAATCAGATCCAACTAAAGCATGTTGCTCAGGGTTGTCCTAAGTTCTAAACATCTCCAAGGATGTATATTTCTCCAACATTTTCAGGAAACTCAGACCAATTTCAGGCTAATAATGTGGTTTTTGTCCTTATGTCTAATCAAAATTTCCTGTGTTGCCACTTGTGCTGTTGCTTTTTTTTCTTGTAACTATGTGCTTTCAAAACAGTCTGACTCCACCTTCTCTATACCATTATATACTATATATAATAAGGTCTCTCCTTAGCTTACCTTTTCTAAGGCTCGACAAACTGAATTTCTTCACATGGCACATGCACCAGAACCCCAATCATCTTGATCATACCCAGGTGGATTAATTCAAGTTCATCCAGGACTTTCTGGCAATAAGGGGACCAAACTAGGTACAGCTCTTCAAGTACGCTCTCACAAATACTCAACCAAGAGAGACAATCACTCTCTGCAACTGTCCAGCTACTTCTCTCCTAAGTGATATGTGGTGAGCTTTCTTCTTTGCTTGTGGCTCTGATGCCTTGTGAAGGCTGACCTAGGACAAAGATTAGATGGAGCTAAAGAATAAAGTAGGTATTTATTAGGAGGCCTCAACAGATCCACCTTGGGCAGTAAAAGAGCCCAGCCAGGGCTAAAACCTCAGATGAACCCAAAATGGTCACAAAATGGATGACCAGTCATGGGGTCTCACACTTTTATAAGTTTTGGTCCATTAGCATATTGGAGTTAATTGTCCAATTACAGCTTTGGTCCATGAAGTCCCATCCTTCTTGTTTTTCTCTTTTCGGTCCACTGTTGTTTATGCTCTTGGGCCTGGGATCTGGATCAGTTGTCCTTGGTCCCCAGCTAGAAAAGGAATTGTTTTGTGCACCTACTCTGTGAAGAGAGCTTACCATCCCTTAATATGAAGCCCAGAATCTGAAAAATATAAAAGCTAAAACCTGAGGCGTCAGCTCATTCACCTTCAATTTGGAACTACCAAATCCCTCTCTGCAATGTTTCTTGCTGTCCAGACAGCACCTTATCTGTCCTGTTGCACTGAATTACTTCATTACAGATGAAAGACTGCATTTTCTTTTATTGGCACTCATGAACTTTCTTTTGCAATATCTTCTGCTAGGTTGGTTCCTCTATGTTAATTGCTCCCCCTAGTTTGGTATCGGCTGCTAAATTGCCAAATACTGCAATCTGTTATGTCAACAAAGTTACGGAGCTGTATTGGTCTCAGCAGAAATCCCTGAATAATGCCACTAGAAACCAACCAAAAGTTTCAATCATTAATCACACCTCTTTAAAATGTACAGCCCAGCCAATTTTCCATCCAACTCTCTGGCCTCTTATCTAGTCCTTATGAAGCCAAGCTGACTACAAGCCTTGCTGTCAAAGAACACATCCACTCCTCTCCTTTTACCCATGGAGTCATCTATCTCATTACAACACACAGCTGGGCTGGTCAGGCATATTTTGCGTTTGGAAAAACCTGTCCTGTCTGTTCTCAATCAGCTTGTATGAGTCCTCTTGTCCTTTAAATTCTCAGTTATGGCTCCCAGGTGGCTGATTAAAACTACTAACCCAGATCCTCCTTCTTGATCTTGCTGAAGATGTGCGTGACATTTGATTTTCTTCCATCACACTATAATAAGAATTTTATAATTTATTTACATAATATTAAATATATTTAATCAGGTTTAGGAATATGTACTATTAAATAAATGATAATGTGGGGGCTTGTTTTCTTTAAATGTAGGGACTCTGAATTAAATAATTTGGGTTTTTAACTTTCATCTTTAACTTCACATCATTAATCACAATTTGTCTTATTGTCTGTGAAAGCAAGGATCAATACAAGTGTTCAGAGAAATAGACAACAAAATTTTAACACTAGAGTAAACCGCAACATCATGAGCAAGACAGCAAATGCTGGTGAATAAAAGCTATTAATTATTTCATTTGTCCCTGATAGGTTTAGATTATACTTTTCTTGGAATACTGTTAGTCAGTCATTGAAATGCTGTTGTGATTCAGGCAAGTTGCAGCTTCTTCTGCTTGTTTTGGTTTACATTACATATTCATGAAGAAAAAGAATATCGTAAATTACACTGAATAAGAAGAAAGACCAGAAATTGATTCAGATTTAAGAGATTTATGCTAATTTCATTGTTTTTTCCAAAAAAACACCCCAAAAACAAACAAAAACCACAAAAAAACCCCAACAAATAAACAAAACCTTGAACATCATTTTTATTATAAAGACTTTGTTTTTTTTACAACTACTTTCATTTCATATAACAGGGTTATGTTTTCCCAACTGTTTTAGTTACTATTATTATCTACCAGACAGTATTTACAGAGTCTTAAATATTTTCTTAACAATTTTCAACAATTCTTTTACTGATCTTGTACATGCTATTGCTATTTTAAATAAAGTATTTCAGTTACTCAAAGTCAGATATATTCTTCATGGTATAATTTCCAGGAAAGTCCTTTACAGAGACAACACAAAGACAATATCTTCTTACTTTTTACCCTTCAAACTCTGTTTCTTTGACATTTGTATTTTCCTTTTCCCTGTTTGATACTAAAATACATCTAGAGTTCATAATCATAATTATTTTACTAGTACTTATTCCTGGAGTCCTGTAAAGCACAGACAAGATCTTATTTATTTAAAATAATGAAAGCTATATCCTGTATTGCTTCAAGGAATTATTTTTACTGAAATTTTGGTAATTTTTCTGTGGCAGTACTTGGAATGGACAGTATGAAACCGTCTTCAGTACCCCAAACACAAGCATACAAAACTGCCTCTGAGATATTTAGCTTGTATTGGACTGTGTTTATGAAAATGCTTTAGAGACACTTCAGCCATTTTTTCTTCTCTAAAATTAAAGTAAAGCATATTGACAGGATTCAGCTTGATTCATAAGCATATTTTATTTTCCTCTGTAGAAATAAAATAGAGTAAAAATAAATGTATGAACATCTAGCCCAAGAATTTGCATCACACTATTGAAGAATTTACATTTTATTTGCTGAAAATCAACAACATCAAAGACACTCCTGAAGATGTATTTTCAGAAGTGTTTTAGATAGTCAATCAGCTTCGGGTCATTTAAGAAGAGCCTGGTGAGAGTGGAAAGGGCCTTTACTCTTTGTCTAAAGTTCCTAAAACAGAATTATGCCCTGTTCTACTCATTTTAATAGTGCTCTGAATATTAAAAAAATTAAAAATTATAAAGAACATATTGTTTCATAATTACGGACATTCATGCTTACTTGAAGGAAAAGGAATAGAATTAGAAGTACATAGAAATTTAGGGCCAGAACCAAATTCACTTGACTATGGTTCAGCCCTCAGGAGGGTAGTAAGATGTGAACCTTGTATATATGTTAGAGAACATTAATTGCTTTGAGCTTCAATGGTCCTTGTGGGACCCTTCCAACTCAGGATGTTCTATGAAAATTTTTTGTATGATTCTTTTGCAAACAGAAATCATGCATTCAAGTAGAACAACTGAGGTTGTTTGTTGATACTTTAAAATGCTAAGCTGTCTGTATTTATCTTGGTTGTTGTCCATTCTGTTCTGCACTCTGAAACATAATCTTATTACAATAATAAATATTTTAATACTGAAGCCCACCTACACCGGGTAGCGTTATATGTATTGGTCGTTGAGTTGTAGACTTGCTTTTTATGTATGAACAATGAACTGTAGTCTTATAAACAGGAAAAATATTGCTTATAATAGTCACATATATAGCACCAAGGATATTGCATCCCGAAAGTGCCAGTTATAATTCATATATTTATCTGTTGATTGGTTTACCAATTAGTGTTTTACATATTTTTATTTTAATATCCTATTATATATGTATCATTATACATATATACTATATACTATTTTACATCATTATACCTATAAACTATATACTATTTATATACTTTAATATATTCTAGTGAATATTCCTAATGTGCCCTACATGCTTTCATTACAACTTTCAAGTGTTGCATAATACACAGAAAGAATACTGTAGCCTAAAAATACAGTAATCTGTGGGGGTTGCTCTAAATAAGGAATAACCATTTAATGAACAATAATGTTGTTTTCTATTATTTTTGGGGGGAGAGGATGGCAGTTCAGAAGCATAAGAGTATTTTTTGTAGTAGAAATCATTATGTATACTTTGTGATAGTAAAAAATATTCAGAATGACATATTTTCCTTAAATATTAATATTTTGCTTATAGGCATTGCTGATTCAACTCTCAGCAGTTTTAAGATATTTAAATTAAAAATGGGAGCAGGTGGCTTGATTGTTTAAAATTGTAAATCATGGTTATCAATGACATGACATATTGCAAAGTCATCTTTGTTGTGCATGTATAATGAAGCACCAAAACACCAAAATTTCAGTTTTCTGAATTTTCTTTCATGTTAGTGTTACAGTATCATAATATTTCCCTTAATCTTTCTTTATAGAGTAGTATCTGTAGAAGTTTCATAAGAAAGATAACTAATTCATCTGTCACATTAATAGTTTATATGTTTTTCTTCTATTAGCTGAAAAGTCAGCTATTCATAGGAATGTTTCATTCTAGAAAGAAACATTTTTTTTTTAAAGGAGGTTTTCTAGGGCAATGTCAGTGGGATTTGAAAAACTGTTACTCTCTGACATACCTAGAACAATGCAAATGTAAAGAAAGCATATGTTAGGATCAGTAATCTGAATATATCCTAACTGTGGGAGGAGGACAATTCAATCCCTGTAGAAGGGACTTCATTATTTAAGTCACATTTTGCTTGTAGATGGGGGGAACTTTTATGCTGTGCCACTTTTATGTGGCCACTTTCTACCTTGAATTGTTTGCCTATTGGTAACCTAGCTCACAGGTGTAATTATTTCATGTCAGTTCACAGGGAGTCAGAAATACATTCATTTCCATGTAGACTTTCCATTTCTTTATCTACCTACATGCCCAAGAGAGAAGATGGATCGACACATGAATCTGTGCAAATAGTTGGTTCAGACAGCTCAGTTTTCACAATTGAAAATGATCTAAAAGATTTAGTGTACAATGCTGAAATTTCACAGACAACGGATCAATTTAGTTGGGTGAGACATATTTTCTCATAAAGATGTTTGGCTTAACACTCATCACAGAATTTCTTTGTCTATCTTAAGCAGTTAAACTCTCCATTAAACTTTACATGATTGTTCCTAGGACTGATGCTCAGATGGCAAGTGTCCACTTCCTCATAAAATAATCTCCATCTACTTTGTGTATTTTATGGCTTTCATTTTCTTCTTCAATGTTAAAAACATTTATTGAAAAATAACATATTCTGGACAGAGTTCACCTTGTCTAGCACTTTCAAAGGTGTGGTAAAAATGATCCTGCAGATTTTAAAGCGTATGCTTTCAGAAATGTTAAATATTTTGCAGGGCTACTAAGAAATTAAGTATCCTCTTTCATTCTGTTTTTTTTTTAATACATAATTGGATTAATAAAACCTAAAAAGTTTTTTTTTAACAATTCTAACTTTGACATAATTTTCAGTGATTTGAGGACTTCCATTAGGTAGCAGAAACTGCTACGAGACAGTTTTCTTTAGGGAGAGTATCTCTGGGATTCCTTTGTTGTACATAATTTCATCAGTTTATTCTTTCTTATATCAAGAAATTCCTGTGACATCATTTCAAAGGGTTTTATGCCACAGTTAGTGCAATGCCACTGTTATCTACTTTCTTCTTCATAACTTCACTATGCTAAAGGTAAAGGCTAGCAGAATTTTCCTGTACCGTATTGCTACATTCAAACCCAGTATCTCCTCTCAGCTATTTAAATTGTTTCCAAATATTTTGATACTGAAACTAACAATACCAGTCTATGGTGCCATCTTTGTAGAAGCTCCCATTTGCTTCTACATAATAATAGTAGATTTGATCTACATAATCATAGTAGAAGATACCAGTTTACAAGTACTTAAGCAATTGCCACAAAAAAAAAAATTCTTCCTGTTTTGAGGCAACTACTGATTTTCAGTGTTGTGGTAAGATTACCTCATATTTAGGAAAATCATTGTATACTTTGGCCATTTGGAGTAATTATTATAAATCATAACTAACTTGTTCTTCACCACCCACAAGCAGTATTCAGGTGTAATTATAAAAAAATAATCTATTTCCTAGAATAAGTTTTTCTTTTTTCATGCATGACCTAAACTGACCTAAGCCTCACAAGTCTAAGAATTTTTAAAAATTTCTATTGTTTTCTGTCAGTTTTGTCCACTAAGGCACTATAGCCTGACCAATGTTGGAAAAGTGAAAACTAGTTTACACTTAGACCACTTAAATAAAAATATTTTGCTCTTATGGAATTCACCAACTCCAGAAGCTGCTGAGATGAAAAGAATTTTAGAGAATTAATCCATCACCAAATGGCTGTGGAAACCTTCTGCCATACTTACCTGTATGCTTTGAAGTAATTGAAATTCTGTTCCATGTTTACATTTCCTTCATATCTGTGCTGAGAAAGGATACCACAGAAGTACCTGACACAGGAATAGATGTACAGAAGAGACATTTAAATGGATTTAAAAGTATTATTTTATTGAAGATTGGTAACACAGTATCATATTAAACAATTTCTGCAATCATCTCACATGCATGAAACTCCCTCCTTTTACTGCTATGTGTCAGTACCCATCTGGACCCAAGCTACAAGCAAATTCCATCTGGTTGAGGTTTAGCAATGACATTGTCAAGCCTGAAATACTGGACATTTGCAGATATCCACAGAAAATATCTGCTACTCAGCTAGAATGCTTTAACTTTGGATGTCCGCTTCTGTATTATTCACCTATTTCAATATCAAACCTTCAAACAGGAGGCCAATTAACATTTTCAGCCTCTGAGCAAGTGCCTCAACTTTTGCAACTGTGAGTTAAAATTTCAGGATATGATCTGAACCCTGGGCCCTTAAACTTTTACCTATATTGGCCAGAGTAGGGTGGTTTTTTGTTTTGTTTTGTTTTTTGGGGTTTTTTGGTTTTTGTTTTTTGTTTGGTTTTTTTTGTTTTGTTTTGTTTGAAGAGACTGACTGACACAGGAGTATTGTTAGAAATTACCTTATAACTGCAGTTCTCTATTCCTTTCATGCTGCATAATATTTGAATCTTTTAGGTCCTCTTCAGGCAAAAATTCTTGGTGTAAGTTGTTATAACTTACTAAAAGAGGATTTACATTTTACTTAAAATATATCCCACATATCTGCAATGGATTCAGCTGGGATGGAGTTAAATCTTATAAATAGAAGCTTGTATGCTGCTGTGTTTTAGATTTTTAACCAAAACAATGCTGGTAACACACCAATGTTTTAGCTCTTGTGAACAGCTTTTGCACAGCATCAAGGCCATCTATCTGTCACTCTGCCTCCCCACCAGTGATTAGACTGTGGATGTGCAAAAGGTTGGGAGGGAATGGAACCATGCAGATGACCCAAATTACCAAAAGATATATTCCATGCCAAATAAAATCATGCTTAGTAGTAAAATGCAGGAGAGCTTGTTTATGGAGTTTAGCTATCTTTCACATGGGAACTGGCTGGGTATCAGCCGGTCTGTGGGAGGTGGTGATTGGGTTTGCATCATTTGTCTTGTTTTGTCTTCTTTCTTTTTCTTCTTCTACTTTTGCTTTTTAAACTACTTTTATCACTACCTATGAGTTTATCACTAGCCATGAGTTTTCTGGAGTTTGCTCTTCCTTTTCTCCTCCCCTGTCCCACCTGAGGCAGGGTGGGGCAGAATAAGCAAGCAGCTGTACAGAGCTGTCTACTGGGGTGAACCCACAAAAATGTGAAACAATATATTCAGAAAAGTACCAGAAGGTGCCATAGGATCTATACCTTTATGTTGAATCCTCTAGATCTGTTTGGGTTTTTTTTATTATCTAGCAGAACATATATTAATTTCAGGAATTTGAGATAGGCACAGAACATAAATCATCAGCACTCTTGCAGATGAAGAACTTACAGGTGATGACATTAGAAGTTTAGTAATGAAGGTAAGAAGTTTTGATTTGAAAATATGAAATATTAGCCTTAACTTGTGTATTGAATGAACATACATTTGCATTTATGTTGAAACACCTGAAAATAAAATACTTTCTTAATATCTACATCAATGCTCAGTTAAGCTAAAATTACTTTCCATTTAAATAGAGAATAAATATATGCATTAATTTAGATTAAAATATTCCAACTGATTGAAAATTCTTTTCAGCAGTTATGAATACTTTATCTAATGGAATTCACTTTTCATATACAAAAATTTAAAAAAACCCTTTTATTTTATTTTTTTGCAAAATACTCTTGATTAACATTCCAGCCATGTAGTGTAAAATCTCCTAATTATAGTACTACTGTACATGACAGAGATTAACCACAACATACTTAATAAAAGAAAAGCTATGAAAAGGATAGTTTATCCAAATTAGGAAACCTTGTTTCACTAAGCACGCTCAAATAACTGACAGAAAATTAGTTATGCTACTAGTCAAAGAAGCCACACTTTATATGCTAATATTTGCTACAAGACATTTTGTGCAATTGTCAGGTTTTTTTGTGCATAGCTTTTTATCCCCTGTAGTAGCCAAACACTAGTGGTTCACTGTGAATGGATTAAGATCTGATGTCAGTGTACTAATCGAGAGAATACAGTGAGAGTGGAGCACCTGGCCATTCTTAGACAGGCTCTCCACCTGTATGTTCTTGGCCTTGTGCTGCTTTTAGCAATATATTGATACACATTAAGAGGCAATATTGAATTTGTAAATTAAATCAATTGAAAGGTGTATATTTTTTTTCCATAAAGAGCCCTTATTTATACAAATTGAAATAAAAACAAACTTCACTTGCATCTATGCAAACCTGTAGTTGTCAATGGCTATAGAAGTTTCACAACATCTACTGTATGTGCATCTTTCCTCTATTGTTCAACATGGAAAACCAAACAATGACAACAACATCATCACAGATGAAGCTATGAGTTTAAAACTAGTCAATAAAACTTTTCCAGATAAAGGAGTTCTTGCCTTTCATAGATGGATGCAACTGGCCATCTGGCAAATAGAATAAATGTTCTGTGAAGTTCATTTTTATCAGTGTGTAGGGAAAATATATTTAGAAGCTTTTAACATTGTGCTATAAAGAGAAATTAAGGGTAATGAATTACTTTTCTGTACTTCAAAAACATAGGATGCAGTAGTGTACTGGTCAGGCAGGAAAGTCTTCACCAAGTCAGCCAGGTTTCTGAGAACAGCTTTAAACTAGACTTACTAGGAGAAGGGAATAGTGTTTTGAGTAAAAAAAGAACCAGGGAATGATGGTGCATCAGGAACCACAGTGGAAACACCTGTGAAATGCCTCGAAGGAATTAGGTTATGTTCCTCTAAAATGGTGACGCAGTCAATAGCCCAGCTGAAATGACTACACCAGTGAAGTAGAATAAGTAAAAAAAATTAGGAGAAGATGAAAGCCACTGTACATATAGAAAGCTGGGATCTAATCACTAGTACTGAAATGTGGTTGGATTAATCACATGGCCTGGAGCACTGCAAGCAATCGTTATAAACAAGGAATTTATAGGGACAGGCAAAGAAGGAGAGATTGGAGTTTGGACTACTTTCTGTGATATAAAAAATTGATTGATTGCACAGATCTATCTTTGAAAAACAATGATGAACAGGCTGAGAGCTTGCAGATGAAAATTAGAGGTCAAACGAACAAAGCCTTGTGGTTTGTGTTTACTACCAGCTGCCTGGTGAAGAGGAAAACATTGACAAATCCTTCTTACTTCAACTACAGGAAGCACAGTGTTCATATGACCTGCTGGGGCATTCACCTCTGCTGGAAAAGCAGCACAGCCATTTGTAAGCAGTCCTTCAGACTCTTTAAGTGCATCAAGAATAACTTTTTAATCCATGTGATAGTCTGACAAGAGGAGAAGTGTTACTAGACCTGTTGTTAGCCAACACAGATGAGCTCATAAGAGATGTCAAGACCACCAGTAGCCTGGGCTGCAATGACCATGCCTCAGTGATCATGTTCTTGATGGACTTGCGGAGAGGAAGAGTCAAGAGACTGAATTTTAGGACTTTCAGTTCTTTGAGGAATTTTTGGTTGGGAAACTGGCCTCAGGGACAAAGAAGGTAAGCAAAACTGACAGTTCTTTAAGGAAATTTTAGAGTGCAAGTCCTCGATTGTCATGTGTAAGAGATCACACAAGGAAGGCAGAAGAATGATGCAGTTGGCTGATGTAGTTGCTAAACCTCTCTGCATCATATTTGAAAAGTTACAGCAGTCAAGCAAAGATCCCCGTGACTGCAGAAAGGACTACATCCATTTTTGAAAAAGGTAAAAAGGAGAACCTTCTCTACTTATGACCAGACAACCTTTCAGTATACAGAAGGGGGCTTGAAAGAAAAACAGAGAAAGGCTTTTGAACAAGGTTTGTAATGATAGAACAAGGGGGAATGAGTTTAAACTGAAACAGGGTATGTTTAGATTGGACATCAGAGGGGTTTTTATGCTGAGGGTAGTGAGATACTAGAACAGCTTGCCAAGAGAAGTTGTGAATGCCCTATGCCTGGAAGCTTTCAAGGCCAGATTGGACAGGACTTGGATCAACCTGGCCTAGCGGAAGGTGTCCCTGACCATGACAGGAATTAGATGATCTTTATGACCCCTTCCAACTCAAACCATTCTGGGATTCTAGATTCTCTGATTCTATATTCTATTATTCCATTATGCTGTACTTTTGAGAGTACAATATGCACAACTGCTTTCACTATGGAAGAAAAGACTAAGGAAGCTAGCAATGAAAATGGCTAGTTCTTACTGTGTACATGTATCAGTTGGCATATTGATTTTATAGCATTAAAAAGCTAGGAAAAAATGCTTATTTCCATCTTAATAATTTTGAATCATTATATTCACTGCTTGAATGAATTTTTCATGCTACTTTTAAGCAATAAATAAATATTGGTTGTATGACTTTTATTTTAGAGTAATAAAAGGAAATAGCAGTCTGTGTTTATTTATCTAAATAAATACTTTATGTTGCATATTCATGTTAAAAATTTCATACAATTACCAAAGTAGTTTTTTGGCAATCAGATGCTTTCAAGAACAAGTTCTATAACTAAATTTTTAACTGCCACTAGAAAATGCATTCTATTTAAAATAGAATATTTTAAATTGTTCATAGCTTTCTAATTACATCTAGCATAGAGAAAGCAAAATCAATGCTTAAATATAATGCTTTTTTAGAGATCTTTCAATACTAGTGGGAAAGTGTGGAATACTGGAAGACCAGCACCATATTTTGCTTCATTATTGGTAATTTTCAAGTAATTTTCAAAAAATGTCTACTAATAAGAACAGTGCTGCAAGATTCTCCAATAAGTTTTATAAAAGACACACTACTGGTTTTGACCCCAAAGAAACGTTAGTATTTGGTTATTTCAAATGGCTTCTGTAAATTTTGGCTGCCATCAACTTCTCTGCATATACACATACTCTTGCTCCTTCTTTAGCTTTCACTCCAAACACAAAACATTCATCCTCTGTTCTGCCACGTATTTTACATATTCTGCTTTTGAAATCAAGGGTTCTTTATGGGTAGAGTTTTTTCTTTACTTCTCTGAGAATAACATCTGAGTTCATATCAAGTCTCATACTGAATTATCATAATGATTTTTAGAATATAAATTTATTACTTCTTCAAAGTTGTATTTCAAATGTATTTTCATTGACGTCCTTTTGCATATTTGGCATCAAAATGATCAGTCACAAAGAGGTCATGGTTATTCTGTCTCATTCATTCAGGACTTCAAGAGTTAGATCATTTCTCTAGTGTGACTGTCTGGCAATAGCTAACAGAAGGTCATTTTGTATGCATCACATAATAATTTTTGTATTTCTAAATTGCCTATGCAAAAGAAAATCACACTAGCACACCTGATGTTTGAATACAATTAGTATACAAACTGATCATGTCTAGTTATATGCCAATGTCAAATTAGGTATCTGAACAGCTGCCTATTGAAAATATAGGCATACAAAGGAAAAAAGCATCCAGACTCTTTATGCAAGGGACTGTCCTGGTTTTGTCAATTAAAAATTATAAATAAGTAAATAGCAACAATAAGAAGATTAAGAATAACACTGGGTTACAAAGCATATCACTAAATTACTGTGCTGTACTTAATAGCCTAGTGGTAGGTCTCCAGTATTCATTCAGATTCTGTATAGAAAAAGACTGCAGAAGCAAATTCAATTCTTGGTTAATTTAGCTGAATCACTGCAGTGGTTTTAGGAGTAAATACTTGCAGTCTTTAGACAGCAACTATGTATGTAGTTGTAGATCAAATGAATCCATGCTTAGACAAGCCCTAGATACAGAAAATGCTTTTTTTTTTTTTTTACTTAAATTCACTTATAATTCAGATTCATATTGTACTACTGTATTGGTAAGCTACAAGAATATAGAAAGAATAACAGAAAATGAAAGAAAAAAATTCCAGGTAAAATGGGATTGGCTTAAATTTTTAATGTTCCAATTCTAAAATTCAGTTCTTGCTATCTATCTCATATATTGTCATTTTCCAATACGTTTTTATAGTAAGTATTAGCTAAATATTGGAGTGATCACCTCAGATTTTAATGAAATAATATTGCTTCTCTTTCCAATCCCAGCCATACTCTGTCCAGTGGATGTAAAAACACACACTGGGACTTAGAGTGAATAAATCTACTAAAGACAAATCCTATTTCCTGCCTCAAGCAGGTAGTAATATCTGGGTTTCAACATACTATTCTTAACTATTAAGCTGTGGCTTATTCTATCATTGCTTTTGAAACATGCCAAATGAGCATTGTAGAAAGCAGAAAAAAATGGCTCCTATTTATTCAGTTTTATGTCACAAAAAACAAAAGAAATACAAGTGAGGAGGTGAAAAACGCTAACTGAAGGAGGATTTCAAGTGAAGTAATCAGCATGAAAGACAACTTGAATTTAAAAGTTGGCAAATCAAATACAAACTGCATTAAAGTGACAAGCAAGATTGAGGTTGAGAAGATGAAAGAAGAAGGAATACAAACTAATGGGGGATAAGGTTGAGTAATACCCAGTTTCTGAAGCTGATTTTCCTGATGATGTCAGTGGAAGTTTTGTTACAAATCCTGACAGGAGAGGGATAGAGCTTTCTTTGTACTAACTATAACCTTGACAATTTTATGCATGGCTCATAACATCTGCTTCAGTGAACAGCATCTGGCTAATAACTTGCCAGAATACCAACTGAATTAGAAAGCTGTGAATCACTGAACTCTACCAATTACATGCTCAAAAGATTCTGTGAACTTCAAAGCTCTGTGTACACAAGTGAGCATTTGTACCACTGGTTTCCTACAGAAATGAAATGCTAGTCGTGCATTCAGCAGTCTCTGCCATTATTCTCTGGTAAAAATGGTAAATGTGTAACTGTGTGCTTTGCGTTTGTGATTAGCTTTTGGTGGGTCCGTTTGGGCACACTGTTGGAATATATTTAATTCCTGTATTTCATAGACTAGTAATGCAGTTTTTAATTTGTTGTAAAGCTGTCTAAAGCTTTGGTGGATGTTTACCAATAATTCACAAAAAAAAGGAAATAGATTTGCAAATCAGTGTGACCTTTTTTGGACTCTTTTATGACTCAGGCCTTTGAAACAGGTGCTAGAAAGCCTTTGTGAAATATTAAGCAACAACTTTTGCAATTGTTTTTGTTTCCAATACAGAATCTTGAGAAACTTGAATAATCAGACTGTTTCTAAACACCTTTCATAGGAGCTTTTGGATTTAGCAGAGTACATAGTTGAATTCTTAGGGCTGTAATTTATGACTAAATGTTTGAATTAAGTATCTATATCAGATAGAGAAACCCTACTTTGACATTTCTAACGTAGACACCAAAGTTTCTATAAAACTACTAGCTACCTGGTACCAAAAGTGTGATTCAGATACAAAATTTATGTACTTAGTCTTCTTATATGACATATAAGAAGGATGAAGTGATGAAGAGTGATTCAGAAAAATTACATTACATTCATACAGGAAAATTAATCTATCATTAGAATATTCTAATGCTTTCATCAGAATATTTTAATGCTTTCAAGCCACAGTAGCTGTAGGAGGATTTGCTGGAACAAAATTTTGCAATTGGCCCAAAGACACCAATGGAGTAGCAAAACAATACTGAATTCAAATCTTAGCTTTAGAAAGCTGGAAGATATATTTATTCCTTTCTTCTCAGGTGACTGTTTTACTCACTCAACTACAAACTATTTCAACAAGGTACCAGTCTTGAGCAGAGATGGAGAATCACCCTTCAGGCAAGATGTAATTATTAATGATCCAAATAAAGCAAATGAAAGGCAGACTCCCTTTGATTGAGCAGTCAGTGCACTGAACTCTGGGACAACATGTAAAGTTTACTATGCAAAAGACTGCATCATATGTGACGCACCTTGAAGTAAGAAGGGAATTGAACTGAGAGTCTCTTTCAATTATGTTTTAGTCAAGTCACTCTCATGGAATGTAGGAATCCTGGCCCCTCACCTTTTTTGTTTATGCTTTTGAGTTAAACTGCAAAAACCTTCTGTGTTAGTTTAAATCAAGTCAACATTTTGGAAAAATGTTAATTTTTTTCTGAATATGATCATCCCTGCACAGGTACTGATTTACAGGAGAAAATAAGGAAATTATAACCTGCTCATTCCCAGTTGCAAAGAGTTTTTTTTGTACAATGCTTTATCTAGCAAGGTTAAGTAGTTAACTAGAGAATTTCTAGCTTTTGGCATCACAAAGTGATGTCATCAACTCAGAATAAAAAAAGTCTGGACTTTATCTGCCCAATTCTATCTGATGCTAGAATAGGAAAGCAGAACAGGTTATATGGAAGACTCGCCCAAATTATGAGGACTGTATCTGCCAAACTATGCTGGGCATGATAACACTCAGGACACTGAAGTCCAGAGGTACTTTTATATCCTTGTGAATTAGGATTTACAAGGGTAGGAAGCCAGAAGATGATAGTAACCCAGGTAATGCCCAGCTGGCGTCAGATACAGAGGAAACCAGAGACTGGTCTGGGGTTGCTTTCGATGAATGAGGCTGTTGACATTTGACAAAGATAATCAAATTTAAAACACAATAAATGGACAAAGGGAATACACTCATGGGTGCCCAAAAGTCTGCAGAATATTGTTTGTGTTGCAGAACATAAGTAAGTCTTTGTCTAGAAATCACCATCTAGATGGTATATCCATGGATGTTAGATTTTATGTCACTCAGTGCTACTGCCTGGTCTCTCAGCCACCTCACCCTAAGTTCACTGTGACAATCACAGATGCATGATCATGTTCTGAGAGCACCAGGAATGTTTCTGGCAAATGAAATTTAATTTTCCAAAGTATTAACACACTGTGAGAATGAACACATGAATACTTGCTTGTCAGGTAAGGACCAGTAATGATCTGTGAATGCAAAAGAATCATTTACAACTGTGCATACGCAATCATGCTGAAGATTTTATCACTAATAATTTTTTGCTTATATTTTAAGCCTAGCAAATAAAATATTGTTTTTATCTTTTTTCCTTTTTTTTTTTTTAATCCCAGAAGACTGTTGCATATATAGGAATAGTTTTTTGGGGAGTATAATTTTCAAATCCAGTAATTTGAAAATTATTATATTAAAAAAATTACAAAATGTCTTAAGTCTGATAAGAGGTTTCATTTAGGGCCAATCAATACCACATGCAATTTAGCAGGATATGTTCCTGAAAGGTGAGAATGACCTTTCTTGATTGATCAGCTCATGGTTATTTCTCTGCCAGTGGGATGAGGAATGCTTTATGTGACGCAGCTGTCGAACATCAGAGAACAGTAAATTACTCTAACTACTCTATTCGCCAGAAAGTCCAAGGGGTTTCTTTTAAAATGTTTGGGGTGTTTTTTTAAATAAAGAATTATTGTTCAAACTGGCTGTGGTTGGAAATCTCCTATTAGCAGCCTTAAAAAATGGAAGCTTCTGAAATAGAACAGCTGGTATTAATACAAGTGAATTTACTACAACTGTGTCTAAGCCAAGCCAAGGAAGGAGAAAAAGTTATTTAAATTCTGTCTTTTTTCAATTATTGGCTTTTTTTTAATTCTGTTAATTTGAAAACTGATAAGTCTGGATTGAAAAGGTGCTAGTACTACAAGTAATTTTTACATGGGTCACCCTCTTAACAACAGGACTTTTAATTGCTGTTAGTGGGCCAGGCTGGAATTGAGACAAAATTTCCTTTAAATATTAACAAGATTTTAAATAATTTGGTCTCTGAAACAAAGACCCCAAATCCATCCCTAAAGAAACAGTTGGAAGGAGTATAATGAGAAGATATAAATAAATAAAGAAGAATTTGAGCAGAACCTAAGTGCCCAATAACATAATTCGTTCCTTTCTTTTTGCCCTTTCCTTTTTTCCTTTGCATTTAGTCTTACATGTGCTTCTGCTACTCAGATAGCACTTCACTTGGAACAAACTTTAAGAAACCCTTTAAAAATTTCTTAGGACTAACTTTCTGCACAATTCCAGAAACACAATGCTTGAACAGACTATTTATGCCTTAAGAAGGCACAGGAATTAGGAGAAATAATCCTACCTGCTCTGAGAACCCTAGTTTCAGATTTTCCATGATTCCCTCCAGTTGGATCAGGTACCTTTCAAAATAAAGCCATATTAATGTGTTTTTAACAACAGTGATGATGACACAACACCTAATAGAGAAGCCTTATTCAGACGTTACAGAACCCTCTCATAAATGTGTAGACATGGACTAAATTTTCTCCTCAGACTCAGGAGGGTTAAAAGCTGTTTAGAAAATTGAAGTTCCATGCAGAATTTCCTTAAACAGAGCTCATTTTTTGGATTTCTATCAGTAATTAAGAAAAATTAATTTGTAATAGTTGTATAACTAAATGCTTATGTATTTCATCATCATCATCATTTATTTTTCGTGTAACTTTTTCCCGTCTCTTTTTTATCCTGTTCCTTTAGGTGGAAAGAAATAATTTCCAAAAATGTAGAAATGGTAGATTGTTCACATGAAAAAGATTGCTGAAAGTGGGAATTTCAAAGGAGACTAAATTACCAGATTCAGTAACTTTCAATGTAATGTTTACTTTGTCCCTTAGGTACTTTTAAGAATCCTGTCTCTCATAATAATTTAAACACTTGCATTAAAGCGGTAGGCTTTTAGAAGCAGTGAGTAACTAGAGTTTCCACTGAAGACAGTCATTGCCTTGGAAAGTAAGGCCATTTTTTAATCAAAGTGTTGGAATTCCAGAGTTCAAATATGAAGATTTAAAAGGTGAGGACTGAGAAGTCTAAGTAACCTGTGAATTCAGGAAAAAAAACCCACCATGAATAAATAAAAAGTCTAAAGTTACTCTTCAAAACATTCTGCAGTGTGGTGTGGAATGAGCAGACAAGGATTTGTCACATGCTTCTTATGGGGGAAGAAGAAACATGAAAGAGCAAGTATTGTGGAGCTATTCTGAAAGCACTATTCCAGTCCAATGCCTAAAAGTTGATTCTGTTGATAGGAGGTGAATAACAGAGGTTGAGTAGAAATGAGAATGTCTCATTAAGTAATTTTATCCTGATTTTCTTAGGAACTGAGACTTATGTGAGCATGTTATCTGGTGTGTTTGTGCATATTCAATTTTTTTTTTTCCAGGTAATTTACCAAGTTCAGCTGCATTTTTTTAGCAAATTGTCAGGGGCCTATGATTCATGAAAATACGCAGCCTAATGAAGGAGACTGATTGCATCATTGTTCCTATTTAGGTAAAATATGCCTCATGCAAGAAGGGGGAAGAAATCTTACAAATATTCTCACACTGTAACAATTTAAAACCAAAATCATACTTTACTATACACAGTAGTCAGTTACCATTACTGATTAGTAGAACCACCTGTGAATTTCAAATCAGGGGTTAATACACATAAAATTAACTGGGAAAATCACTCTGTTTAATCCATTAAAGAGAAGGCTTTAGTTAATAAAGATGGCTACAGACATCTCAGCCTACATGAGAAACATTAGATTGTTTAGTGAACAAGCTCTCAAATCTAGCACACGTGTACACTTCACAGTAGCACAGTCAAAACATGTTAATACTGACTCTGCTAGAAAAAGTTCTGCACAGACATGCCAAGGTGGGCACAGGTGCATCCCCCCTGCTCTCTCTGGCAGACAATTGAATTATTCAGACTTTCACACACTGCCCCTCTCAGCCACTAGCTCATTTTCCCTGATAGAATGGGAAAAGAGAACTGAAAGGGTAAAAGTGAGAAAAGTGAGTTGAGATAAAACCATTTTAAGAGGTCAAGCAATTAAAATCAAACAAATGAAAAATTTTAAAGGTATTGCTGCACATGGAAGCAAAGCAAAACAAGGAATTCTTTCCAGGACTTCCCATGGGCAGGCAGCTGCTCAGCCATCTCTAGGAAAGCAGGACTCTATCACTCATAGCAGTAACTTGGAAAGACGAACACCATCAGTCCAAATGTCCTTTGCTTCCTCCTCCTTCCCCCAGCTTTATATTCTGAGCATGATGCCATGTGGTGCAGGATAACCCTTTGATCAGTTGTCCCTCCGGACTCCTTGTGTTCCCTCCCACCAGCCTGCTGACTGGTTGGGTGGTATGAGGAGCAGAAAAGGCTTTGGCTCTGTGCAAGCGCTGCTCAGCAATAACAAAAGTATATTTGGGTTATCAACACTGCTTCTGGCACAAATCCAAATCACAACCCTATACCAGGTACTGTGAAGGAAATTAACTCTATCCCAGACAAAACTGTCACACCCATTGAGCTCATGACTTCTCAGTCTGATTGCTGGCGCACAGATTTGTTACCCTACTCGCCTGCTAGTCTGGTTTCACATTTGTGCTCACACAGAGGCTCTGAGTAGACAGCACACTCACACAGGCAACGTTATATACAATATTGATTCAGACTGCAGGACAGACTGCAGTGATCAAGCACAAGGCACAGTCAGAGGAAAGCCAGCCACCTGTTCATGTGCAACTCGGGCCCTCTACCCTCTTCCTCCTTTGTTTTTCAACATTTTGTTGTCCCCAGTACACCTTTTACTGCCTTGGGTGTTTCAGCCCAACTATAAGTCTTACACATTTCTGCCAGATCTTTGAGTTTAACTTGGTTTGCTAGATTTAGTCAGACAGCCTAATGAACTGCAGCCACCATACAGGAGCATACCTGGTATGCTCCTACCCTCAGAACCGAAATCAAGCTAAAAACCTACCCTGGACAAAACCTACTAAGGACAAAATTATTAAAAATACATAACTTCTGTTGTAGATTCCACATCAGTCATGAGTGGATGTCTATAAAAAGTTGAGAGGCTGGTGCAAAGATGCTATTCCTTATTTCCCTTCATATGACAGCATTAAAAGGCAGTTAAGAATTCAATCAACTTTTCCCTAATTTCACTTTACATTTAAGCAATTTCTGCATTTCCTTTAAGGACAATATCTGATAGCTTTCCTACCCATTTACAATTTGAACAATGGTTAGCAGGAAGCAATACAGCCTAATTAGAAGAATTTTGAATGAGAATGTGGCCCAGACATTGACAAAGGACAAAGTTTTTGCAGAAAATCTAGAACATTCATTTATTAATAACGCATTTTCTTAGGCATAATTTGTCTAAAAGAAATTGCATTAGGTCTTCAGCTATAAATTCATATTTTAGGGCACATTTTCTGACTGATTATCATATCATAAAATATACCAATAATGAAAAAATATTTCACTTATGACCCAGTTCTATTGTGAAATAACCAGAGTTTTCAAATACATCTGTCTTTTTCTATTATGTTAAATAGAGCACAACAATACCTACAGAAATGGAGGGCTGAAATATGTTCTCAAAGAAGTGAAGTATTCATAGTTATTATCCGGCCTGGTAAAGAAAAATACAACCAGTGTATGCCACAGGGTGAGTGGTAAGTGTAGGACAATTTCTACCTTCTTTGAACTACAACCACTAAATGGATGCAGTTATGGAGGCCAAAGAACAGGGACAATGCTGAAGGATTGTTTTCTAAGTCTACATAAACTCATAGAACTTTGCAAAGCAAAGCTGTGTTCCCCCATGGCTGTATTCAGTGTTGTGCAGGACAGCATAGACTGAAAAAACAGTAAATGTGCTGCTGCCTGCAGTTGTGGGCTCAGGATAAAGGGGTGAAGTCTTCAAAAAACTCAGTCTTCAATGAGTTCTGACTTCCACTGCTGCTACAGGTCTATATACTGTCTATATGGCCAAGGATTTGCCATTTTTTCAGAGCAATGTCATAATTATACCAAAATTGCCATTGTGTACATAACCTTTCCCTTCAAACCTGTGGAGAAGTTTATGTTAGAGCTTTGTAACCATCCCTAACATTCAGGAAGAGGAGTAATTCTATTAAAAAGTCATGCTTAATTTTTTCATTATATAAACCCAATGTAACGCATTTTTAAACATATTTTAATGCATAAAACATGCCCTCTGTTCAAATGAGGAATACTCTGTAGTAAAGCTTTCTGGAAAGCAGTAGTTAGAAAATTTCACAATATTTCTTCTCACCTTCATTTAACTATTGATATATTCAAATGATACCTTGTAAATAAATTATTTCAGGATGAGAATGTCTAGAAAGTATTAGGCATTTTCAGTTCTTTTGAAAAACTGAATAAGCATGTGGTATACTTTATTCTTTAAATCAATCACTTAATCAAAAAGACTGCTTAACAAAATGGTAATCAATATATTGCAGATTTTGAAAATTAATCTTTCATAGGAGCACATCTTCCAAGTGATCAATCAGAAAGCTAGACCAGGATGAGAAAGCATTTCTCTCATACCCCAGTATCATAGCCTACCAATCATTAGCTTAGTACATCCCAAAAAAAACCCCAAACAAAACAAAATAACATCTTGTGGTGTTCAGATGTACCTTTTTTCCTAGCAAAAAATTAACATACTAATGAAAAATATCATTTAAAGGGGGAATCTTGGAATGAAGCATGAATAACTCTGTTTCTGAAGAAAGACAACATATTTTAGGCATTTTGCAGCACCTTTAGCCTGAGATCACTTTAATATATCTTTAATGTGACAGAAAAACAGGCCAGCCTTAAAGATAAAGGAAAATAGCAAACAGAGATTGAGTGTTTCACCCAAGTTACACACAAAACAGATTAATCATATTGTAGTAACCTGAAGTTATTTAGAACTTTTTATGGTGCCATCTAATCTGGTTCAGAACAATTTCAGGTGTCAGCAACAAGCTATATATAATTTTTGGTAATTTGTGTTATGTATTTTTCCAAAGTTTTAGGTCCATACATTGTGAAAAATAAATATATTTTGCTTTATTAGAAATAAAACAATCTTAATGACTATTTTATAATCTGATAAAGTAAGAGATAAATTTCTCATCAAAGGTATCAAAATCCATCTGTGGGAGGGAAGAGTTGCTTACTAGCCCATTAAATGCAGGAGATAATTTCTAATGAAAGAGTTCTATTTATGTATCCCTGAATTTAGCTAAGACTGTGTATATCTGTCCACATGCTGAAGAAATGCAGTAAGTGACTATAAATTTTACAACAGCCTAATTCCCTAGCAAGATCTTAGGAATGACATAGAATAAAACATGCTAAATATGTTTTAGGCATGCTGGTCTTAAACTACCAGGCTGTATGCTCTTTTCTCATTAAAGAATGAGAAATGAGTACTGTATTTGTACTATTTTGACATTGCAGGGTTGAAGTGGGTTTGTGCAGACAGGCTTTAGTCAGGGAGGGGACTACAGGAGTGGCTTCTGTGAGAAGCTTCCCCCTTGTACAGCAAATGTGCCAGTGCCAGATGGCTCCAAGACAGACATGCCCCTGCTCAAGGTTGGGCCAGTTAGAAATGGTGGCAGTGCCTCTGTGATAACAAGATGAAGGAGAAGGAGGAAAATAAAAAAAATTATTGCACTTATGTAATTGTGACCAGAGAGGAGCAGGGTGAGAACATGTGAGAGGAACAGCCCTGCAGACACCAACCAGGGTCAGTGCAGGAGGGGCAGGAGGTGCTCCAGGCACCAGAGCTGAGATTCCCCTGCAGCCCGTGGTGCAGCCCATGGTGAGGCAGCTGTGCCCCTGCAGCCCATGGGGATCCACAGGGATGCAGAGATCCACCTGCAGCCCATGGAGAAGACCCACACTGGAGCAGGAGGATGCCTGAGAGGAGACTGTGACCCTGTGGGAGGCCCATGGAGAGAGGAGAGAACCCTGGAGCAGCCTGTCCTTGAAGAACCGCACCCTGTGGAAGAGTGACCCACCCAATTTGTGAAGGTGGACTCATATTGGAGAAGTTCATGGAGAACTATCTCCTGCAGGAGGGACCCCAAGCTGGAGTAGGGAAAGGACTCCTCTCCTTGAGCAGCAGCAGAAACAGCCTGTGATGAACTGACCATAACCACCCATCTCCCTGCACTGCTGGGGCAGAGGTAGAGCTGGGAAGGAGGCAGGGGTAGGAAGAAGGCGTTCTTAAGGTCTTATTTTACTTCTCATTATCCTGCTCTGATTCAGTTAGTAATAAATTCAGTCAATATCCCTAATTCTAGCCTGCTTTGTCTGTGACATTATTTGGTGCTTGATCTCTCCCAATCCTTATCTCAACTACTGAACCATATTTTCTCTCCCCTGTCCAGCTGTGGAGAGGAGTGATAGGGAGGCTTTGGTGAGTGTCTGGCATCTAGCCAGGGTCAACCCACTACAAGGGTTTTTTTTTACCCTCAATGGCAGGGTTCAATTTTAATTATAAATTACCTCACAAAGTTGTTTCTTACATTAACATGACTTTTTCACATTTGTATTTTATCTTGTCACCTATTTTGTGTAATTTATCTACTTCAGGCCCTCAGTTAATAAAAGTTTCATTAATGTTTTAATGAAATCAACTGATATCCTCAACTCATGTTTCATTTGTCAAGTAAAATTCCAGAAGGTTTAATTAGTCAGAAAGAATAGAATATCCCAATTTGGAAACTATTGCAAAATCATCTCCAAAATTTAGAAATTAAACTTTTTATAATGGTGGGTTTAATTTAGCTTTACAGGGTCAGTTATGAACAATGACTGCCTTTGAGATAAGAAACTGACTATAACACACATATATAATTAATAATTTATGCTGTCTCTAGGGAAAAGGTTTCATCAGTCCTATGGTTGCTTCCCTCAGTACTTTGTTCCACCCATGGTGTTAGAAACACCTAAATAAAGGGTCAGAGAATTTCAGGTATAGGACAATAATACCAGAACTTGTTCCTGACTGATCCTTATCACACGTGGCTTCTTGTTAATGAAGCAAGAAATACTTTAAACTTCTAGTTTGAAATATAAATTCTCTATTGATATTACCTTGATTAAAACATTAGAGATGAAATAATAATATCTTACGACATTTCACTAAGATAATAGAATAAGGTATAATACTATTTATAAATAAATCACCAGAAGTATATCATGTCTGGAGGCAATAGTCTTTCTACCCTAATAAGAATTCTAATCTACTGAGCCATATACTTAATAAGTAATTATTTAGCCTTTCTCTGACTTGAAAGAATCCATCCACTCTGATGTTGCTTCTGCACCCATCTTTTTCTACCATTCTACCTTTCCAACATTTCTATAATAAGAAATTTTTTTCATCAAAGTAGGTTTTCACACAAATATAATATATTTTTGCATTTGAAGCCAGCACAATCATTTATGACAAGTAATCATCAGCTCAGTTCTGCATTCTTTCTAGTAATCATGTGTCTCCAGAGGCAGCAAAATACTTGTCAACTATGCTACTAAATTGGGTCAAGTAATGTTAAAAACATCAAAGCTGGGCTTGTAGACTGCCAAAATAATTCCTAAGAAACTCATTTTCTGATTCTGTATAATTATAGTTTAAAAACATAGAAATCTGCTATCCTTTCCCATGGGATGCCTTGAGGACTTTACAATGATCTTTCGATCTTGAAGCTACTCCAACTTATATGAAGATTAAATGATTCAACAGATTTACTGTAAAATTAATATAAACACCATTTTTTTCTTTTTCACTGTTTCAGAGCAACTTATGGATTCAGAATTTAGAAGAACTATTGTTAACATATTAAGGTAATCTGACTCAGGAATGATCAAGATATATATTTCAGCATTTCTTCTACTGATATAATTCAATTTTCTCTGACTTGCACGATTTTTCATAACTTCTCATTTTATCAGTTTCTTTCAATATTCTGTAACTGATTTGAAATTATAAAATAGCCATTTCAAGCACAGTTGCATTACTGCCTCACAAAGCTGAACTTTTTCTGGCTTTATTTTCTATTTGTTTCCCCCCAAACTAAACCAAGCATTCTGCCCCCTCCCTGCCCCCCTTCAATGTCATAGAATCATCGAATGCCTTGGGTTGGAAGGGACCTTGAAGACCATCTAGTTCCAGCCCCCCTGCCATAGGCAAGGACACTTTTCACTAGACCAGGTTGCTCAAAGCCCCATCCAGCCTGGCCTTGAACATTTCCAGTGATGGGATATCCACAATATCTCTGGGCAACCTGTTCCAGTGCCTCACCACTTTCACAACAATTAATTTCTTCCTCCTAATACCTAAATCAAACTTACCCTCCTTCAGTTTAAAGCCATTGCCCTTTGTCCTGTCTCTACATGCTCACATAAAAAGGATGTTCCCATCTTTCTTGCAAGCTCCCTTCAGGTCATGAAAGACCACAGGTCATCTTGAAGTATTCACTTCTCCAGACTGAGCAAACCCAATTCTCTTAGTCTTCATAGGAGGGGTGCTCAAGCCTCTAATATCATTGGTGTCCCTCCTCTGGACTCATCCAACAGGTCAATGTCCTTCTTGTGTTGGGGACCCCAGAGTACTCCTCGTGGGGTCACACAAGGGTGGAGAGGAGGTGCAGAATCCTCTTCCTCAACCTGATGGCTCTGTTGCTTTTGGTGCAGACCAGGATGCAGGCATAATTTTCCAGCAGTGCTTGGTGACTTCCAGGTTCTCCTCGTTGTCTGTGCTGCATGCATTTGTGTGAAGGCACCTCAGCTGGGCATTCAGTTCTGTTGCCTACCTACAGGAACACCCCTTAACTCCTTTGAGATATTTCCCTGGTGTTTCTCTGTTGGCTTCTGTTATCTTAGGAGTCCCTGGCTCATTTCTGTAAGACTGCAAATGTGCTCCAGTGTGGCCAGCACATTTCAGAGTCAGAGGCAGAGGGTCCTCACTAACACCTGTCCCTCTAACCCTTCCAGATCACCCACAGTTTGTCTGGGACAGGCTCCCTGGGGGTGGCTTTTGTCCAGGTGGGGCTAGGCATGGTCCCTGCTGGCTCCACCCATCTGAGTCAGAGCTGCCTTTGAGTCACAACTCCAGCACCTCCTGAGTGGGAGCTGAGGTTGGGATGGCTCCCTCTGCTCTGGTTCTGAGGTCTTGCTGGGTAGGAAAAGCTCACCTGCCTCCCACAATCATCAGCTCTAGAGCACTTCATCTTTGAAACATGTACTTTATTGCACACATATATATGTGTGTGTGTGTGTGTATATATATGTGTGTATATATACACACACACATACTCACACACACATATATATGTATGTATGATGTGTTTCTTCAAGAGATAGGAAGGCATTTAAAAGGTATTACTTTTCAGGAAGGTAGAGCAATACAGAAATTAAGGGACATGCCTGGGTTACAGTATTAGTTCTATAAATAGATTTAGATGGATTTCCACACTCTCTCAGGAAGTAAATTCACAAATGGCCTTATCTAATTCTCATTCAAATCAATAGCAGCCTTTAGTAGGCTTCAAGACTAGTCTATTTAATCTTTCTTTATCTCAGTTATTCTGCTGTAAATGGAGGATATATCCTTTAATCACACAAGTGAAGTGAGCATGAATGTTTAATAATTTATAAAGAGTCAAACAGTGCTCAGACGTAGGCCATAAAAGCAAGCTCCTTTCTATATCTATTACTGAAAATACTGCACAAAGTCCAGCTCATCTAAGTTTTTTGCCCCAGCTGGAGAAAAAGGAACATTTCTCAGACGACCCTGAAAACTCCTAACCTTCTTCGACGGAGCAGGAAACTTGGGTGCGTCACAGGCACTGCTTCAAAACAGTCCCTTAAGGGAAGTTATTTGGTGACATGGTTCCTCTACTTCATGTCTGACCATCCTTTCTAGTTATCTGTATATACTAGAGATTTGAGTCATGCTCCCAAATACACCCTCTGTTCAGCTGGTGCTCTTGTTCTATTGCCACTCATGGGATGGGAAGCAGAAAAGGCTTTGTTTACTTTGATAAGCACTGCCAGCGACTATCTAATCTCTCTCTGCAAATACTGGGTGGTTTCATTCATTATTCTCATTCAGTGTGGCTCCTGGCTTTTGATACCCTTTAATATGGCTGAGAATTATCTGGATGAGTATGAGCAGACCAAAACCAGCCCAGACAGTATGCCAGCAGTGAAATGGTATCTGGGACCAAAGGCTGTGTTCAAGGATGTGCCTTGCTCCTATGCAAGTTAACCCACACAGCTGCACCCAGTCTGCTCTCAAAGCAACAGAATGAGCAATTTCTGGTCTGAAACTGGGTATTAGAATTGCTTAAGCCATGGGAAGAAATTGACATACAGTTCACAAAACTTTGTTTCGGGGCTCTTGATATGTTCATGTTACAGAACAGATTCAGTACATCTCAGAGGTGACTTAGACATTTATTAAAGCTGCTAACACCACTCTTGGTCTTATACAGGATTCTACACTGGACTTTTTATTGAATAATGGAAAAAAAACATGCTTTCTCATCCACTGGGGTAAAAGTAGATAAAGGTAGTACAATAAAAAACTCAATGTTTAGCTAAGCAATCTACCAAGACATTTAAAATAAAACTGCTGTTGAAAAATACAATTTCAATTATATTAAGATTTGCAGCTAACAGAGGTATTCAATGTAGAACATCTCATTATAAAATAATAAGGTAAATTGATAATATCTTTGCACTTTGATAGCAGATGCAATTCAATACTAAATTAGACTGCTTTCATGAAATCCAGATATCCCACAGTGCTTAGGGTCTGTTTAAGATTTAAAACAGCTATATATCTGTAGATCTCTATCATCATACATTTTTGTCCCAGTTATTTCATTATTAGCTATACTGCTTCTTTTTCAAGTACACTCATGAGCCTAGTAACAGATTGAGAAATCTACAAATACCACAATGCATCACTGAAAATAATAGAACCAGATAAAGAATATTTTAGAAGCCTGTTTTATTTTTTTTTAAATTCAACTAAAACAAGAATAGGTTGATAACAGTGTACTTAAAATTACTAATTAAGCTGGCTGAACATAGGTACTAAGTTGGCAAAAATTATTTGATCATCATATGATTCAATGAGTGGGATTGTTATAATTAATAGATGTTACTTTCACAAAAAAACTGCACTTACATGAAGAAAATAACATTAAAAACTGTTCAGACTACAAGGTCAAGCTTTGACAAAAAGATGTTTCTCTTGGGAGCATTTGGTTATAAATAAAACAAAATATTTCAGCATTAGTACTATTAAACATAAATTTGCCAATTACTGGTTTACAATCAACTTTTCTATCTAGAAGAGGTTTTCTTTTTACATTTATGCGGACTTGAAAATGTACCATTTCAGAAATAATAAAATGTTTTATTAGGTGCATTTTTACAGCTTGACCTGCCAGAGTGAAAAAGTGTTAGAAATTTTAATTACTTGCTTTATTGCTCTGATAGTCCAGTATATATGCTTATTGATATATTTCATTAATATATTGCCTTATTTCCTGAGTTCTAGAGCAGCTGGAGCCTAAACTGGTATCTGAAAATTAGGACTTCTCCCAACATCAATAAAGAATGGTCATTTAATTTAAAATAACCATCATTGAATTAACATTATGGGGTTTCCTTTAAATAAGCAGCAAAGGTATCATTAGGGCTTTTTAGGGAATAAATCCAATCCCCATAATTGTGAAGTTAATTTAACTGTGAAATGGAGGTATCAGCATGCCAGAAAATGTTCTCTAGTTCTCACCATAAGCTCAAAGAGTATAAATTTGCATAAATCTATTGAGTTGTGGATTTATACCATCAAAGATCCTAGCTACATGTTAAAACCTGCTTTTCTTTATAGTAACATGTATATAGAGCAGTGAATTATGGGAATAGAGCTATCACTGAAACTTCCATTCATTTGTTGCAATCTTAGTTTTTATCAGAAATGACCAAGTATTTCTCAGGCAAAGAAAAAGGCAAAGAATTCATAAGAATACACATCCTAAGCCAAACCCAAACTCATATAAACCTTTTCTGAAGCCTTAGGGATAACAGAACCCTTTATTTAGAGCTGAAGGGAAGGGATGCCGTCCAGAGAGACCTTGACACACTTGAGAGATGGGCAAATGCAAACCTCATGTAGTTCAGTAAAGCAAAGTGCGGGGTTCTATGCCTGGGGTATGGCAATCTCAGACACACAAACAGACTGGTCAGAGAATGGATTGACAGCAGCCCTGCGGAGAAAGACTTGGGGGTGATGGTTGATGAAAAATCTGAGATGAGCTGGCAGTGTGTGCTTGCAGCTCGAAGACCAATTTTATCCTGGTCTGCATCCAAAAAATGTGGCCAGCAGGTTGAAGGAGGTGATTCTCCCACTCTGCTCTTGTGAGACCCCTCCTGGAGCACTGCATCCAGCTCTGGTGTCCCCACCATAAGAAGAACATGAAAGTGTGGCAACACGTCCAGAGGAAGGTCATGAAGTTGGGGCTGTTCAGTCTGGAGAAGGGAAGGTTGTGTGGAGACCTCACAACAAGTGTCTTCCAGTGTCTGAATCAGCCTACAGGGAAGCTGGAGAGGGACTTTGTCAGGAGCTGTAGTAATAGGAGAAGGAGTAATGGGCACAAATTGATCTTTAAGGTCCACTCCAACCCCTTACCATTCTATGATTCTGTGGTAAGTCTCATCCTTGAAGAGAGCCATTCCTACAGAAAGATTGCATAGAACAGCCACTTTATTCACAGACACTGAGTTTATAGAAGAAGCAGCAAATTCTTCTAGCAGCCCAAGGATGCATCTTGCATTGGTGATTGGTGCCAAAATACTCCAGTCTCAGTAATTCCTCTTCCACCTTCTTGTAAGAGGGCTTTTATGGTTTACTGCCCCATTTGGGATTTTTTTTCCTTTTACAAGTGGAGCTGATTTGGAAGACAAGTGTATCAGTCTTCATACCACTTTCATTCAGGATGTTTTTCTCAGGTCTAGGATAGCACTATCTAAAGAAAAGGGTTAGTAACTCAAAGGCAAAGACTTTTTTCTGTGACTTCTTCCAATTCTTGATATTTTTAAATATGAGCTTCAATAATTTTCTATTCAATTTGTTTTGCTTAGTTCTGAAGGTTTTTTTTGATAGAAAAGAGCTCTTTTAGGAGCTCCTTTATAAGACCAGGAAGAAGCCATATAGTTAGAGTACACTCAACCAGGAATACTAAGTGTAGCTTAGAGGAATACTATGTCAAGTCCTACCTTAGATATCTGCATGCTTTTCATGACCAAGGTTTTCATTACTGGTTATGGGAGTTCTAGATTTATTCAAATTTTCTGCTTTACAGAACACAACAGAAATAATGCAAGGAATCCAAACATTACTAAACTGTTTAATAATAACTAAACTATTCTGTCTGGAGAACTGCTTTGCTCACTCTAGATTAGAGCCTGGCTGTGACAAACACACCAAAATGTAACAGTTTAAAAGTTAAGAGGATAGTTCACAAAAAAGAAAAGCCAAAAGGACAGCAGAGATATATTTTAAGTCTTCTCTGGACAAGCTTTTCTTCTTCCTTCTAATCAAAGAGGTAGACTAACAGATTAAGGTATATCAGCCAATATCACATACATAGTACTTCTCTCTGCTTGGTAATTTTGATATGCATTACAAGTCAAAAATATGCTGTGGAGAAACTGCTATGTTTTGTCTTAACTATGATCTGCTCTGTACTGCTTTTATCTGATAAAATCTGACAGCAGTTCAGTAACCAGTTTAAATCTGGTTTTCTATGGATTATTTTATGTCTGATAAAACTGCGGTAAGTTACAATTCATAAGTAACCTCATGCTCCAATGAAGTATTCTTTCTTAAATGATAAAATAATGTCATCTGTCATCTAAATGAAACAAATACTTTTTATAGTAAATCACTCTCAGTTTGATCCATTCTTAATTTGAAAACTCATGAATTTATATATGCTCTTCTGTAGTCTTTTAAATTGCTTTTTGAAATTGGCTTTTGAAATAATCTTTTTGTTTTCTGCCTCACATTACTGCACTGACTGAAAATTACTTGCATCATGAGATGACAAAGGAAACTCATGACATCTGACCAAACTGGTCTTGTACTGCTTCCTTCCTTTGGCACACATTTCATAATATCAATGCATCTTGCTGGCATCATTAGTAGCTGTCTTCATGGATAGAGAAATTCTAGGACATGTGGTAGGATTAAATTACTCTCACTTAATAAACACTTTTAGGTTTTTTTTTTTCACATACATACACTAACTGGTCCCTTACTGCATCATTTAAGATCTCTGAACTGGCAATGCTCTGTTAATTTTCTTAATTCAGCCACTTAAAAAAATTATAAATGTGAAAGCAGTCTGAAGACACAAGCAGCTGAGGGAATAAGTGATGTTGTGTAGTTTCCACTATCTTTGTAAATGTTTTTTCCACTGGTTTAATAGGAGCACTTTGCTTATGCAATAGCTTATAAAGGTTAACTGCCATTACACTCACTAAAACCATGAAGTAGGGTTTTTTTTTTTTGCAATTTAGGATATTAGGTAGTTCATATTATTTGAAGCCTGAGATAAAGGTGGGACAGTTCTCTACTGAGCAATCAAACAATTCCATTTCCCCCAGGTTAGACATTACCCTTTTTTCTGTTTTAAACAAGTGATTCGCTTACAGTCCCAAAACTACGTATTTCTTTCTTCCTTATGTTTCTGACTAGTCTTTAACCCTTTTACTTTTACAATTTTTACAGGAGGTAATTCTGTTCTCTATGTTATGTTCTTTGCAACTTTCTTAATAATAGTATTTTGAAGAAATAATGAATTTTATGGAGTTAATGATATCTCTAAGTTTTGACTATTCAGTTAAATGTATTTTGAATCTAAGAAATGGTGAAAAAATAATGATAATAATAAAAGAATTTTAAAATAATTTAAGGTCATACTACCAACTTCTTTTGTACCCTGTATATAAAGAACATTTAATTTGCATACTTTTCAACAATGCCTGAATGCAGTTTTATAGATTTCACACATGAAAATATGAGGGTTTTCAGCATATATCTTTCTATTATCTCTGCTTACACCACAACAATACATTGTCTGCTTTACAGACAGTGTAACATTTGGCCATGTGTAGCATAAAAACAAAATCTTTCTTCTTAACAGGAGTTGATGCCATGCAGCAAAAAAGGAACACCTACCTGCTCATGGACACTGCTGAGATGGATTTATGAAATAAACCAAGCAGGGCTGTGCCAGGAATAGCTCAGCATTCACACACACACACACAGGTATACATGCTCATGTACTGTAGTAGGGCACCATGGAAGACATTTTTACAAGTAGATTGTGATTTCAGTCCAAATATAGGCAGGGTATAATCATAGGCCTTGGTTGTAGAGACCTATATGTTAGTACCTGAGTGACTGCTCTGTAAGCTGAGCACGTACTCTGATGTCAGCATGCATTGCCTTTAATTGTGTCCTGTACCAGCTCATTCTTAAGGAGAGGTGTAAGAACACAGTGTCCAAAGTGAACCTCCATGTACCACATGGAAAGCTGGGTATTGTACAGGTAAAAGATTGATAGCTTTGCTCACTTGGAAAAATATTTTAAAAATGTGAGAAACAGTGAGGCTGACCCCCTCGACCACAGGTGGGAATTCTGAGCAGCATGCCAGAGTCAAAAAACAGATTCTCATCCAGCAGTGCAACAGAGACCGTTCCCAGCATTGGGCGGGACATAAAATTGCTGTGATATTTTCTATAATTTGCACAATAAAATAGATAAACTTGTGTTTTTCTAATTGAGATCCCAAAAGAACGGGTACTGAGAGGGAATTAGCTGAGACAAACATGGCACCATTTCAGTGGGTTGGCATAGAGGAGCCAGGGGAAACACAGTGACCACCCCAGCCGTGCTCAGTGTCAAACTGCCCAGCAGCTCAGCCCTGACATGGACTCTCTACTTTCATGCATTTTTTCCCCATACGCTGTCCTTGAGGAGTGGGGGATTGTTGCACATGTCATCAATCAAATCAGACAACAGTGATGTCACGCTAAACCTTTCCATCAGTCTCAGGTAGTGTTGCTCTGTCACCGCTTGGTCCAGGGTCCCAGCCATGGCTCATCCCACTCAGTTCATTTTTGTGTTGTCCTGTATGCTGCATCCTATGCTGTTTGGTCATAACTTGTAGTCAAGGCAAGGTTGTAATGTTCTTGTGATAATCACCTGGAGGCCCGTTTCTATTAATTTTTAAGTCTTCTTTGCAAAGCCAAAAAAATACTTTGAAGTAACCTGCTTTCATTATAATCAAGTAATCTTTTAATAAATGATTGTTCACTTGGCAATGAGAGCAAGCCAATGCAATGCCTGGTAACTGTCAGTCAGGTTTGATTGCAGCACCAATTTGATCAAATTGCAGTTGATGAGTATCTCCAGTCTAAGTCACATTGCATGCCTGTTTCCAGTTTTAGAAAACTATTTGGATGTGTGGTGGAATATTAACACTAAAAGTAAATAAGAAGATGATTAGATGGGCAACAGATTTTATTCTCCTGCTATAGATACATTGATATATCTTTTTAAGAACTTGTTGTAGAGAGCAGATTGACAACTTTATTGCTTTTATGTTGGATTACTTAAGTAATATTTCTGACAAGAAGAAATGAAAAAAACAAATTAAACCATTCATCCATTTTCAAGAACTTGTTAAATATACTTGCAAAGCTGATCTTCCCAAATCAAAAGAAAAAAAAGTGTTATCAGTCAAATGAATTTTGTCTAAAAATGAAACAAATCTGCTGCTTGAAAACTGACAGCTGAACAAACAAGCACTGTTACAAAATCAACAATTTTATTTATATACTTGTAAAGGTTTGCAATTGTGTGGGCTGCAGAGATTGTTCTTTCTCAGAGCCCAAATCTACTTTAAAAAACCCCAATACACAAAACAAACAGAACACACAAACCCCTCAATAAACCCTGAAGTTTGTCTAGCCTACAAATTCAGCCCTAATTCTACACCTATCTAAGGAGAAAACATCAAAGAGAAGGTATGCCTTTGGGTATAGAAGCAATTTTCTTGCCTACGGATGCTTAATGTCAGTCCACCTCATTTGTCCTTCATTCCTCCCCACCTCTCATTGCAATTGCACCGATTACTGTTTGACACCAATCAGGGCAAGAAATGCTTTTGGAGTGCTGGCAGCATGGAAGGTACACCAGGGGACCTCTCTGATGCTGAGGTCTAATAGCTGAGATTCCCCTGCTTCTCCCTTCTGGGAGGGGAGATCAATACAGGAATCTCTGCTCATAGCGAGCAATTCACACTAAACTTTCAGGTATATTTCCCTTTGAGACTTGTATGTCTTTGAGAAACTTAAGAATTTTGACAATGAATCACAAATTTTTAGGCATAGACATGGTTACAGATGAACTACTTGACTTCAAGTGGATTATTTTTTGCATGATTTTGTTTTTCATTTTCATTGAAATACTAGCATAATGTTATAACATTAAATCTCAGTCATCAAATTCTATCAGCAAAGAATTTGAGACAGAAATTAAATTCTCAAACTGTCTAACAGTTTAGAAAGATAGCAATTGGATTAAATAATTTCTTCCCTCCCTAAGAACATTCAGAATAATTTCACAACTAAATATTAAAAGTTTCTGTGTTGTGTTTCATTGGAAACCATTGCTAATGATGGAACAGTATGGATTCCTTTTTTCACCATTGAGTATAATTGCAGTTAAAAAACACCAAACCAAGTTTCTTTCATTTGTAAAACTTTTGGCAATTACATATGTGAAAGACTATTTCTTATTTATAATATAACCCCTAAAAGATTCTGTGGTGCAGTTAGTATTATTATTTCAGGTCCATTAGTGCTAAGTTTCATTTTTAAAGGTCTCTCAGGGCAGCTAAAACAATAGCAAAAAATTGAAGACATACGCCACTAATGAAGTCTGTTTCATAACCTCAGAGCTATGTTCTTTCACCATTTTGACAAAAAGTAATTACTTTCTTTATTTTACCCAAAGGCTAAACTACTAATATAAGAAAAAGGAGAGTGGGAAAAATATACATTGAATTAAATGTGCAGAATAGGTAAAAATAGAACGACATAAGCCCAGAAGTGCTAACTGGAACTATTCATGTACCCACCAAAAAGAAGTTAAGAGTAGAATTGTTTGCTAGTTTTCCAGTAAACACTATTTTCAAGACAGAGAAAAAGCACACACACACACACATACATATACATTTATATGCTCATTTTTATTTTAATCAGAGTAAATTGTTCATGTCACTAATAATGAGTGTAGTTTTAGAGCAAAGTAGGCTTGAGTTCTGGTTAGTAATGCATATTTTTTTTCACAACAGGTGTTACAATCTGATATAAAATTTCCCATGTTGAATTTCATCAACATCATTTTGAGAGAGGTTTTTTTTTTAACTGTAATTACAAGAAGATGTGTTTTTCCTTTTGTTTTTCCTCCTTACCTCAAAAGCAATTCCAAGGTTTTGCACTTTTTAAGAGAGGTGGCTACAAGAACGGACCACAATAATCAGTGATCCCTAATCCAAAATGTATTAGCTAAGCAGAATAGATATAACATCAGATTATTGATGTTTATTTTCAGGTTTCTGCTCTGTGGCATGCATGAAACAGCCCCTCTGGTCCAGAGTAGACTCTCACTCAGGGTTGACGTGCCAAGACCTGGCTGATGGTTGGGCTCCTGAGCCAAACAGGAGTCTCCACCTTGGGCTCAGCTTTCCCCACGGTGCCAGACAGACCTGGATGTTTGCTCCTGTGCTCCTGCATTTCAACTGCTTTATAGTTCTTTTATTTATATCAGCTCACTGGCTTAAATCACCACTGGCGTCCCTCAATGACCATCACCAGATTTTTGTAACCTCCTGCCTCAAATGTGTTAGAAAAGTCTACAATTGTTTCTTTTTTTCTTTTCCAGCCCATTCCAGGTTAATCTAGTCATTTAGAGATGGGCAGATCTAGTTGAAGGCTCATTATTTTGGGTTGCTCTTTCAGGTAGGCTTCATTGTCTGAAATTAGTACTAAAAGTTGTAGTCTGCACAGTTTGTGGAGACTGCAGAGCATATTAGTTAGGTGAGAGGCATGTTATGAAACCACTGTCAGACTATTCTTTACCTGCCCAATGAGGTCATGTTTTTGTTCAGGGTGACAAAAATACTCCAAAGAAGCTATGAGTTCAGCTGATTTAATTAAGCAAATATTAAAACATTTTTGTAGAATTAATTCCAAGCTGGGTCTATGTGCTGAGCTTTAAATCAGTTTTAAATCATCTAGAGCCATCCTGAATAAATAGGGTCTGAATCTAGCTGTGTTACTTCCACAGTATTCCCAGAGCTCAGATTACTTTTTGAAACGTGGTTCATGAGGATATTTAGCATCTTTACTAAAAAAAAGATATAGACATCTTCTAAGGAAAGCAAGTCCTTCAACAATTTGGATAGAATACTAACCATTGATAGGTCAATTCCTTCACTGTTTTTAAAATATGGTTTCATCATTGCATAGTATCTACTAGGATATCCCAAAATAAGAACAGAAAGAAATCAGAAGCATTTTAAATGTGCTCTTTTCAACCTCTATCCAATCAAAACATTACTTTTTATCATGGCTTACAGTCATCAGGTACCCCACTTCTTACTTAGCCACATTACACTTCGTACTGGATTAACAAAAAAGCCTTACCACAAACCTTATCAACCAGCTCAATATCTTGCTATTTCCAATCCCTGTGTTGAAGAACCAAGTCTGCCATTCACAGACAAGAGAGGAAAATTAAATAAAAACTTTTACGGTGAAACATAGCTATACATCTATTCAACAATTTTTTTTCACACTTCTACTTAAATCTCTGCTTGTTTCTTCTCTGAAGAAGTCTACAAAATGTCAGAAAAGTAGACATCATGAAGGAAATCCTAGGAAAAAAAAATTTGAGGAAAATATCTCCGTTCAAGGATGGAAGAAAGGAAAGAAGCAGAATTCTCTAAAGTTTAATTATGGAGTAATTTTGGTATAAGTAAAATCCCCCAATCACAAAGATTGAAAAATAAAGAGGTACACTTTGTTGATGCCTGAAAACCTGGAAATCTGTGAAAACCATAAATATATTCTTGTTGCTTTTTAGTTTTGTGGTTTTTTTTGGTGTGAGTGCATCACACTTAAGTGAATCTTCCAAATTGAAGTGGACATTTATGTAAGAAATAAAAATTTACTTCAACTCTATTTCCTGAAAGGTTAGCTTGAAAGTGTTGGGGTTTTACTCATTCACCTGTCCCAAATTAAGGACAGGTCTCCTTGCATTGCACTCATGTGAAAGGAGAAACATCTTCCAGAATTCCAGAGTCAGAAAACAGATAGAGAACTCATGGTCATTAGTAATAAACTGTTCTGCAGTCACAGTGTTTCAGACCATGTTACTACTAATTAGTAGTAACAAATGTTAATAAAAGTACCATATTATAAAAATGGGCTATAGTCAAGCAACATAGCATTAAATATAAATACTTTTTCTGATTGTTATGTAATTTAATGTTTGGGAGTACAATTTTTTTATTTTACCTTTTCAAAACTAGATTCCTATGAAGATTATAGATTTTATGCATACTTGCCATATTGATAATTCTGACGTTACATCAATATTGAGAAAATTAAGTCTGATACCTTCATATCATGGTCATAACTCCATAATTAACCCTTTAACATAAAATAGGTGAATTAAGGTGATAAAGATATAGGAATGAAACAAAACAGATTTTTAAACCCTGGAATCTGGATAAAGTATTTTCAGATTTTTCAGGAGGATGGACTGCAGTTTTTAAATTACATTTCAACTCTAGTTCCCCACCAAAGAAATTTTAAGAAAACCTAAAAGAAAGCAAACTTCTCTTAAACCAGATTCTAATTAAGCATAGTTATTAATTACTTTGACTAACAGGTTCAAAGATCATCTGAGAAATGGCTCTAATAAGATCTTCAGCATCTCAAAAAGAATCTGTAAATAAGTGTATTAAATCAGAAAAGCATAGTAAAATATATTGCACTTGGGAAGGAGTATATGTCAGTATGAATGAAGATCAGGCAATATCCATGCAAAGGTCAGATGTTTTTGAAATATTTAGGGAAGTAGTACAGGGTAGGCTAAGGGTGAAGTATTTAAATTGGATGAACCACAAAAAAAAAATCTAGTATGAATTTTCCAAACTATTAGTAGACATAGGATTTTCTGCTATTTGACATTTTAAAGTTTGTCACTTTTCCTTCCTTTACAGAAACAGTAGTTATTGTTTTCTCCAAAATAAGCAAGCAAAAAGTAGACAAAAAGCCAAATAACTCTTCTCTACCAACTCTTTATGTGGACACTGGTGACTGTTGCAAGCTTTACATTTCAACAATTCAGGAGAAAGTAAGCACACTTGTTTCCAGAGCAGCCTTTAAATTTCCTTGACCTTAAGTGATGCGGCATTAAATCAAGTTACACTAAGGAAACAGCACTGACCATTCTGACAACTGATTTCTCACTTGTGATGGATGAAGACATCTATATACTAATTCTCTTAGATTTACAGCTGTTGTTAGGAACAGGAACCATGGTCTTTCTGAATCTGAACAGTCTTATATGAAGTGAAGGGATTGCCCAAGTGAGCTGCTTTTATTTTACTTTTTTGCCCTTTGAGGATCACAAAACAATTGTTTATCATTTCCAGAGACCTTTTGTCTGAATAAGAGACATAGAAGCTTATGATGAGTTAGTAGTAGGAAAACTTGGAAACGTTACTGGAAAAAATTACTGAGAAAATTTATTAGCAAGTCAATGTAAGTGGTGAAAATTGTTTTTAAAGAAACTGATTTTCAATAGATTTAGTGAAATGAAGAGAGATAGATTAAAAAATTAAACTTTTTTAAACATCAAAAATGCTTCCAACCTCTGTAAAATGGAATCAATATAACCTTCATTATTCCTCTAGGCATTTTAATTTTTAACCAGATTGTATTAACTATTCCTGTCTTAGAAATGTATGTAGCTGAATATGTGTCTGTTACCAGGAAGTTAACATGGATATAAATGTCAGTGAATGCACTTTTTGAACACACTAGGGTAAGTTAATTGAAATATAGTACTTATCCTTTTGATTTTCACTATACTTCTTGGAAATCATGTCATTTTCTGCCTTTTCCCAAGATGAAAACTACTTTAAATACCACAGTGTTGATACTAATCCATCAAACATTGGTTTATGCAAGCTGTTCCCCAGGACCTAGAAGATACCAAAGGACTTGCAGGAGAAGTTCACCTGCCCATTTACCGGGTATTAAAGTTCTAATCTTTGATGTTCATGGTGGTTATCTCTCTGTCCCTGTATTTATTATTCATGAAAAATAATAAAAAGATGAATTTGCATGGTCAGTTCTATGACTTGATGAAGTAAGCCACTGAGATTAGCTCAGCTGGTTAGAGGATGGTGCTATAACGCCAAGATTGTAGCTTTGATTGCAGGATGGGCCATTCATTTAAGCATTGGACTCAATGATCCTTGTGAGTGGGTTCCAGCCCAGAATATTCTGTGATTCTGTTAACATTAGTCACTATGAATTTCCAGGAAAATTCTAGAAATTCACTACTTCCTGAATATTCTGAGACTGGGTTACTTAGCCTTCATATTCATTCTCCCAGGATTCTCTTTGAGCAAGAGCAGACAACACAGGGACAAAGCTTTGTCTCAGAAGGATTATTGGAAATATCCAACCTTGTTTTGGATTAATCTGATTTTAAAAATGTTAGAGGAGCATTTATTTATCATGTTAGCTGTATTTAGGTACCTCAGAATGTAGAATCATAGATTATCAAGTCCTGGCTACTAAATTCTTGGTTTATGCATTAAAAATTTTTGTGTTACATTTGCAGGTTTTGTTAAATGACCTTAGCAAACATTAAGAAATGTGGTTTTTACCCTCCCAGGATCCTTTTCAAAAGAATTTGTTCCTTAAATTTAAAACTGCTGACTTTCTCTTCATGGACTATTCAGATCAGTTTTAGGTTTTCAAACCTTCAACTTCTATTGGAATTGTTGCTACTGAGCAAAGCACATCTAATATACTGGTATTTATTGCTATCCTGCATTATTTCTTTATTATTTGAGCAATAAACCAGCACACTATTACTTTGCCCATTGTAATCATCCACAACCCAGGAGATTTTTTTTTACCTTCAGGAAAGAAATGAAACAATATTGATTAGTAAGAAAGTAAAAATAGAATTAGTCCTTCAGCATGATTCCTTCTATAAAGAACTGTTTCAAAGGAAGGTTTTAGCACCTGAACAAGGATATCTTATGTCCCTGGGATCAGCACTAACTGCTGTTAGCTACATTGCTTTCATAAAATTGTATCATGCATTTGATATTCCTCCCACAAAATTGGATTCCAAGTGTTTTACAGCATATGAAGAATTTTTATTACATTCACAGTTTTAATACAATTTTTTGCCATTAAATATAGAAGTAGTAAAGTTATATAGAGAGGCATTGTATCTGGTTTTGCTGTCATGTGCTATTAGTGAAAGTCAGTTTCTTGCAGTTATTTAAAGAAATATCTGTAGATTCTGTGTGTATGTATTTATGCCAGTTTAAGCAGATCAGGTTTATGTGTCCAGAGAAGTTCAATTTTCTAATCTTTTTCCAACTATTTTTGGCTTGATTCCTCAGCACTGATTGCTTCTTGTTGTCTTAGACCTCCTGTCCTCTACTTCATCCTCTATTCTATTGCCATCATATAAGATTTTATAAAAGAAGCAAGTTAAAAGTCTCATCAATTTCTGGTTTTGCTATTATGCTAATACTTCCAACATCCTTGATCTGTTGTCACTGAGCACTGTGCTCTCTAGCAATTTAGATAAACATTACAGAATTATAAAATTTTATGTATTTCATTCACTCCTCAAGTTAACAATGAGATATGGTAATACCATTTCTGGCTTGTGCTTGTAACTCAATAAATTGCTTACACTGCTTACATAATGTCAGTGACAGAGTTTTTCTACGCCTTCATATGGATAATTCTGTTTCTTTTGTGATACATTTTTACAGCAGTTACTTTCATTTTAAAATGGTGACATAGTTCCAGTTCCTAGTGTTGCAAACTTCAGAGGAGGTATAATAAAAGAGGTTTCTATATGGATTTTCCTACCTTCTCTTTCTTCAATACTCGTTAGGCTTGAACTCATTTTAGTCCCTTGATTATCCATTTTGCCTTCCCAAAAATTTTTATGCTTTCCCGAAGGTACCTGACTGGGAAGGTTTCTGGCAGAGAAATTCAATCACACCTTGGAATAACTTGAATTAAAGATCACACTTGTAAATCGTATGACCACTCTGAGGCTGGAAGACTGGGCTAATTCAGGGAAGAATGCCTTTTACCTGCTTAAAAGACTATAGGCTTTACAAAACTTTTGTGAATCATGTTCAAAATATTTTTGGAGCAATATACACCTGGTTTAACTGTCATACAATAGGGCTGCTCCAGTTCTGGAGGAAAATTAGGAGTATACAGACATTTGTAAGGATCTTGTCAGAGTACAAAATTTTGTGTTATGTTAATTTTGTGCATTAAATGTTGACTTTTTTTTTGTCATAATGTCTGGTTATAGCTGGCATTAATAAATCAGATGATCAATGGAAAAAAAAACAACAAAAAACCAAATAAACTGAAGCAGCTATTTTGAGCAACAACCAGCCTTGTAGCCATGTAGAAAATGTAAAGAAATTCTTATGCCATTTTCTAAAGTGGCTCATCACCATCTGCTGGGAGAAAGATCTAAGCATTTGGCTATTATAACCCCAGGACCCATAATAATATTCTGTAGTTTGGGGGTCATGAGAACCTTTCACCTGACCTCATCTGCAGGTTACTCCAAAATTTATTCTCTCAGTATTTTATATTAATAGGTCTTTCTGTTGGTGTTACCCTTTCTGAGGAGCTTTGCAACCCACAGTCTCCTCAGGGAATTGCTTTGCTCCGGCAGCAGTCCAGTGGCCAAACTTTTCTGTACAAATCTATGTATACATTTCTTTCAGACTATACCAGAAGAAAAGGCAACATTTGCTGTTTGATGCTGAAAGAAATTGCTAAAAATGTGTCATTAAGTGCAAGAAAAAAAGGAAACCATCGCTGTTTGACAGACTGAAGAGAGGCAACAGATAGGAGCATAATGACACAACTATTTTTATTTAAGGGCATGATTTTTTTACCCAGTTAGTAATGCAGGCATTAGTAAAGTAACCTCATATATACTGTCCTGCTGTAACCATGGCCAGATGACCTGACAGTCATGACAGACATCCTGATTTGTAACTGGGTAAAGATGACCTTAAGGAGCTTGTCAACCTAAATCTATGCAGGGAGAACCTTGGAGAAACTCTTGGGAATTGTGAAGAGCTCAGAGCCATTGTAATATGCAGAGTATTTAGATATGGGCATCCAGGCAGTCACGCAAACCTCATTTTGATACAAGTTTCAAAATGTACCAAATGTCCCTTACAATTAAAATCATTATTTATTAGGAATATTAATTATTTATGAGTAGTAACCGATAAGCAGTATATATGTAATTTAGCAGAAGTGATTTGTTTAACTATAAAATCAATTGAAGCAAGTGTAAGATAATTGAAAGACTTTAGCATTCCCTTTTCATTTGCCCTCTTTCTTTTTCCTCCAGTTTTCTCTGGTGATTTTCAGCTGACAAAAATAATGCCACTGAGATATAAATGTAAAGAAAACTAATTTTTGAGCATTTAGCTTCAACCAGATCTGTTTTTTTTTAAATAGTAGATCCTGCTTGCTTTCATCTGGCAAATACATGCCAAATCTTGTCTTTGGATGGTATATGTGCCTTTAATATTTTTTTTAATGTTCTTTATCTTCTAAAAGGTCTGAGGTGCAAGGCCTTTATCAAAACAAATGCAAAGTTTGCAGGCATAAAAATCATGATTTAAGCCACGAGCATGACATCACTTCTTTTAGACTTGCCAGAAATGCAAACTTCTAACTCAAATCTGTTTGCAGTTTTCATTCCAGAGAACCCTTTGAGAACTTCAGGGAGATGAACAAAACCACATGTTTAGATGAGGATTAAAAGCTACCCTAAAGGTTAAGACAAACTTTAAGGGGTTCTAATTCTGTCATAGTTCCTGGGTTTTTTGTAGCTTTTCTTAGTTCACTTTTCTGTTGCCACTTCTAAACTTTAAACCTGGAAACTTTTATTTATAAGAACTGAGCATGTTGAAGTGTCTTCCAGGCACTATTAAGTGTTGTTGAAGCAGCTGAAACATTGTCTCGTTTCAAGTCTCTTTACCAAATATGAAGAGATGGCCAAGCAGGGGACAAAATAGATCTGATCCTCAAAAAACAATGTTCACAGAATTCTGCTCTCTGAACAAAAACTGTCCATTACAGGTTAATCAGTTCTGTACCAGAAAAGACCACTTTGAAAGAATCACCAGCTGATGAAGTAGCTTTGTCCAGTTTTTTTCAGCTACAAAGGACACTGAAAAAGCTTAGAGCACAGTAAACTTTTCAGTACTGATATTGAATTCAGTCCTTTCCACCATTTCCCTTTCACCATATTCTTTAGGATTCCTTAGTATAGCAACCTATTGCCAATAATCTAGTTGAGTTTTTATTTATTAAATAGAGTAATAGTTGATTCAATAATGTATATAAAGGGTGATTTCTGAGATATTTTTCAGCTGTGAGGGAGGAGCTTTGACTAGTATTCCCAGACTAAAGAGTTAGACATGAATTATTCCTGTAGTACAGACCTTCCTGAGCAGTTTTTTGATATGAAACAAAAAACATAGACACAGATAGTCTAGGAAAGTCTTCACAGCTTTCTTTAAGAAAGCCTTGAAGACTATCCTAGAACTCTGGGGAAAGAACTCTGAATTTTTCTTTGCCTTCTGGTACTGCATTTATTTTTCCTTTTCTCTTGATTATGAAAAATATAATCACTTAAAGTTTTTCTCTGCTCAAAACTTTTCTCAATTCCTTCTAAGGCTGTTGATGTAATCCTGTTGATTTTTGGTGAGGAAACTCACATTTATGTTTGGAATGGTAAAAAAGGAGTGACTAAGCCTAGAAGAAACAAAATTGATGACCATCACATTGCTGGAAAGTTGTCACTGTAATGATTTCCAATGATTACTCATTCATGTTCCTAATTTTTCACTGTTATCTCAAAAAAGGTGTTTCTAAAAGATCTAGTAAAGAAACCCTAAGAATACTGAAGATGTGACTGACCTAAAAAAATGTAAGATGTAGAAATTTAAACTAGTTGCAAATGCTTTTTGTGCATGCAATTGCAATATTTCTCTATTCCATGGCTTTTGCTGCTTAACATAAAACATGATGAATTGTCCAAAGGAAACAGGCTACTCCAGAGGTGATAAAGAAAGCCTTGAAGACTATCCTAGACTATCTGCCTAACTAGGAACAACTGTTATTTGGTCAGATAAATCTCAGACTTATGTTATAGATTTACTGAAAATCAAGACTATTAATTGGTTAGTACAGAACAGAGTGTCAAGATTCTTTTATATTCCTGATATAATAATGTGAGTCCCCACAAAATGCAGTCTTACAGCAGACTGGACATTTTGGTGTTTCAGAAGACATGATTTCACTTCAAGTGAATGAGCTGTCTGAACCATACTGTTATACTGCTTTTAAATATAAAAAATACTGTGCAATTTTATGAAATATTTTCAGTTTTGCTATTTAGGCAAAGATAACCCCTTCTTTTTTATTTTCTATCTTCTAAGGCTAAACTAATCATGATGTTAAGTATTCATGGAAGTAAAGAGTATTTCTAAGGAAAATTGTGTCCTTTAAGAAACATTTGATATCTCCATTCTACAGTTTAATCATATTGGCCTTTAATTCAAACGCTTTAAAATTAATAAAACTATACTGTACTCATAACTCAGGACTTTTTCTAAAAATTCAATGTTATAAAATTTTTGTATTTCTGTAGATATTTCTATGTGCCACTTAATATTTAAAGACACAATTATGTAAAGAACTAAACTGGCTGTGTCCACTAACATTTTTGAAAACTTGGAGCATGTCAACTGATGGATTGAAAATAATTTTAAATTGATTTGGCTTTTCAACCAAATCACACACTTTTTAAAAAGGCTATTAAAAATAATAACTTCAGAACTATTTTGTAAATAGAAACCAGGCCCTTCAAAACAAGAGACAGAAAATAAGCGGACAACTTTTTATATTTTCTATTGCTGGAGAGAGAAAGAGCAAAAATGGTCTAGTAAGTAGACTATTCATATTATAATTAAACAGTAAGTTCTAATACATGGTTTTAGAGCTCAGATGTATTCTCTCTACATTTTTTTAATTATAGATGGATCTTAGTTTTCCCCATAACACAAAATTTTGCTTTGTTGTGCATCAGAATTAAAAATACAAATTTTTCACTAAGCACTTTTATATTTTTACACTTTTTACATTTCTAAAAGATTACTCACTACTGTTCTGTGGCTTTCTCTTAACTCTTAGAATTTTTTTTGAGTAATTCAATTGTGTGAATGCAGTCTGACATTCTGTTGCAAATGGGACTCTGTCTATTGCATTAAACATTGTTAGGATGATATAAACATTATCCAGGACTATTGAAGAGGAAAGAAATTATGAACAAAGCAAGACAGTAAAGCTACAGAGGTTGCAATGTTTTAAATGACTGATGGTAACAGCATTCAGTTTTGGTTTGTTGTTGGGATTTTTTTCTGCAATATATCTTTCTTCATAAGCAAAAGTGAAGATAGGTGAGAAAACAGACCTTACCTATGCTGTCCCTAAACTCAATGTCATCCAAGTAGCAAATTATTTTCTCTTACTGCCTTTGTCTTGTCTTGGACAATCTTTATCTTGGGAGCTCAACAGACTGTGAACTGCACTGTCTCTAGAGCTGTGTCTAGCTTTTCTCTCAGCAACCCGCAGAACTATCGATTGCATCCTTATGTTTGGGGTTTCAATCCCACCTTTTATCTTTTTTTTTTTTTTAATTAAATCACTTCTCCGGAGGTATCCTAAAGAATGTAGATGTGTTTTCCATGTTTTATGCTGTCATTGATCAAAGTTCCCTTAATATAATTACCCTGTCCTTCCCTCTTTTAGGATCACTGGTAGTCAGAATCACTTTAGACATTATTCAGGCTTTAGGGATTTCTTACAGATTTTTCAGTAAATAACTATTTGACAGCACATATAAATGACACTGATGCTTCTGTAGAGAGGTGACTTATTTTAGCTTTCATCCTTTCAGCAATGTTTGAGTCTTTGTAGAAATGTCTGTTATTTCTACCTCCTCTATCCTGTGCAGAGCTGGGAATATTTCTGCTCTACATCTCATCTCATTTTAAATGCATTCCCCAGTACCAGAAGGGATATTTGTATGATGTATTTATGAAAGCAGGATTTAGAGTTTAAAAGACTATTTACTTTCATATATATTTCCACTCTTGGAGTCTACATGATTTTTAAAATCATGACAAATAGAAAAAAGACGTCTTACAAATAAAACATGTAAGAAAATACAGTAGGAGAGAAAGGAATATTATAATATTCCATTAGAGGTCAAGTGGCTGAATAAAAACTAATCCTTTTCCAGTGGCTGCTCCCTAAGATCCTTTGAATATTATTGTACAAATACTCAACAGCTGAGAAATATCAGAGCTCTCCTCATGCCAAAAGTTTTACCTTCTCTAAAGATCTCTCCTTACCTGTTACGTACAAAACCCACCGTGCCTTGTGAGACTTTTCTCATTTACTTTCATGGATTTTGAGCATTCATGCTCCTTGCATATATATCTCCTACACAGCTCCCCAGAGATGATCATCATTTCTTAAAGACAGGATTCCTGCCACCTGTTATCACTTAGAGGATATGAGCTTTGGGAATCTTCAGATGAGGGCTATCCATGCTTTTAAACTGAGTATATCCACTACTATGTGAAGTTTATATGAAGTTTATTTTACCAATATTGGAAAAAAATTACTTAGCCTGTTGCCAAGAGTAGTGGAGAAGTAAAAATAAAAACTAAACCAAGAAAACCCCAAAAGCTAAAAACCTTACAGCCCTAAAGCCCTAAAAGCCCTTTAGGCATTTTCACATCTGAATTGTTACTGCCCTTCAAGAAAGGTGCCAGAACATTACTGGAGCTTTCCATTGTCTGATATTTTATATGAACCAGATCTGAAGCTGTTAACTCTTCCCTGTTAAGGTTAACAGACAGTAGTACAAACAGGTTTCAACAACTCTGCAGAATGTTTGGAAGTGGGCCAATTTTAGACTTTTCCAGAAACACAATTTTCTCACAATTTTAGTAGTACCAGTATATTTCTATACAAGAACAGGTTTTTAAGGTGAGATTTCTGTGAAGAAAAAAAAATGCTTAAGCTCTGGGTAACCATAAAATAAATTAAAAGTTAGGTCATTTGGTTATGGTGACATCAGAATGAAATAATTTCCTATAAATATGCTTGGAAATGTGAAATATCTAGATGGAAGAACAAGCTGTGAGCTAAAGTATATTCTGTAACCCCAAAAGGTTCTGTGGGCACAGACAATTAAAGTAATTTATTTCTACCTTTTGGCACAAATACTCTGTCAATCTCAGTAAGACCTTAGAAATTGTATTTGAAGACTGTGTTTTCATTACAACTTTTGCTTTAGTGTATCATTTTAGTGACTGAAATAAATTAGAAAGTTATTTGTATATTCTTCTTCAATATCAGATCAGGTACAGCTTCTAATAAATGTATTATTTCTTTTCACTTTCAAATGTAAATGCCAAATAAAGTTTTATGTGACTTGACACCTACCTTCTGCATGGCTGTTCTTCAGGGCAGCACAAAACCCTTCTAAGAAATAAAATCCCTCAGATAGATTAAACTGAAAATTATCAAGTTGTTTGTTCTTTAATAAATCAGATGTTTATAAAGTGAGAATAAATTAAAATATTTGCATCAATTTAAATACCTCTGTTCCACTAACAGTCAGATCTGAATTACTAATGATTCACTAAGGGGAAATTTATTATTGGAGATAAGAGGATAACTTTTTAATAATCTTTTAAATTATTCAGAAAAACAATACTCTGAGCATTCTAATATAGCATGTTTTGCAAAAGCATTTATCTCAACTATTTCTTTCAAGTGAATAGAAAATTTCCTAAGCAACAAGCTGAAAAGCATTATTAGATACACACATGAATACAAGTATAATCAAACACAAAGCTAGATTCATAAACTTATGATTTTACACAAGAGGAGTTTTGCTTTTCAGAAAATTCGTCTTCAACATCTGATGGAAATAAACATGCATTTTTCCACATTTTGGAATCACCTCATTATAATGAAAAGTAAGTGCAGAGACTTTATGCCATAAAATTTTTTATTATTAGACTTCAAATAGGACTTATTTTCCCTCATTAAATCTGGTTACAAACCAGATGAAAGAGTATGATAGCTATAAAAAGTAAAAAAACTTAATATGCCTATCAGGCGAGAAATATTAGATAGGGAATGTCATGAATAAATATAGACATGTTTACAGAAGAAGGCAAAAATTATATTTTCATTCTGTAAAAAAGTGTCAAATATTCTGATATAATCATGCTCCACAGTAATTTGGGAGCTTATAGTGAATCTGAAGCCTAGTTAAATTCTAGTCACAACTGACTAAGTGCAAATATAGTATTTCTGCTGTATATGCAAATATGGAACTTCTGCACATAGGTGTTAAAGGGCCATTTTCTCCCTTCTCCCTGAAGTTCTGATATTTAAAATCTCAGAATAAATAATTTAAATTTTATGAGAATGTTGTCATATGTATAATAGAGTAAGTAAAAGCAAAACATATCCTCTTTGTGTTTCAACTAGAACTGAATAGAAAGCAAAACATCTGGAAAGAAGAAAATGTGTAGTCTTTTATTGTGTCATGACCAGAGGCATGATAAGACTAGAGCAAATTAACCATAGTTAGGTTTGTATCTATATACATTTGATCAGAATTAGTTCTGGTTTTCCTATTTTCTTATTTGCTAGATGACTTAAAAGATCTTCTGCAGTGAAAATTAAATTTGCATTGGTACATGCCAAGGGTTACAGCATGGCTTTATTAACGAGGGTGTCCCCATTGTAGGTCAGACAGAGAAAAATCAAAGGATTGAGCAGTTTGTACAAATAATTCTGAGCAAAAGAAACGGAACCCAGATAACCTGGATACTAACCTAAGCCACTATCAAACATGCAAATGTTCCTTTTAAGCCTATATTCCTGTGAAATAACACTTTTGCCTTGGTAAATCTTTGTAAATACATGATCAAGCTTTTCCTCTGCCTCCTCTCCTGCCCAGATCCCCCTGCCTTCAGATGTCTTTGCAGTCAGAACACCAGGTGGGTCAAAAGCAGGAGATGCATGGTGCTCCTGCTGCACTTTGGTTCCACATCCCATCACCTCAGCCCACAGGCTGTTAAACATCACCCAGTATCCCTTCTGCTCCTCCTTTCCCTCACTAGGAAGGAAAGATTTTGTCACAATTTGAGGGATACCAAGGACAAGTAGCATGAACTACTTAAGCAGATTTCCCCCAAATGTTGTCTGCTCTGGCCTTCCACTCGAAGTTAGATCAAAGAACAGGCTGAAACTAATTTTTTTCTGGAAAAAATGGTGTGCAGAGGTTCGGATTCCTCAGGGGGTCTGTGCAAGGAGTCTGAAAACCAGCTGTTCAGCTTAAGTAGAAACTAAAAATAATAGAGACTTGAGACATTTTTGCAAACATTTAATTTGCAGTGTATTATAAGGATCACTTTCTTTAATTGGAAGCTTAACAAAAGACTTCATAATAATGTGCTGCTGCTGAATAATATCCAGATTGCTGGTCAAGGAAGTGCAACTCTGGAAAATTAAGAGATGACTTTAGAGCATTCTTTAGATTCTTCATGTGTTTGTGTTCATAAATTCTTGGTCACTGATGATCACAAATACTCACTGCTGTTCAATTGAATTACATTATTTTGTTTTTATACAGATAGATGGATTAGCTACAAGTCAAATGATAATTCACACAGCTAAAACTATTTAAAAGGATATAAATTATTTGATTAATCTCCAAAAACAAGACAGAGGACAATAAGGACAATCTTTTACACTCAGTGGAATACTGTGAAGTTGCAGTGTCTCATGGGATGGTATTTTTAATGTATAATATTTTAATCTTATATTTTCAATTTTAATCTTTGGTGATATTTATTGTTTGAGAATATAATTTTTAATTTCTATAAGAAATACTCTGTAGATGTCTACTCATGGTAATGTCATCCTGTAGATCTCTACTCATGGTAATGTCATCCTTTCCCTGAAGGATATGCTGTAAGGGAGAGCATCTTTTCCAGGGCTGATGGCTTTCTTCAAGAGTCTCTTTGGTTTGTTTTTGAGTTCTTAGCAGATGTGTTTTCTCTAAGTTTCAAAATATAACCTTGTCTCTGACTTCAGGAAACTTAGGGAGAATCATCCTTTTCAAGTAAATAAATATTTTTGATGTGCATTTTTTTGAGTTTAATGCAAATATTTGTTAAATGGACTGGAAAATAAATAACTTTTCCTACAATTTTGAAGATTGAATTTATTCTGATATCAATCCCATTAATAACTACAAGTATATATAACATTAGAGTCTGTTTTCCTTGTTCTCTTAAGGTTATGCTGCTTGACTGAAGTTAGCTAGAACACAGTTTCCACTGGGTAGATAAATAAGTAATAAAATTTGTGTATCTGAGTCAGTTCTGTTTATTGACAGTGAACTGATATTCTCCCTTCTCAGTACTCTCACCTCTCTCTCTCTCTCTCTCTTATTGGCAACTTGCTCTTCCCTCCAGGTCTCCATTTCATGTATTCTGTCAGGTGGTCAATATAAAGCTGTAGTTGATTCAGAGGCATACATTCCCTTTTAGGATCTGACCCTGGTGAATCAAACTCCCAAACTCCTTTTTGCTTACTTCCCTCTTACTGGTTAGGTAGAGAAAAATAGAAGTTCAAATTAATGGATCAAGCTAATAACAATTTCATAATAAAAGCAAAATCTGTGCTTGCAGGCAAAACAGAAAGAGAAATTAATTCAGTTCTGTCCATCAGCAGGCAGACATACAACCACTGGAAAGTGGGGCTTTCAAACGCACAGGAGTTGCTTGGTAAGATAAATGCCAAACCCGTGAATGTCCCCCTTCAACCCTCTTCCCCTGAGTTTTTGTTGCTGAGTGGAACATCATATGATATTGCACATCTCTTTTGTCAGTTTGGGTCAGCTGCCTTGACCTTGTTCACTTCCAGTCTCTTGGCCACCTCCGCTTTACTGCCTTTGGGAGCCAGTGAGTGGGAGGGAAGAGAGGGTGTTGGTACTGTGCAAGCACTGCTCATCAGTAGCCAAAACACTGATGTGTGTTATCAGTCCTGCTTTACCCACACAACATCACACAGCCTAACCTGAAGAAATTTAACTCAAAACTTTATCCCATCCAAACCCAGTACATAGTGCAATATATACTGAAAACATTGAGGCTGTCTTACGAAATAGATGAGGTAGTGTTAAAATTTACTTTCTAACTAAAGACACTGACTTGCTTTTTTATCTCATGTCCTACAATATCTGGTTTTCCTAATATTCATAGAAATTTCAGATCTTCCGAAATTTTGTCCCTTGTCTGAAATTACTGAATGGACACACTAGTTACTAGACAGGGAAGACAAGAATGAAGTCAAGTTTACAGCCCAATCGAGCCAGTCTCGCTTTCTATTACGCCAGGCAGCCCTTCCATCTCTTCTACCTTTTTCAGGATTTTATTACATAACCAATTAAAAGGACTGTGGAAAAAAAATTACTATGGGATAGTACTAAACTCAAAAAAACATGAGCAATATACAGCAAAGTGCTACAGACATTCCAATGTTCCACTTTTCTGCTTTTATTAGAACACCAGAGACTTGCTCAATACTGTCCACCTCCATAGTCTCTTACACCATGCTACCTGAGCTAATACTCAATTTCTTTCTCTCTTCTGAAACAAAGGGTATGATACTGTTCTGTTGCTTAGGAAGGCAACACAATAGCTATGGAAAGAACCTCCTGGGTTCTCCAGCCCATTCTTCTGATATTTCAAGCACAAAATAATAAAAGAAGAGGCTCTCTGCTCAAGTTATCATTATCTAGAATGTGGCTAAGATAAAATGTATAAAAGGTTGTCTGGAGGTTCCTGTTTCTTTCAACTGACTAAAAAACAGTCAAGATTTTAAGATTTATTTGCTCAGGCATATAGATACTTAAAATTAGGTAAAACTAATATAGTTTAGATGCTGAATGTTGAAGGGCCCAAAAAACAATTACACCATAAAGCAACACCACCACCACTCCAAAGCCTCAATACCTTAAATAAATGAAAAATGCATATAGTAGAAGGCCACAAAATCCTACATCTCCAATGAGCTACAGAAAGAGGAAAGATCAAGGCTAAACTAGGTCAATTCAAGTACTTATGAATATATTTCATAATAGTTTTACCTAAACTGTTATTTAAACTAAGTCTTTCTCAACAATCAAGAATAAACAAAAGAATCCTTACCAGTCATGGACTATCCAATCTTGAAAAAAAAAAGCATAGTGACTCCAGGTTGAAGAATCAATTTAATCCACAGTGTAAACAGGCAGCTGGTTCAGGCAGGGAACTCTACCTAATGCAATTAAACATAAATGGCTTGCAAAAAAATTCTCAAAAATAACAACAAAAAATCCCAACATTCCATTGTATTTTCAAACTGCACAGAGGCAGTAAACAATTTTACAAAGCATTCTTGTCTCTGGGAATTTTTATCCCAATACCATTACAGTCTTAACAAACCACACTTTACAGCAGTTTTGTTTCTGTGCCTCACCAAGAGATTCAGGTGATCATTTCCAAAGTTCACTTTCCAAATGATCTGAAACCTTATATAATATCCAGTCTAAACTTATTCAAAGCCATTTATCATGTACTGATATTATTCTTAAAATTAAAGGATTTTTTTTTCCTTGATATATCCCCTCTCAATGTAGTTATAAAAAGTCATTATATCCCCTCTTAACCTTCCCCAGCTAGGCTAGGCAAACAGAGCTCTTCCTAATCTTTTCTATGTAAGGTAAATATTCCATTACTTTATTCATATCTCTTCTCTAAATCTGATCCAATTTAAATTAATCACTCCTGAGAGAAATGATTAGAGATGTACACAATGTTCCAGACGAGGCCTTGCTGATACCTTGTGTGGTGTTATTTACATTCCACTTTCACTTAGAAGAATGTGTCATTCAATGCATTCTACCACAGCAGCAGCCTTGTTTCAAGGCTACACCATTCTGGCAGTTCATACTCAACTCCAAAAATATCACCAGATATTTTACCCATTTCTTTACATCAGATTGACAATGTTCCTTTTGTATCACGATTTTATTATTAATAACTGAAAATATATATTTGAACTTTGTGGTGTTAAATTGCATTACATTTGTGTGATTCCTTTCCTTGGAGTGAACAGATCTTCTTGATGCTTAGAACCTTGCAGTTTGTTTGTCAGCTGTATAGCTGGTTTTCATTTCAATGTCATAAACAAATACAGTATATCTGTTCAGTTCCAACACTGATGCTTGAGAGGTGTCTAGGCTTATTTTCCTTCAGCCTGTCTTGCTATTTGAGTGTAGCTGGGGATAGTGTCCCTTCTACAAACCTCTTTCACTTCCTGTGTTAATCACTGCAATCACAATGTTTAGTGCTAATTTTCCTTAAAGAAATCTTATCAAATGTTTACCTTAAGTCTGAGTAGAGTAGTTTTACTTTATTAGCCTCTCTAGGAAGACATCTAAAAAGACGTTAAGTTAGTCTGTCACAACCTAGATGAGATAAAGTCAAGTTGCAAGTTCGATTTACCTCTATGACCCGAATTAGTTCTTGTTCAGAGTCTGCTCTAATGCTTTGCATAGCATTATAATCAAATTATCTGCTTGGATCACAGGCTTTCTTCACTGCTTTTTATCTTTGTACTACATTTGTTCTCCAAAGTTACTACCACCAGATTTACAGCTTACTTTTAAATGGCTTCTACTAGATTTACAAAACCATATCCTAATTAATTCAGTTGACTGGAACATGTTGTTAAAGCCTAAACCTTTCACACTTAGAAATAACAATTTTGCTTCAAACTTCCATACCAGAATTTGTCTTCACATTTGAAGCAGATAATGTCATAACAGTGTTGCTCAAATTAAAAAAAATACCCTGCCAAAACTAACAACAAACAGCCAAAACCCAACAACACAAATCCAAAACAAAATCCATCCATGATAGCAATAATTAAAAATTATTGCCATTTCTAGATCTTCTTTGCTTGTTTCTAATTCTAAGTATAGAGAAGCCTCCTTATCTAGTTTCTCCTCTTTGCCTATGAAAAGAATAATGTATAAAGATTAGTATGTAAAAAAAAAAAAACAGTTTATGTTTAAGTTTCTGATACTAGGGTAAAGCCTTTAAAATATTTACTCGTAGTGTCTTCAAACTCCAAAATATTATCATTCTCCTTCCTAATGAATCCCTTTTTCCCTATTTTTTTTGCCTCTGTTCTTCCTAATGAATCCCTTTTACACTTCTTTTTAATCTCTTATTAATTTTCTTAATCTTCTTATTAAATCCCTCTTTGCATGATTATTCATACTGAAAAGCCCTTTTACACAAGTATTTAGTTTTCCTCTTTGAACATGTGCTCTAATCGTGTTGACACATTTTACTTAAAAGTAAAGTAAGAATTCTTTCAGGTCCAGTGGAAATCTTCATTCTGAGGTTGGGGAGACACTGAAAAAAGTTTCCCAGTGAAATTGTGGATGTCCATTCCCTGACAGTGTTCAAGGCCTGATTGGACAGCATTCTGCACAATCTCAACCTGGTCTAGTGAAAGGTGTCCCTCCCCACAGCAGGGGGGCTGGAACCAGATGATCTCTAAGGTCCCTTCTAGCCCAAACCATCTTCTGAATTCAAATCTTTAATTTTCCCAAACTGAGCAGCCTAATTAATTTATTTCCTGATCATGCAAAAGCTTGACTTTTTAAAATTACAAGGATTATTTATAGATTTATTTTTGTCTATCTCACAGATAGGCTTCAACTGAGCTCCCTCCATTTCTTACAGAAAAGCCACCACTACCCTAGTGGCATTCCATGAACTCACTCTAGTTTATTCAAATCCTTATCTTTTTACTAATGGAAGTCCAAAACTGAATGCAATAGTCCAGGTGTGGTCTAACAAATGAAACCATTCAATTTGATTAATGAATTTAACTTTGCTAAGTGTTAATTCTTCATACCCGATTAAAGTATCCTTTTCCTTCTTGAAGGTATTGTTGAGACTTCATTCAGTGAGAAACACAGACCTGTAATTTTTTTTTTTATAACTATAGTTTTCACTGTTTTGAATTGAGGTTCTTCCATTTTGAGGGGGGGAAAAATCAAAACAACTTCCTGATAACTATAGAAAATCAAACTCTTCAATGAAAAATCAGTCACGGCTAAAAAGCCCTACACCAATAACAGTGAAGACAACAGCAAATAGGAAAACAAATTTTTCTGAAGCATTCCATATGGATGTATACTGATGATTCCAAAATTTCAGCATGCATTTGGCAGAAAAATCAGTTTGATCTCTTTCATGAATATTTGTTTCAAAAATAAAAATTCTGGTGAGTTCATGCAGGATATTGAAGAACTATTTTTGTCTTTGTAACCTGAGAATTAAAGTTCAAGTGAATTTGAATGATTTTGTGGAAGAATGATGCAGTATTTGGAAACCAGATATTATGCATAGGACTTGAATCGGACATAAGATAAAATTCCATATATAAAATTAACATCTCAAAAATTCAACAAAAGAATGGTTTACTCTCTTTACAGTGTACACAATTCAGACTTAATTGTTTGGAATCCTAAGCAGCAACTTTATGTGAATGCAACTGTATTTTACTGGGGTGGTATCTCTCTATTGATTTGGCACTTGCCTGCAGATTAGGGCTCTTTATTCTGTGCATATTGATTTGTTTAGAAATAGGTAGGATTTTTTAAATGAACAATAGAGTTGTATTTAATATCTAGCCTGGAGGTTATTACTTTTTTTTTAATTGTAAAATCTAATCCATTTGCATAGCCACCTAGGATACATGGAAAAAAACCCAAAATATGTCATCCTTCCTCAGTTAAGAAAATAACCTGCTTATAGGGCAAAATTTGTATCAAATGGAAGGCTATAGAAGGCTAACTCTGCAAAAATTTAGAAAAGCACAAAACTACTGATTAAGCAATATAGATATAATGTCTTTGAACCTTAATATACCTTTCCTTTTTGTTTATGCTCCAGTTTACATCTCAAAGTCAAGAAATTCCTAGAATTACAAATGGATGTCCATCTCCTTTTCCCCTTTCACACTGACATAACCCTCCATATACTACTGAGATTCTTTATGCAATACTATTTTCAAGTAAAGGAAACATGGCTAACATTGATGCTTTTCCTAGATTAATAAGCTTGCTCTTGATTTTTACAACCATTGCCATCCCTGGTCTCTCCAGTTCCACTGTGTATTGTGCTACAATGTGTCATGTGAAACCTTCACAGTTCATTCACTTTTTTTAATATTCCATATTTTCAGTGGAAATCTTCCACTAGTTCCATCAAACAATTCAGATCTGAAATTTTATTTTGTTATTTTCATGCCATACACATGAAAAAAACACACTATATCTGAAATATATAAGCATACATTTTTACCCAGAATTGTTTGAATATAATCTGGCTACACAAGCAAATAGTTTTCTGAACGGACCACTCAGGACATTAATTATATTTTTAGTTGTTCCTAGTTGCACAATTATTTTATAATCTCAAAGTCTGCATAAAATTTAGAAAGAATGACTGAAAAAAATCCCAAAGCCCTAAATCATATAATTGCCTGTGATACCAGTAGCTGCTCATTTTGGTTTTTTCTACCAGTTTTTAGGACAGAATAGAGATTTTCTTGCCTTAGCTCCCAAACCATGTTTGCAAGTCCCTTCAAGGCCATTATAAAACACAAAGGAATTTGGAGTGGTTTTATGTTTCAGGTAGTAGTCACACAGTCGCATACATATATTAAATATATACATTGGTCTGCTTTCTTTTCTAGTTAAAGTCACCATTAAAAACCAGTGTAATTTTATTTTCTTAGAGATGTAGAACATGAATTCATTAAAGTATTTTAAACACTCAGTATTCAAGAAAGGCTTTTGTTTTGCATGTCACTTTTCTCATTTTACCTTAGCTGCTAAGAGTTTTTTGAAAGAAAGCTTCTTGTTTGAAAGTCTTTCAGATGGTAATAAAGATGGCTATAACTTCTTTTTTTGCTAAAATTTTAAAATGTTATAGCAGAAAAGGTCTGGAAAGGTCATCTGGTTCCTGCCCTGAGACAGAATCAGTTATACCCAATGGTTAACTGAGATGGTCAAAAGTAGGTTTTACTGCTGTCCTTGTTGAAGTCAGATCTTCCCTACACTCAAGACTGAACAAGCCAAAGTACACAAAAGGCTAGGGAAGAAAACAGCATGCACAACAGGCAGTCTCGGCTGCTCCTTTAAGACCCTGCAAACTTGTAGAGGATCAGGTGATTTTAAGAGACTGCTTTTAGCTGTTCTTGTCCTGTGGCTCACAGCAGCACTGTGATAAAGATAGTCTTCATTCACTAAACTGACTTTCTTTATCAAAAGACAAAAGCAAAAAAGACAGAGACAGAGAAGAAGAAAACTAAGGTAGAAAAAGAAAGAAGGTAAAAAGGTTTGTAACATTATGCAACCAATTTTAACACCATAGATTATGACCAAGATCTTGCCAAAGACAGTGAAGAGAGAAATACAGCATGAATAGTGCACCTTTGTTTTCATTCAGAATGTTTGATGCTAAAGATCAAACAACAGAGATGGCTGAGTGAATGGAGATTGAAAGGACAGGTTTGTTGCCAGATTTGTCCATGAAGACACTTTTAATACTTCATAAAAAATGAATAGATGAAAAAGCTCTGCTGCTCAGTATTTTACTGAAAGTGCATTCTGGGGAAACTTTTAACATTTTACTTTAGGTGCTTTGATTTTCGTTCCCTCATTCTCTCCTTTATGATACATTTTTTGCTTAGCCCTTTTTCATTTGATCAGGTTTTAAAATTATTCTTAAAGACACTGATTCAGTCTTTTTCTTTGACTCTTATAATTTCTGTCAATATGCAAAATTAGGTTTTTGTTACTGCAGGTTTTGTAAATTTCATAAATAAGATGCCTGTGTGAAAGGGATAGTCACTTCTTTTGTCCTTTTGATTGTATGAATCATGTTTGATGCACGTCAGGATGGAGTTTGCCCTCTTGGCTGCCAGGACACACCACTGGCTCATACTGTGCCTGGTGCTATCCAGCAGCCCCAGATTCCTTCTTGCAGAGCTGCTCTCCAGCCGCTCCTTTCCCTGTGTATACTTGTACCTGCATAATTACATCCCAGGTCCAGGATCCAGCATTTGGACCTGGTAAATTTCATCCCATTAATCATAGCTTAATGCCCCAATCTATCTAGATCTCTCAGCAAGGCATCTTGTCCCTTGAGAGAGTTAACAGTGCTCCCAGTTTGGTACCATCAGCAGATTTACTAACAGTGCATTCAACTCCTGATTGTATATCATTGATAAATATATTAAACAGAACTGGTCCCAGAGCTGATCCCTGAGGAATATCACTGGTCACTGGTCAAAAGTCAGATATAACTCCATTCTCTGTAGCACTTTGAGCTCTGCCACTTGGCTAGTTCCTCATCCAGTACTCAATGTACCTGCACATCTCAGGGATGGTCAATTGTCCTGAAGGATATAGTAAGGAACAGTATCAAAACTTTACTAAAATTGAGAAAAATTATATCCACTTCCTTCCTTTTACCCACTAGGCAGATAACCTTAATGTAGAAGGACAGCGTATTACCTATACGGGACTTCCCCTTTGTGAACACATGTTGACTGCACCTGATGTTTACATTGTTCTCTAAGTGCCTTTCAATAGCACTTCTCAAAGCCAAGACAAATTAGAAGGAAAATTTGCTAGAAGGAAAAATGCAGATAGAAAAACATTTGAATGTAAATAGGTAGCACTTGAAGAAGAAAAACAGGATTACAGAATTCAGGAGTACAGTTTATCTAAAGATTCATTTAGGTTCATTGTGAGATAAAAGCAATAAAGAAAAGTCCACATCAAGTGGTTAAAGGGAAAAAAATATCAGTTATGTAGTAAACAAAAAATGTGGACAATCATAAGAATCCCATTACCTCTTTAACTATAATAGGCATACAATATTTTAGTATTGATAGTAGCATGGTATTTCTATCTTTTTCCATGCCCTCTTGAAAAAGGAAGAACATAAACACAGAAAAATCAGTGCATGCACTGCTATAATGTCAGAGCTATGGAAAACTCTCATAAGTGCTGGAAGTGATGGAACAAAAATCCTCTCACAAGCTGCAAATCATTCCCTAAGTGAAAAAGCTAAAAATATTCACTAATGATTTCTTTTTAATTAGTTGTCTCAAAAACCATAAATGATAAAATCCCTAAGAAAACTGTGACCCACTGGTGTTAGCAGAAGACAGAAAACTGTGTCAGTACTTAGAAAAGGTAAAGAAGGATGACTAGGTAGAAGTTGACTAGTTTGACTTAAATCCTCAGAGAGATACAGGAAAATTTTTAGAGGACTGGATTACTAAAAAACTGAAAGAGTACAATTTGAATTGTATTTTTTATGTAAAACACAACTGATTTTATTATATAAGAAGGTTAAAAATTGGTAACTGAAAAGATATAATATGCTAAAACTTTTGCAATACACTCAGTATTATATCTACAGTTTATTTTGATTAAGAATTAATGTAAATATCAACAAATGATATGTTCAAAGAGTTTGAAAATCTGTTAGTGGACAGTTCACACAATACCCTACCAGTTCTGATAAGGCCTTACTAATATTGACATTGTACCTGATAATGTTCAGTGGTTGTATCAATTATCTAGACATCAGACTACTATCTGAGGATGTTTTCAGATAAAGTAAATTGTACTGGAAAGCTAAATAATGGCAAAGGACAACCAAAAGACATCCTACATCAGAAAGATCAGGAAAACTTTCTGACTGCCCAGTGGCTCAAAAATGCACCGTGGGTATACAATTAATTTCAAATTCTCAGTGTATTAACACATTCTAAATAAAGAAATATGTAGCAAGTAAGACTGTTGAAGTGATTTCCCTCTTCACAAGTTTGGGTGAAACTGATCCTGGAACAAACATGCAAAACCAGTGTCTGCATTTCTGATCTTCATTTATTATAGCTGAAATATCAGCTATATCATTGTTTAGAAAACATTGAAGCCACAGCACTACTTTAACACTATGAGGTATGAAAAAAAGGCTCTCCTAAATATACTGGTGATGCTTATAATAGGTTTATATAATCTACATAAATACTTCAAGCTAAAAAGTCTATTGAAATATCTTAGAGTAGTTTCCTGCTGCATGAGTTCTTTTCCAAGAGAAAGGAGTGTTGCAGATGGTCATAGGCAATCAAATATTAGCATCCTTGCCACATGATGTTAACATGAAGAGACAACAGTCCAACTGGAAGGCATTAGGGCACATGCAAAAGTATAGTCAAGGCACAATATCACTTCAAACTAGTTGTGTCTAAAGTACTAAGTACCATGCTAATAAAATTGGACATGTATGAAGTAAAACAGAAAGGATAAAGTATTACCATATTATCAGGGATAAAACTGCAATGTACAGCAGTATTTTGATATGAATGATAAAACACAAAATTACCATTTGATATTTTATAATTTATTATGCAATGCTGAACAACAGAAAATATATTCAGATAACGGATTAATTAAAAAACAGCATCTCCCACCTAGTATGCTATCAGATAATTGATAAATGAATAAAATAAATCTTATTCTTGAAGCCATATCTATTGTAATGTAAAAATGTCTTAGTCATTGCATGTTTTTGGAAAAAACAGTGATGTTGTGGAAACAGAAAGAAAATTTTTGCCTGTGTTAGTTACAGTTGAAAGACGTTCACAACATAAAACCATAGGAGAACAGGGGTCAGACATTCTGCAACATTAGGCAGAGTTCATCCAGTAACCTTTACATCAACAGCTTCACACTTTTGAACCATTATCTTTATCCCACATTTTTAGGTGACCAAGGACTCTCTCTGTGAAATGCCAGCTGCCTTGACTTGTAAATGAGTCTTTGGTCTAGAGTTGTAAGAGTTTAAAATGATGAGGCTAAGGTGCCTTCCTATAGTGTTGCATTCAGGTGCTCAGCTCTACCAGGTAGGTGAAATATTTTGTCATGTTCTGTACATGCAGAGCAGACACAAAGGAAACATCTCATAGAACTGTGCTACATAAAGTCCTTTAAGCCTTTCTTCAGAAAGCAATTCCCTCTTCTTCAGTGTTGGCTGTCACAGCTGGAACAGTGCCTGGCGTACCAGAGGGGGGAAAATGGAACTTTTTCCTTTACTAACCTGACCACTCATATAGTAAGGAGTCTGTGGAGCACTGGTATGTCAGTAGCCAAAAGTTTAGCCACAATACTTGAGCAGACTCAGCATATATATTCCTGTTAGCTGAGAATGGAATCTGCATTTGTTATGCTATACAGACATGATTAAAATTAATTATTAAAATTCACTTTTTAAGTGTTCATTCAGACCAGGTCAGAGACTCAACCTTCATTACTAGGAATAGTTCAGGTATACAGAGAGTGCTTCTATCAATTCTAAGCAGCTGAAAGAGATAAGGGAAGTGTAAGGCCAAGAATGTAACAACCAAGCCCACAATGTTTTTATCTCAGGGCAGGTTCTTTAAGCCTATTGGAGACATGCTGAGCTACAACCAGGCTCAAAGCACATCATGAGCAGAAAACATGTAGCCCATGAAATGTGACACATGCTCCTATTCTCACTGTCTTTTATGTCATAGTATGCCATGATATAGTACCACCAAGATCTTCCTAACCATTATCAAATATGTCTTGCCTCACAAAGGAAAAAAAATTGCAAGCTACAGCAAACAAAAATCCCACCAGCTGTAAATCTTCTTGCCCAAATATGAGCTAGTCCTCTCACCCAAAACATAATTGCTTGAGTTGCAGGAGCAATCTGATTGTGAAGTACATATTGTTTACAGAAGGCAGAAAAAATGAAGACTGAAGATTAATAATGAATGAATGAAGACGAATAATGAGAAGGAAAAAGAGAAAAAGGAAAGCAAAAAGGAAAGAGGGAATTAAAATAGCATGGTTTTCCCGACAATAAATTAATTTAAATTTGTCATTCAGAATTTGATGGTGACATAAGGTGCCAACTCAGACATTACTGTTCTGGAGTAGAAAGAATTACCACAGATATGATGGACACATTTTTCAGCTGGATTGAAGCACAGAGCAAACAAAAGGCAAATTTACTGTACTTTTTATTAAATCTCATAGAGGACAGGAGTAAATATCATTTTCATCATCATGTGCATTGAGAAAAGGGAATACAAATTTACAGTGAGATGAACATGGTTCCAGTAATTATTCCCTATTTTATCCTGGAGAATTTTTTTCCAAAGTGTCCTGTAGGAAGAATTTCTGGTTTAAATAGTGAATTTTACAATGGAAAAAAAGTGGTTTAAGATTGTGTATGTTGTACTGATTTCCATTACAATTTGTAGTACAATTTAGGCTGCATCTTATTTAAAGGCGTTAATATAGCTTAACAGATTCATAGTCCTGACAGAATTAAAGATTAAAAATATATTGAAAATAGTTTTTGCAAATTATTTACACTTTTTGGAAGGCTCCTTATCTGCATCTTGACTGTTATGTAATCTATGCCCCTTGGCATAGAAATTGAAAGACCTTTTCTTGTTTGGATAAAGCATTTTCCACGCAAAAAAATAATTTGTTGATTTAAATAAGAGGACAGGGGAAGAGAAAGATACTGAATGTTAAATAATTTGAAAAAATAAGCTAAAGTAATGAATCAAAAGATAAAAATGCTCATAGATTTCAAGGAAAGGAAAAATCAAAGGCAATGTAATTCCATTAATTTTCCAGCAAATCATTGTTTCACACATAAAATAACATTTACAAAGAAGTGCAGACTTGATGCTAGTCACAGTGGATTAAAATCTGTATTTATGGAGTACAGGGCATACTGCATTTCACAAGTGTCTCTCTCTAACCAAAAATCTGTGTGTAGAAAGATAGATTGTAAACTGAACATATTAATGCTTCCAGACAGAGCAATAAAAATGCCACCATGGTTATTATGTCAGGCAAGGTCAGATCACCTTTATTATTTACTTTGTGAAATGGGATTTTAAGAAAATTCCTTTTTCAAACATTGTAATGCTGAAATGTGTGCTGTAAAATGCAAGTCCAAAAGTTTCATAGACCATGAATATGCACATGAACAGATCTAGGTTTGTTGGAGAGGAAAATCTGTCAAATTTACATTACATTAGTTTGATTTTACTTATATGAAACTGCAAGTCTTGTGCATTTACAGTTGAAATACTGAATTAGGTCTTTGTATTAAAAATGATCAAGCAGCAACAGCTTTTTTTTTTGTTTAAGGAAGTGCTAATTTATCATGCAAGGTGAAAAAAACCTATCTAGAGACAGCAGTGAGAGACAGATAATCTAATATGGCAAAGGAAGAATTTCTGCAATTTCTGTAATAGGATATTTCCTAATTTCACTTGCGAGTTCTGAGATTCTGTATCAGTAGGGAAGATAGAGAGAAGGACTTCCACAAGTTTAAATAAAACACAAAAGCTTCTTTTCTGTTTGGAGAGTGATTCACAGTCTGTAAAAAAACAGCTAACATGACCCTGATTCAGAAAATTATTCTTAATACTTTTTTTTATAATCTTGAACTTCATAGTATCCAAGGCAGGAATATTCACAGCTATCTGACAATTAAATGAACCACATATTTTTAAACCATTGTAATTTTTGTTCCACTGGTTTTGGGGGGGGGGGGGGGGGGGGGGG
>JANIJU010000002.1:20533793-20750652 GCA_025504685.1 Leucosticte australis | reverse complement strand
GGGGGAAGAAAGTTATTGTGAAAAGCATATAATTTATTTCTTAAATGGCCTTTCTAGGAAGTACTAAGTTCACATGAAGAAAATAGGGAAAATGAGCTAAAAATTGAATAAGAGGGAAAAAAATTAAGCAAATGGTAAGAAAACTTGTTTACAGGAATTACCCTAGACATTTTGGAAGGGAGGCAAGAACCAAAATGTAGGGTTCATAGACAAAATACATTAAACACCCTGCATGTGGTGACAACAGAGATGATAAGAAGAAAGCATAATGATGCTTAAAAGATAAGCATAAAGGTGCATCTTACTTGAATGGGATTAGGAACAATCCCCTCCATATTGCTTCTCTCAATTCTCTCAAGGATGTCGGGTTGATAAAAGTTCTTACTTAAAAGCTAGCAGTTCCATTGTAAAAAAGCTGCAGGGGCTAGCTCCTTAGCTGGATAGTTGATCCCCCATAGGGTCAGAGTGCCTCAGGCAAGCAGTATTAAGGCCAGATATCTCAGCCCTCGGGGGCTGAGTTTCCAAGCCCGAACTGCTGCACAGCCGTAGCCACCTAAGCAAGCTCAGTGATTGTCAGCTCTTAGTGATATCAGCTCTTTTATGGTTTCAGCTCTTAGTTTGCCAAGGGGCTCTGGATGGTCGTCGCTTTCAGAAGAGCAGATGAGAGAGAGAGAGAGAAGGCAGCATCGGCTGTTCCACTATGGTTTATTTTGAGGGGTTTGTGAAGGGTCCGACGACACCTCTTCTAACAGTATGGGCCAAAGCAGCTCCTTTTATAGGGTTAGGGGGGCTTGGAAACTGACCAATTGTAAGGGTTAGGGAAACTAGCCTATGGGGTCACAGAAAGATAAACAGGCCCAGAGGACCGGAATGAAGACTTCTGGTTCAATTCCTATGACTTGGCATTTCCTTATCTCCAAACTTTTGTTCTCCACGGGGCTGTAGCTGGCCCCGTGTCTGCTACATTCCGACATCACCTTTGTAATGTTCCCTATCACATTTCCTAGAGAAGAGAAAGAACCTTTCCTGCTTTTTTTTGTTTGCCATTCACTGTACTTTGTTTCTACAATTTAGCCATTACATGTATTGTCTTTTACTCTATTATTGAGTTGAACAAATTACAGTTTTATAGAGCTATATATGGGATTGGCAAGTAAGGGGTAGGTAGGTGTATTTATATGTGTTTTTCTACTCTAACCTTCTCAGATGACAGTGATGGATAGTGGGGTGCTGGCACACAATAAAATTGAATGAGATACTGAAGTCTTGAAATCTCTAAAGCCAGATTTTATCAGAAAAAAATAATGTTTCAGAGCATGATCTACAAATACTGAAAATTGAAATATTTTCCATTAGACTTGCAAATAAATATTTACAAATAAATCTAGTATGATTCCGCTCTCTGTTGCAGAGAGAGTCTCTAGAATGATTGAACCTGCTCAGGTCAGACTCCCTGAAGCCTGCTGTTACTCTTCTGCTTCCTTTGCTCCATGCCCATGGGACCCTGACTGAACCCTGACTGAATACATAATTTCAGCAAAGAACCATGAGCCTTGCCCCCTCTGGCAGAAGAGCCCATCTGACTCATAGTTCAGCTGCCACAGACATATAAACAAGATAACAATCTCCTCTGATACCCAACCACATTCTCTTAAAATATATATGCAATCCATTGTCTTTTCAATAAGGTGCAAACATGTGAATTACACCAATTTTCACAGCTGACCAAAGTGATTCTTTTCATTGTTGCTTATAGAACTTGACATATTCATACTAGAGAAAGCTAGTAGCCTTGTTGAAGGCCCTTTGATTGTCTAGAAAGACAATTACACCACAAACTGTAAGGCATCTGATAATCCCCAAAATGCTTGGAATCAGCACTATTGCTGATAGTGAAAAACAGGCTCTGTTCATTTATGATTCACTTTCTGCAGTTCTTGAATTCTCAGGCTGGTTAATTCTGGTTACAGAGCTTTTTGCATGGTACTTTTGGTAGTAATAATCAGGCCCTTATAATCAGCAGTTTCAAAATTAATATATTTTCTCATTTTTACTTTTTAGGTCTTTTCTTGTGTATTTTGAAAACAGAAATATATGTTTCATATGTAAGTTTGTTTCAAGTTAAATCTATTTTCAACACTTCACAAAGCAGTAAAAGAAGATGAAAATCTACAGAATTTAACTCAAAGATCTTGCTAAACCTGCAGTTAAAACAATAACTTCTATTTCCCAGGGCATTTGCAAGTGTCACAGGTATACTAAATGCTGTAATTTGCAGTCATAGGCCATTACTTCCACTTAAAGTTGAAATGACCATAAACAATATATAAAAAGAGCATTTATAACATGATGAAACTTTTTCATATTTATAACTACATATACATATGAATATTTTTCCCAGAACATTATTTTTGTCATCATTTATATTTAAAAATACAGTATAGTAGAAAATCTGAGGCATTATGGCATTATCTTCTGCTGTATAGTCTCTGCAAGACTATTAGAGTTTAGAAGAGTAATGATTTGTGAAAGTATATTTAGCATAGATAGGACTAAGCATGTACACAACTGAGTTGGGAACTACTATAAAAAAACTGATCTTTGTAAATGTCCCTAGACCTTAAAACCTTGATGGCTTTGCCCAACAAAGTCCCTTTATCCCCTTAGTTCTTTTTTCCAGAAGAGATACATTGGCCTTCAAATTTCAGCATCAGACGAAGGTCTCCTTTATCTGCCATAGCTGCTACCTCTGCCAGTCCAAAATCCGTTCTAAGATAGAGAAAGCTTGTTTCTTTAAAAATAATTAGTTTGAAAACTTTAAACTTTGCTAAGTGCTACATTTAATTACATAGATGGACAGAGAGAACCCTAGACAGATAGAAAAAAACCCACTTGTACTCTTCACTTTCAGCATTTGTCAGACTGTTAAATCGCAAAATCATAGAACTGTAGAATGGTTTGGGTTGAAAGGGACCTTAAAAACCATCTAGTTCTACCCCCCCTGCTGTGGACAGGGACACTTTTCACTAGACCAGGTTGCTCAAAACCCCATCCAATCTGGTCTTGAACACCTCCAGGGATAGGATATCCACAACTTCCCTGGCCATCCTGTTCTATTTCTTTACCACCCCCACAGTAACATCTCATCTACATCTCTTCTCTCTTGCTTTGAAGCCATTTTCTGCCTTGTCTTGTCGCTACATGGCCTTCCTCTCCACCTTTCTCATAGGCCCCCTTCAGTTACTGGGAGGCTGCAATGAGGTCACCCCAAAGCCTTCTCTTTTACAGTCTGAATAACCTCAGTTCTTTCAGCCTTTCCTTATATGAGAGGTGCTTCATCCCTCTGGCCTCCTGTGGACTCACTCCAATAGGTCCATGTCCTTCCTGTGCTGAGGACCCAGAGATGGATGCAGTGCTCAAGGTAGGATCTCACCAGAGTGAAGTGGAGGGGCAGAATCCCTTGCCCTGCTTCCCACACTGCTTTGGATGCAGACCAGGATACAACTGGCTTTCTGGGCTGCAAAAACACATTCCTGAGGCATGTTCAGCATCTCATCCACCAGCATGCGCATGTCCTTCTTTAGGGCTTGTTGGAGACTGAAATGTTATACTTCATGGCTTAAACATCTTTATGAAGGACTTTGACCTGTTATAGCAGAACTGTACAGCAAAGGCTGCATGAAAAGACCACCACGCCCCCACTGCGGCCCTGCACTGCGTATTGGAGATAAGATACAATGACTCAGGTCTGGGCTAGGGAAAAAGAATACATTAACAGGATTAAGTTTAACACCTTCAGGGTGGAGACCACAGCCATGGGTTTATCAGCTGCCAAGCTCAAACAGACCCTCAACCAAAGGGTGGGAGGAGTAGGAGAGGTTTTGGATGTGTGGGGAAAAAAATCTGTCCAAGGCAGCTAACACCCACTCTCTGCTGTGCAGACCAGCTCAGCTGGGGGACCCTTCAGCCAGGGAAAAGCTGCATCCATATGAGGGACAGCAGAGAGGGTGTCATGGCCCATTAAAGGCCCCCCCCAAAGAGGTCCCCAGACCTGCACCAGAGCACTGCAACAGATATTGAGTCTTGCAAGGGACAGTGTCAAACTTGCCCACCCCAGGGAAGGCACCGGGGTGTTCCCACCTGGCTGAAATGCATATTAGTCCATTGGATTGTACAATTTTTGGTGGCTCAGGGCTATAGGAGACCCTCACCACGAAGAAGACCAGATGGAGGGGAGCAATGAAACCTGGTTGGCGCCCTCAAAAAGGTGATATGCTTCTGCTGAAGCACTCTCCCTGTCCTGTCCTGTCCTGTCCGCCCCCACCTCTTCTTTTTTTTTTTTTTTTCTTTCTTTCTTTCTTTCTTTCTTTCTTTCTTTCTTTCTTTCTTTCTTTCTTTCTTTCTTTCTTTCTTTCTTTTTCATTCTCTTTTCTTTTCTTTTCTTTTATTTTCTTTTCTTTTCTTTTCTTTTCTTTTCTTTTCTTTTCTTTTCTTTTCTTTTCTTTTCTTTCTCTTAGCCTCTCTTACTGTTAAATAAAATACATCAATTTTTTTGGCACCAACATCTAGCCTTGTTTTTCTTTAATTAAATTTTGGGGTATATTTCAAACCTTCCTGGGTTCAATCCATTTTATTCACAGAGACTCAGTTTTCTTTGCTCTTCTGTGTTAAGAACGGATTGTAACAGGGTTGCTCTTGATCTGTTCATCCCCCAGACTTTCCTGATACTGGGGGTTGCCCCAACCCATGGAGATGACCATGGTAAAGCAGCTGTCCCCCTGCAGCTCATGCAGGTCCACAGTGAAGCAGAGATCCACCTGCAACCCAGGGATACCCCCATGCTGGAGCAGGGGGAAGCTTGAAAGAAGGTATGACCCTGCGGGAAGCTGGCACTGGAGCAGACTCATGGCAAGACCTGTAGACATGCCTAAGGATGTGGACATGGTTTAGTGATAGACTTTGTAGTTCTGAATTAACAGTTGGACTCAATGATCTTAAAGGTGTTTTCCATCTAAATGAGTCTCTACAGGAGAAGCAGAGCCATACCATCTGTTCCACTTGTCTAAATACAGTAGCTCAAGGGAAGTGTACAGCTGCTCATTTATCAAATTTTACAAGTACCTGTAAAACAAAATGTTTTGTCTGAATGTAATCCCTGTTTCCAGCTCTCAATTTTTTTTTTTTCTCAAACAGCATTGACTAGTGTAAATAGCTCATCCCAGCAAGTCACACTCAAGCCACTGAGACTTTAGGGACTTATTAGTGAAAGTAGAATTAATCAACTAACAAATTCCTAGTAAGCTCAAGCCAAGAACAGTACTATCTATCCCCATGATATATTTATTTTTCAGCAGAAAAATATACTCAACAACTCCCCAACCTGCAAGGAATACTTACAATTTTCTTTTTAGACAGGAAGCAGTATTGCCTCATTTTGTCTCATCATCTCTCTCAGACTGCAAATGGCATGATGATAATGAATGACATTATTTGCACTGCAATGATTTGACTCAAATAATGGAAGCACAGTCCTTCTGAAGAAAGCTGACAGCAGCGAATCTTAGATGTTACCGGGAAAACAAACAGGCAATTACTGGCATTTGACAGCTGAACTTCCCAGCTGAACAAGAAGTATGAAAGAGGAATGCCTAAACCAGAGCCTCCAAATTATTTCTTAAGAAATCCCAAATACCACCACAAAAACAACAAAAACCTCCCAAGTATATTAAACATTTACATTCATAGTGTAGGAGGGAAAATATAGAAACCAAAAGGACAAAACCAAGCTTGATACATTTGTAAATAGAGTGGGCACTGGGAACTCACAATGAAGGGGTCCCCAGAATAAGGACATCATCCTGTTGGAGTGAGTCCAGAGGAGGCCACCAAGTGGATCAGAGGAATGGAGCACCACTCCTATGAGGAAAGGCTGAGAGAGTTGGAATTGTTCAGCATGGAAAAGAAAAGGCTTTGGGGTGACCTATTTGCAGCCTTCCAGTACCTGAAGGGATAGTGTACAGGAATGATGGGGCAAGATTTTTACCAGGGCATAACAGGGATAGGACAAGAGGTAATGGCTTAAAACTGAAAAAGCACAGGATTAATTTGGATATTAGGAAAAAGAAAGGGTGGTGAGGCTCTGGAACAGGTTGTCTGAGGAAGATGTGGCTATCCCATTCATGTCCCATCCTGGTTCAAGACCAGAATGGATGGGACTCTGAGCAACCTGGTCTAGAGGAAGGTGTCCTTGTCCTTGGGGTGTTGGAATGGGACTTCAAGGTCCCTTTCAACACAAACCATTCTATGATTCTATATGGTTCTATGCCACCATGAGCTACAGGCAAACCTCTGCTCCCATGTCTGGAGCACGTCCTCCCTCCTTCTTCACTGACCTTGGTGCATAGCTGTTCCTCTCACATATTTTCATTCCTCCCTTCTCTGTCCACAATTACTTCTCAGCAACAGCACATTGTTTTTGCCTTCTAAAATATGTTATCATAGAGGTGTTACTACTATCTGTGCTCAGCCTTGGCCACTGGCGGGTCCATCTTGGACCCAGCTGCCATTGGCTCTGTTGGACATGGAGGAAGCTTACAGCAGCTTCTGAGAGAAGCCAGTCTTGTACCCACCCCCCCACCTCCCATTACCCTAATCTTGCCATGCAAACCCAATGCAACCTATTCCCAGGAGTTATCCTCACATTTTGAGCAATACAGGAGGTTGGCACAAGGTATAGTTCTGATGTGTCAGGCAGTATATTTCAAGAGCAGTCCTTGGCACAGGAGTAAATAGGATATCATGTTGGCACATAGGAGATTTCACACATTACTTGTTCCATTCAAAGCGTTCTTACTGACACGCCGTTATTTCTGGTTTTGTCCTTTATGTTCAAGAACATGCAAATATCTGGAGGAAGGTGGATCGGTGGGATCACGTGACTATGGAACCCCAAATTTCATAAAAACTTGTCTATGTGAAGATTCACATCAAGAAAAAGAGTTGGACATTTAGAATAAATGTTTCTGGCCTTTCAACTTTCTTTTGGGGATTTAAATAAGAGTATTATGTTATGCCTGGTTAATCAGACCTTTTGAAATGCACAGTGCTCTATAATGGAACCCAGGTATATATCTTTGGAGTGTTAAGTGAAAAATAAAGGAAACTTTTATCTCACAAAAGGATAATGATTTTTCAGACATCAAATGACAGTTCATAGTGATGATTTTGTATTTGTTTAAAAAACCCACATAAAATGCAGGTTTAAATGCAGAGGAAAACACACTGAAATGTACACAGAAAATTAAACAGACTCCCTGTTATCTCTCTTGCTGTCACTTTTCTTAGCAGACACAATCACAACCATTCTCCTCTCATCTTTAGAGCTGAAAAATTCACTGCAGTGTCATTTCCATTTTCTAAAAATGCTTTTTCTGGTCCTATCAGTCTTTAGGGATAAATTTATATAGCAGAGTCCAGAGCTAGTTTGGGTCCTATTAGCAGGGCAACTGTGAAAGGCCAGACTAGCAAATAGAACACATGGCAGAAAATTTATTTGTTATTCTACATAGATATAATCCAAACTTCACACTTCTTTCTGAAATAGGACCCAGCTGAAAACCCAAAGCAAAATTTGTGAGAAAAAGTCTAGCAGCAATGAAGCTTCCACACTGATGAATTTTTATTGATTTTAGTATATAGCTATGATTTTTAAGTTTGTGTGGAAGTGAAGGCAAGTTCCTCCCCAAAGAATTTCAGATTTCTTGATAGGAATTTTTTCCCCCCTTTTAAGTTTCAATTTTGTACCAAGCTTCAAAATAAGCAATTGTAATATATGGGATATGGTACAATTGTCTAGATTTTGCTTTGTTCTGATTCTAATGTGCATAAGTCCATTTGTTAAACATGAACATAATTTGTGAGATTTTAAATGGCAGACCTGAACTGTACAAATACTTCTTTATGCTCTGCATGACAGGTTGTAACTTTTTGCTTATACAGTGAAAATTCAAATAAGTTTTAATACTTATGAAGGGTTACAAAACACTGAGCTAATTAATATATTAAAGTTCTACTAAATTCAGTATCAATGTTACGTAAATAAAAGACTCAAAAATATTTTCTCTAGTACCTGGAAAAAAATATTACCTGTATTTCATGTTTATTCAGCTCAATGGATAAAAATAATCCATATTCCCTTTATAATGATAAGCTTATTTGAGCTGTCAGGTGAGAAAGAAAGAGAGTGGGAAAAGAGAAAGTAAGGGAATGCTACATATTCAATGTGGGCATTTTGCTTAGAAAAAATATATAACAAAAAGGGAATAGCTGAAAATAGGAAAAGAACTCCTGGATAGCAGCTGATAAAGCAAAAAAACCCAGAATGTGATGTACCACAAATTCACCTAATCTCATCCATGATTTGTATACATTACCCTGGCTGCAAAAGTTTGCAATACTGACGATTTTTTCAATAAGAACTAACCATGGAATATACTACTTTGATTCAAAACTGAAAGAAAACTGAATAAATGCTTATTTTTCTTTTATTCAAAATCTAGTGTATTTTTTTCTTTAGGTCATGCCCCGGTTTTCAGCTTAATGCTGTGACTCCACAAGAATTCTAAAAGCACAGGGAAAAACTGAGACATTAAAACATGCACCTTCCATCTTACTTATTAATTTTCTAGTACTGAGGGCTTGCATACTTTACATTTCAAAGCACTGTCCAGAGCATAAGAAATTATTTGTAAAATAATTCATTAAATAGATTATTTGATAAATTCAACCTTACACTCTCCACGTAGAAAACTAAACTAAAAATATACATACACTTCATTTGCCCAAATTTTGTTTTATTTAAAATAAATGCAAAGATTTTTTCAAATTTTTTTTTTATTTCCTAGTTCTGAGACTTGTCCTGCGTTTGTCTGAAAATGTTTGAGGGGATATTTCAGATTTCTATGGTGGTACTTCCATATCCTGCCTAATTTTTCTCCCCATCTCTAATATAAGCAAATAATAATCAAATTATACTTCAGAAGAAAGCAGGGAGCAGAGATAAGAGACTGAAAAGAGCTATGTAACAACCAGAACAACATTACTACTAATAATGTGAAGTTTAAGTTATATGTGGAACATGAAGGAGATTGCTGATGTGACTGCAATGGCACTGTCAATTATGTTTAAAAGGTCATTGGGACTGGAAGAAGTTTCCAATAAGTGGGAGAGAGCAAATATTACTCATATCTTCAAGGACAAAAAGAAGGATCTGGCCAACTGAGGGCTACTCAACCATACCTCAGTCATTGTGTAGATGATGGAGCAATTATTAGTCGAAAATATTTCTAGACATATAAAGGACAAGACAGTGATTAGGAATAATTAGCATGGAAGGGAAATCATGATTAATCAATATTATAGCCTTCTACAACAAGAAGTGGTAAGTTCTACCCATGGCTAGTGGTAGATGATGGAAGAGCAGTGAATGTGTTTACTTCAACTTTAATAAGGCTTTGGACGTGTTGTCCCATAATATCTTCAGAGACAAGATGACAAAGTACAGATTAGATGAGTGCACAGTGAGGTGAATCAAAAACTGAATGAACTACCAGACCCAGAAGGTTATCAATAGTACAGAATTCAGTTGGTGGCAAGTCACTAGTTTTGCTCCTGGGGCCAGTACTATATAATATTTTCATCAAAAACCTGTACTCTGGGACAGAGTGCACCTTCAGGAGGTTAATAGATGATACAAAACTGTGACAAGTGACTGATACCCCAGATGGGTATGCTGCCACTCTGAGAGACCTCGACAGACTGGAGAATCAAACCAAGAAGGGTCTCATGAAGTTCAACAAGGAGAAATGCAAAGTCCTGCGTTGGAGGATGAACAAACCCAAGCATCTCTGCCCACAGGGAACAAGTGGCTAGAAAGATATTCCTCAGAGAAGAACTTTCAGAGTCCTGGTGGACAGCAAACTCTATCACCCAGCAGCGCATCCTGGTGGCAAAGAAGGCCAGTGGCATCCTGGTCTGCATTAGGAGGAGCATCACCATTGCCAACCAGTCAGGTGAGTCAATCTTAATGTTCTACTCAGTTCTGGCCAAATGGTCTCAAGAGACGGTTTGTTACCTCGGCCATCCTGGTATTCTGTGATTTCAGATATCTGCTGTGTGTGTACTGTGGCTGGATAGAGCTGATTGGGAGTTGATATTCACTGTTTCTATAAAAACTGCAAACCATTTTGAGAAGCAAACCTTTTTTCACTCTCTAATTGGAAGTTTTGAGCTGCAAGATTTTGAATGAAAAATTATACAAGGCCTTCCACAAAATTGACTGGAGGAATAAATGCTCACAAAATCAACTAATTAAAAGCAATTCCCAAAAAAAAAATTCTCCAAAATTTTCAAAGTAACACTGTGTGCACATACATAGAAAACAGCAAAGTGCATTACTTGGTTCAATTTAGAATACTTTTGCAGGGGAAAAAACTAAAACACATACATTAACACCTTTTTGCATCTCATGGTTGAAAAAACAACTGCAAGCTAACATTTCATTGGTGCTATAAATTTTAAAAAGGAATAAAAAATTCATTATGTATAAATTCTCCCTGTAATTAAATGCTTTAAGGAAGGTTTTTCTGATCTTCTAACTTTATGTCCCCCACCCAAATACTTTGATGGAATATGCCTCCTGTAAAAAGTGCAAAACCAAAATCAAAAGCAAACCAACCAACATAATAACAAAACAACTTAAGAGGATGGAAAAGAATAACTCTTGAAATTCACATTTTAAACTTCTTGGGACAGGAAAATCACTGCAGTCCTTTTTTCTCCCTTTTGCCCATTTTCCCATGCAGTGATCTGGAGAAAGGAGACCCCTATTATCCTGTTTTCTCCTCTGTCTTCTCCAAGAGTTGCTATGGTTACAAACTATCCAAGCAGACTGGCATTTCTTCGCACACAATCACTGTGCTTTGCAAAAAGGGAACTGAGATCTCCCATACATTCTATTCCTCCCCATCTTCTGTACCTCCTACCCTCTCCTTCTTTCAGAACTGTACCCTTTGAAAACTCTTAAGGAGGTTTGCTTAATTAGGGATGTGAAACATTTTCCAGTACCAGGCTAAATATGATGACATTTTTCTCATGTCTAAAGACAGGATTTTGTAACTGCAAATACATGCACATAATTACGTATGAATATTAGTCCTTTGGGGTTCAAAAGACCTACTCACATAAAGAAAGTTATGTGTGAATTTTTGTTTTATTTGTCACTTACATTATATTCTCCTTTCCAGCAAAGATTACTGAAAGATGATTCTAAGAGAGTATCTAAGACAATGTTTGATGTAGAAATGCTAGGCTTAATTTTAGTAACCATGCTAATTCTTATAAGATATATGCAAACCTGTTTACCCATTATAAAAATGTATTTGTCCATATGAAAGGAAAGCATTAGCTTTATATATATATATATATTTTTTTTTTAAATAATTTTGCTTCAAGAAACAAAATTAACTTTTAATGTAATCAAACACTTGAAACCAGAACAGTCAAAACTGGAAACTCTTTGTGAAATATATAACTAGTTTCAGTATCCCTTTAGACCTAAAAACCTATTTGCACACCACTGGTTAAAGTTACAAAATCTTGTGCAATTTATTTGCAGTCAGTGCAAAATTTAAAATAGTTTCTTTGCCTCAATGGCTTTCAACGCTTTTTAAATAATTATGATTTGAATTTCATAGTTCATGCCATTTGGATACTGCTGAGCTGGGCAATTTTTATAAAAAGTCATTGCAATACCATGTCCTATACCATGTTAACTTTGGCATTAATTTAGAATTTTTGCTGCTTAGGTTTTTCTTCTTCCCTGTGGCATTTGCCATCTTTTCAGTGCAGCAGCTGTTACAAGCTCTGATCAGTCGAGGAGATGGGTTACTTTGACACAACTCCTGTGACAAATTTGTTTGAGTTTTTCATTGCCAACTTTTAGAGGGACCTTGTTTGAGCAGTTCTACAATAAATTTTGTATCTTTAAATCTGGTATCAATATAACCTTCTTTCACATCAAAAAAAGTCATCTGTAGACTACACTAGCAATTGCATGTTGCATCCACCCTCAGTGGACATTACTATCTCATGGAAAGCAAACAAAAACTACATATTGATTTCTTTTTCTTATCTATAATTGTTCTTTCCTCCTATGTCATTCTGGGCTTTGGGTGTTACAATCATGCAATAAAAGGTTTGTTTTTCTCCCCAAGCTTCTCTGAAAGCTTAGTGATTCTGTCTGTTAACAGGACAATTATAGAAACCCATCATTCAAACTCAGATCTGTAAAAGGCAGTCAGTCTGTATTATCAGATCATCACGTGAGTGCTAAATCTGGCTGTTACGGAAGAAATGAGGGATTTTCAAAACAAGAAGTTTAATAAAACTCTTCAGACTAAACTTTTTATTGAGTAAATGTTACTGGTGTTTCTCAAGGTGGAGATGTTCCCCACCTCTTGTTGATTTTTTGCATTGTTTTCAGAAAATCTTTTGTGTATTGTTGTGTAGCATAAGCACAGAAGAGACAAGAATTTCAGTCAGAACTAGATAATTGTGAGAGAGTGGAAAACACATGAATGCATCCATATGCTGTTAGCAAGTTATTTTTCTGATTATTTTTATTTTTTTCTTTCAAGACTGTGGTATCTCTGTATGTGCGTATGTATCTTCTGTATATTTATGAACAGAAAGAATCCCCAGATGTTCAAGGTATGATTTAGAGGCAGCAATTGAAGATTGAACTGCAAAATCATGTAGATCGAATCAGATCCTTGTTTTATAAGCCACTTTTCTTTCACCTTTCTCAGAAATATGAGTTCAAGAATCTGATAACTGTTTTACGTCTGTTGACTGAAAATTCAATTCAGGCAACAAGGCTGCTGATATGTGGAAATTTGGGAACTAATGAGGCAACAAAAATTTGACTAGTCCCTTTAGACACTTATACTGGTTTTAGAAATAAAAGATGCCAGTTTGCATGGAAAAAGGTCTTTATAGTTCTTTGCAGAAAAGGAAGACTTATTGCTAATATTTGAAAAGTGTTCTCAGCCAAAAGAGGAAGTAATAAATATAGCTATAGGTCACTAGACACATATATGTATATCTTAGAGTTTTTATAGTCATGCGACTTAGTTTAAGAAAATTCTGTGTGGTAGAGACTCCAAAATGAGTTACCTCCCCTTTAGTTTTAACCACTCCCCTTTCACCAATAAGGAGAGACAAATGCGAGATGTAAGTGAAAAAATAACAGTTTGCTAAAAAGAAAAGCAGCAACCACCAAGGTAACAGCAATAAACCCTACACACAAAGGCGCTGACTCAGGTGCTCCCCTGCTAAAAAGAAAACAAATTGGCAGAGAAGCCCCTCCTCCCAAGATGGCAGCTGCCACGGCAGACCAGGTAGACTGGAAAACAAAGACAGTGAGATGGAGGAGCCATGTTCAGGGATAAAAAAAGAGAGCTTTTTCCTTACACCGCTTCAGTTTCTTGAGTGGCAACTCAGAGACCTTCCCCTGGCAACCCTCTCGGGAGCCCAGAGAGAAAAAGAGAGCTCTGGGTGTCCATTTCCTGTTTATAAAGGGACCCCATACCCTCTACTTTCTGTGAACATAGGGAAAAACACACAAATCCTGTTTCCAGGGCTGCCAGGTCTTAAGGTGACAGCAAAGCAGACTGTATGGATTGATGGAATAATACGGAATACACAGGTTTGGTGGTTTTGGTTTTGGTTTTTTTTGTTTTCGCTGGGGTTTTTTTGGGGGGGGGAGGCGGGGGGAGGGAACACTTAGGACACCGTGACTTCCTGGTTGTGTAGTTCATGTGAATTTCTGAGATGTTCTAGGGTATCTCAAATTGCTAAGCGTTTGAAATCTGTCCTGAAACAGAATAAAAGAATGATTGGAAAGGTATTTGGAGACTAACTGACCTCTGAATCAACCACTGAATGCCATTAGATTAAGAACTTGCATTCTTAGAAATGACTGAGTACAACTCAAGTCGACAGTTCGGAGTGTTAGGATTTAGTTTGGATGAGTCTGGAAATCTGGCAACCATAAACATTTTTAGTAGAGCTTGTGAAAACTATAAAATCATAGAATAAAAGTATCAAGGTAGAAGAAGATCTCTCAGATCATTGAGGCACATCTTTCACTGAACACTACCATGCCAACTAAAATGCAGCACTTAGTGCCACATCCAGTCCTTTCTTGAAGACTTCCAGGGATGTCAGCTCTACTAGCTCTCTTGACAGCCTGTTCCAATGTTTAACCTCTGACTGAAGAAATCCTTCCTGAACCTCCCCTGGTGCAGCTTGAGGCCATTTCCTCTTGTCATGTCACTGGTTGGAGAAGATGCCAACCACCACCTTGCTGCAACTACTTTTCAGGTAGTTGTAGAGTGATAATATTTATCCTATGCCTTGTCTTCCCAGAATAAACAATCTCAACTATCTAAGCTGCTCCTTATAGGATTTGTGTTTCAAATCCCTAATAAGCTTCATATGCTTCTTTGTACACATTCCAGGATCTCAATGTCTTTCCAGAACTGAGAGGCTCAGAACTGAATACCGGACTTGAAGTGTGGCCTCACCAGTGCTGAGTACAGAGGGACAATCTCTTCCCTAGTTCTGGACATGCCGTTTTTGACACAAGCCAGGATTCTGTTGATCTCCTTGGCCAGCTGGGCACATGTCTCATGCTCAGCTGGCTGTCAAACAGCACCCACAGGTCCTTTCTTGCTGGGCAGTTTTCTAGCCACTCTGTCCCCAGCCTGTAGCGCTGTGGGGGGTAATTGTGATACAAGTGTAGGACTCAGCACTTTGCCCTGTTGAACCTTACACAATTGGCCTCACCCATCAATCCAGCCTGTCCAGATCCCTTGCACAGCTTTCTAGCAGATCAATACTCCCACCCAAGTTAGTGTTATCTGTGTGTTTACTGAGGGTGTACTTGATGCTCTTGCCCAGATCATTGATAAAGGTGTTAAACAGGACTGGCTCCAATACTGAGCCTTGGGGAACCCAACTAGTTACTGATTGCCAACTGGATCTAGCACCATTCAGCACCACTCTCTGGGCCCAGACAGTTTTTAACCCAGCAAAGAGGATACCTGTCCAAGCCATGGCTGCCAGCTTCTCCTGTTCTCCATTTTTTTCCAGTTCTTAGATTAGTAATCTGTCAAAGTGTAATAGAGTCGCACAGTAAGGACATATCAGACTTTAGTACCTATATAATTTTTCATAGCACTTCATTTTTTATGTTCTATAAAATTGTTTACATTTGTGTTGCACAGCAAATATTTCAGCAGGAAATAGTGGTCATAAATAAAGAACCTCTGCTAAAGAGGCACCAAACTAATGCATATTTTGTGGCATCAATTTACTAAAAGAAAAATGGTTTAGGTTTATCTTCACTTTGTAAAGAAGTCAGCAGTAGAAGATGAATAAAAGATTTCTGGCAGTCATTATGGAAACAAAATACCTGATAATAAGGTGAGTAATGCATATTGAACCAAATGAAAATTCTTATTTTGGTCTAATCAATACATTGGTCCATCCAGTGCAAAAAAATATAGTGCAAAAAATTTGATTTTATATATATATATATATATATCACTGTAGTATCCTCAGACTCTTCAGATTTCCATTTATATAAATTAAAATTTGCTTTCTGAAGATAGGAACTCCTACTGACTTCAATGTATGTAATACTGTTTCTTTGAGGATCTGAGGCAAAGCATAAAACTAACTGTAGTTTGGCATGGGGTGGGGAGGCACAGCATTCTTTAGATAGTTGTTTTTCTGTATAGCTAAATAGAGAAAGAAAAATTAGAACGGTACTTTGTAAGCTTAAAAAACTTTTTAGATTATTTCTGTAAAACCTGAAAATTGATTTATATTTTTTGTCTGTAGTCCATACATTTGGTGTATTATATTATTTCTGTTTCTGTTAGCATAAAGGAACCCAGTTAGGCGTGGATTCATCCTACCAGGTTAAGTCATCAAAGCATCTAACTCACAGTTTTTCTATAGTCATCAGGGATGCTATGAATCATCACATGGTTTTGAACAGTGATTAAATATTAAGCTACTCCAATTATAAGCAGGTAGACTTGCCCTTTGAAGACCTTGCTCTCGTTCCCCCCCACCACCCCTTTCCTTCTAATTGATAAGGAAAATACCTAAGAATGGGCTGATATCTTAACTGAGCCTCTAAAATCATGATGAATAGCTACTGTATGTTTGACTGTGGTTAAAGTAAATGGAGACTGGGCACAAAGGCCAGGAGTCCTCCATTTTCTGCTGCAGTTTGTACAATGAGCGGTTCTTAGATACTTCTAAGCTCAAACCTCAGCATTCTTATGTCAAAGGACATACACATAAAGGCATACATTAAAAGACATGCCAACTGCCTTCCATGACAGCCATCCTAAGAGCTGTTTTTGCTATTCACCCTAAGTAGCCATTTATTTTGTCTTGGCTGAACTCAAATCAGGCCAGTGCTTTTTGTCTTCACAATTTATTTTTATGTGTTTGTGACCAGCCTGACGATTCTGACATTAGAGTCTTTGCCAACTCTCATGCAGGGGATAATCCTCCTCCTTAATTGGAATTGTTCAGTGTGACCAGCAGAGTAAGAAACTGTTGCTGCTGCAAGATCACCTGCTGGCTGAAGAGGCACTTCAGGCAGCCACAGGGAGCTGGGATCTAGCCGGTTTCACTCACTAAATCTTTACCCCTGCAGTAAATTATTATTTTTTCATGTACTCGACTTAGAGTCTGCTGAAGACCTTCAGAAGGAAATTTTGTCCCTTTCAGACTTTTAGCTCTCAGATAGAATAGTGCAGAAAGAATATTTTTTAATGCAAAAGAAAAAGAATCCCTTTCTGCATCAACTTTGGTAAAATTAATTAGGTAGTAGATCAGTTACTAGGTAGTTCCTTTTATGTAGTCAAGTTTATGAGATATATTGTAGAGAGTTTACACTGAGCCTAACTGAAATAAAAACAGTTGAAAAATTATTTCATTTTGATCAAAAACTAAACCAAAATTTGGAAATAAATAATGCCACATTATGTTTAAATATGAAGGAATAAAGATATGTAAACAGATTTACACACATGACCAAGGAGAATGAGACATAAAGCACTTAAAAATTTAAGCCAACATGCATAAAAACCATTTTCTTGTCTTCAGAAGATATGTGTGTAAAAAACCTGCGTTCATGTGTAATGGAGAATTTCAAGAATCAAGAGCAAAGTTCTGCTGAGGAAAAAAGATCTGCATAATGATCTCATTAATAACAATCTCTTTGGTTAAAACTCTCCTTTCCTATCCTATCTAGCCTTGACCTGCATATATTATGCAGGTTTTAAACAGCTGTTTTAGCACTTTTGCTGAATAGATCAGCCTGCAGCACATCTAAAGCATATGACCTTCAGTTGCTTTTTCAGAACAGCATCAGTCTGTCAGAGAGACTGCCAGTAAAAAAAAAAAAAAACAAAACAAAAAACTACCCACACAATAATAGAACTTTTTTTTTTCCATTTCAGTGGGAATCTTTTTTTGTTGTTGCTATTTCCAGAGCTGAAGTGAACCTGATCTGTAAAGCAACTTTCTAAACAGAATAGGAAATACGGCAAGATGAAGATTTCCAGTTGTACTGATAAAACATAATGGTTTTGATTACCAATTCCTGCCTGAAGTTATGTGTTCTTGGCTTACTGTAGTATTTAAAGATCTTTCTTCTCAGCACCCCTTAGGAAAAATTGCTAAAGTTTCATAAATGTTATCTTAGAATTTTCATGATCCATTTTATTTATAATCCATATGTGGAGGTGTTGGAGACTAAATAAAGATTCCTACAGCTATCTAACAATAAATCTAAAGAGAAATATCAGTATTTGATAACACTTCTGTGTTTTCTGTTTATTGCAGACTACAGAGGGTTGTACACAGGAATTTTAAAAGTACACTTTCCTCAAGAATTCAATTATCTTTACCCTACTTCACCATATTAGACTAAATTATATTGGCTACCTGTGTGACATAGTGTCATGTGTTTATCTTAGACTCTAGTACACCCAGTTTTAAATAAAGATCCTATGACCTGTAAAACTGCAGAATGGAAACGACTTCTCTTAGCCCCTAAAAATTCACAGCCTTATATAAGAGATTGATACGAGATTTGCCCATGGTTTAGCATCTGGTAGAATTAGAATGTAATACTGGTAGAATGATGGACATGCCAAAAGTTTAAGTTTCTGCTATAAATATAGTCCAGGTTTCTGCCAAAAGTTATGGCTAGAAACTGACCATTTCATTCCTCAAAGAAAAGATCAGTGCTGGTTTTAAATTCTCACATGCTCACGTTGACCTACTATGGATGGTTCCCTTACGAACCAAAACTTGTGTCAAATTCCAGTTTACTGGAACCCAAAACAGGAGGGAGTCATCTGAGTACAGCAACTACTGTAACAGCAGTCATTCATAAGTGTCCTGTTTGGCAGGATACTTGAGAAATTTTATTTGTACTAGGCTTAACAGTGCATTCCTCTCTACATCCTGTCAGAGTGTAGCAATCTTCCAACTGGTAAAAGAGAGGAAAGAAATTGTCTTCTTTTTCCTTCTCTTTATTTTTGAAATTGCAACTTTTGTATGAAGTTGAAAAATATCCTCTCTGGTTTCCAAAAGAATTTTCCCGAGTCTTCAGAAGAATCCTGGTGGAAAAAAGTGCTTTTATTTTTACATAAATAGTTTAAACAAATATCAATCCATTTCCCTTTAACTCTTATGGCACATTTGAATTGCCATATGCCAACATATAGCCTATAGTTGATATAGAATGAATGAGGTCAAAACAACATTTTAGTTTGTGCATGACATTCCTATTTATGTGAATTTACTTTTACATACATCTGATATGCTCTTCATCATATTCAACTGATGACCAGGAAGTTCCACCTGAACATGAGGAAGAACTTCTTTACTGTGCAGGTGACTGAGCACTGGAACAGATTGCCCAGAGAGGTTGTGGAGTCTCCTTCACTGGAGATATTCAAGAACCATCTGAACACAGTCCTGTTGCATATGCTCTGGGATGACCCTGCTTGAGAGGGGAGGTTGGACCAGATGAGCCATGGTCTCTTCCAATCTGACCCATTTTGTGATTCTGTAATATAAATAATTTGATAGTGTTCTGATCAAGATCTTTAGCATCTAGATCTGCATGTAAATTTTGGGAACATAAAAAATCTAAAGAATAGTTCTAAAACAAGGACTCAGGCACCAAATGTTTCAGTTTGAATCTGGAGTTCTAATTTCATATCCTCTTTCATCTGCTCTTTGAAGATAGATAAATATATTGATTTTCTGAATTTTACACTTCAGTCCTGGAATGACTTGCAAAAACCCATTAGTTTAGTAGGACCTCTGGATGTCTGAAGTAGTCTAAGTTGAACCAGGTTTCTCAGATTTTAAAGCTAAAAAATTTGAAAATCTCCAAGTGAAGACATTTCAGAACATCGTAGTGAAACCTGTTCAAATACTTGATATAGTTATTAAGATTTTTTTTTTTAATTACATCTGGAAGAAATATCTCTTACTTCACCTTTGACCATAGCATGCTATATTAGACTGTGTTGATAGCCTTTCAAAGCTAAGATGAAAAACAATCCACTACTTTCCTTTCATAGAGGAAAATTGGTCTACCAAGTTGGTCAGGCATGATTTTCCACTCCCAGAACTGCTGCCTCCAAACGCTTGTGCTTCAGGTGATTGAAAATGGCTTTGTCTGGAATCTGGTCCATTTTACTCCCTAATCTTCTAGAGGACCGAGGTGAGACTGAACATCCTGCAGTTTCCTAGACTCTCCCTCTTGTTCTTCTAAAAGGTGTGCAGTGCAATTCTTCTTCCTGGTTAGGCTGTCTACAGTCTGTAGCAAATGTTTAACACAACACTTCCCATGGCCAGCCACCCTAACCAGTGCAGCATGTCACCAATGCATATGCACAGCACTGAATGGAAATTGCATACAGCCTCAAACACCACCTCCATCTTCCTCTGTACTTCACAGATGTCTGTATCTTCACCAATTTCTTCATTAACTTTCTGGCTCTTGTCTCCACCTCACAGCTGCTGGCACTCCATGGGTTCTAGCTCAGTAGGACGCCAGACAGAAACCTGCTCTGCACCTCTACCCTCCCTGCACATGATTTTGCCTGTCAGGAAAATCTTTTGCTTGATATTTTTAGCTCTTGGAAACAGCTCTATGACCTGGAGAACACCATTCTGGAGGTCCATTCTGCCTCCCATGCTGAGCTCTAAATCATTCTTAATAGAATTGTTAATTAGGTCTCTGTTTTTCCACATCTGAGGAGATCTAGAGACCTAGAAGGACTCTGACAAAGTGCCCTATGCGATCTATCTGGAAAGATTTCTCAGAGAGCACCTGACACACTCAGCTGGACCAAGCTGCATAAATATGATAGTTACCAATTTCAGAAGCTTGCTTGGAAGAAAGCAGGTCCAGTCCAGTGTGTCAAGACTGCTGTTTTTCTGCTGTAGGACTATTGCATGTTCTCCTAGACTTAGTTACCTTACCCGAGAGTGTAGGAAAGGACCTTCATCAGCTTGATATCTCAAGCTTCTATCAACTATGAAGTCAGGGGCCTCTTAATGATAGACAAGGTATTTCCATTTAGACTGGTGACTATTAGCCAGAGCCAGAATCTGAAGTGAATAGCTGTACAGTTAGACCTTCGGCTCTTGCTTACAGAACTGACATGATTTTACCACCCATGTTTTTCTGATGTTCACCAGACCATGCTGAATCTGCTGGCACAGCCCAGCTTCATGGAGATCTAGTTCTGTTTCTGATAGCAGTTTAACTCTCTGATACATTTGCATGGAATCATGTTCAGTCTAATCAGCTGGGTCAATAGAATATGCAATGTAGCCATATAGTTTCCACTCCCAAAGCTCACTGGTTCAGGTTTAAGCTGTAGTTTCAGGTGTGTATGCTGTGCATCCCATGAATAAGCATAAATGCTATGGATAGTTTTTTCCTTTTTTTCAGTTAATAGACATAGAAGTTTCTCAAACTGTAGAAGTTTTTCAACAACCAAGACAAAACCTCCTAAAATAAACAGATCACGGACAAAAGGAATTCAACAGTGGAGCTGAAAATTATTTCCGCTAGACCAGATGTGTTTATTTCTTCTTTATGCTAATCATCATAGTAGGGAATCACTTTGAATACAGATGCCTTTTAGCAACTTTCAGATCCTAAGAGTGGCTAGCTTAAGCTGTTGTGCTGGTTTGCATTCCTACAGTTAAAAACTATTTCATATATTCCACAAGCATTCTTCCTATGGGATAATGTTTGTTTTCTGAAAGTATGGAGAAAATATTTGCTGTTAAACTGAGTTATCCTTTGCAGTGTTGGCGGATTCTGCAAATTATTTAAAGAACCATCAAAGCTATATTTTTTTTCATGTTGGAAAGGAGCAGAAACAAGGACAAGGCTTTCCTTCAAAAATAAGAACACAACAAGGTATCTGGTACTTCTGAGAAACACTCAGAAAGGTGTACTCTTCCACTGGTGTTTTCACATTTTCTTTAAAAGAACATTTTATGTTTAACAGCCCTATTTTCCTCAATTGCTTTCATTTTGTGTTAAGTGTGTTGTTTCCCAGTGTCTCAGGATGTTGGCCTGGTTTCTCTTGAGTTCAAAGATATAGTTTGTGTTACTCTTTTTGTACACAGCCATTTGCTGTAAAAATTAAGCTGTGGGAAAAGAACAAACAAAGCAATCCCTACTAAAATATTTGATGGTATGCTCTATCAATCACTTTGGCAGGAAAATATCTTATGAACATACATTTTCGGTTTTTCTTTTTAAGAGATAGTAGACTGAATTCTGGCTTAGGACATGACAATGTGAGTAGGAAGTGACTCACCTGAAACCAATCGACTAAAAGAAAATCAAAACTACATTAGTGGAAAATTAAGCAAATCCACTGTATTTCTTTGAATTTTTATGGAGATTTTGCTGGAATACACTGGAGACAGTTTGCTTTAGACAAAATATCAGTCTTTTTCCATGGTGACCTCAAGGCTGAATTATTATCAAAGAGATTTTACTGATTCCTGCTTCCATTAATGCTTAGAACACAGAACATACAATACAGGCTAGTTATTTTTGAAAATAGCTGACACTTTGTAAACACAGGCCCAGTAAAACTCAATTACTTTAAAATATATATTGGATCTCAATGACTTTAAAATATATGCATCTTGTTTTCGTTATGGTGGATAACTAGAATATAAGCACAGTTAGTACTCCAAAGAGTATCAGGTGAGTATCCATAAAATGGAAGGATTCTCAAAGAAAAGTCATTAAAATTAAAAGCTCGTGGAATATATCTTTAATAAAACATTAGTCTATCTGAGTCTTCAGGTTGACTTTTAAACACAGTCTTATACAACACACTGGATTACATGACTGACCCATAATGGATAACAACATAGGTCCTTACTGTCAGATCTCAGACAGCCACTACTGGGTCAAGAGATAAATGCATCACAGCGTGGTAAAAACTGAAAGAAGCTGTCTCATCTCTGCATCCTTTCCTGTTTGTTCTGCCTTCTTACTCCCAAACCACACATGTACCAAAATGCATATTCACAGAACTGCACAATAACAAATAACAGAGGAATTAATCAAGTTTGATTTAGTCCAGATCAGTGCCCTGTGAATAAATATGACTTATTGCTGAATTGTAATTCACAGAAATATTTTACTTTCTTTAGTATTAAATATGTTTGGAAAAAGAATTGTTTTGGGGTTATTTGGTTGAAAGATTCTATTTCCTTATAATATTAAAATATACTTATGTAAAAATTAATAATCATTCCCCCCCTTTTTTTTTTCTGTGACACATGGTCTTACCACAGTTTCTGCTTGTGGAAATGTCATTGTCCTAAGAGCTTAACTATTCTAATCAGGTATATTTTATCCTTAACTGATTTTCAAAAGAAGGAAGAAAGGGGACACAGAAGAGTAACCATTGAATACTGACCCTGCTTATGAGATTGGAGAAAATACATATTTTAATAAAGTCTCTATCTCTAAAGTAATTAGAAGTGGAAGGGACTTAAAAACCATTGAGTTCCAACCTACTTGCTATGGTCGGGGACACTTTCCACTAGACCAGGTTGCTCAAAGGCCCATCCAGCCTGGCCTTGAACATTTCCAGTGAGGGAATATTCACAGCTTCTCTGGGAAACTTGTTCCAGTGCCTCACTGCTCTCACAGTAAAGAATTTCTTCCTAATATCTGATCTAAAACTGCTCTATTTCAGTTTTAAGACATTCCCCCAAAAGTCCCTTTTCCAGCTCTCTTTAAGCCCCTTTTAGGTACTAGAAGGTGCTGTGGTATCTCCCCAGACTCTTCTCTTCTGCAGGCTGAACAACCCAAACTGCCTCAGCCTGTCTTCACAGGAGAGGAGCTCCACTCCTCTGATTATCCTTCCAGTCTTCCTCTGGTCTGTCTCCAATAGGTTCTAATCAAAACAGAGTCTTAGAACACATCTGTGTGTTCCAGTGTTTCTGTATACTTGTCATGAATACTTCTGTTTAAAACATTTACATTCATGACTTTAGTTCGTTATTTCAGCTCCCTAATTGAGATAATGTTCAAGGGCAGCACAAAATTCATTTCTGACACGTCAAATTGAGTGGAAATAAGAACTAGATCGAGAAAGACAGAAATATTAACCAACACAGAGGTTAATTGTGTATTCTAGTCATCGAGACACTAAAAGGGGTAGAAATATTTGTAGTGCTACTTAAATTTCAGGCTGGGATGCCGTTTTCAAATGTGGGAATGATTTTTTTTTTTTTTGTGAAATCCATACTGTTATACACTCTTTAATGTGATAACAATGGGGATTGACTGTTAGATAATTGATTTTCAGTAGGTGCTTTTATACATTTTGAGTAAATGCATCCAGAACTAATTATCCCAGAATGGATTTTCTCCAAGTTTTTCAGGTTAGTTGATTAAGAATTAAAGCAGAGTAGTCGGAACAAATCCCCATCCAGGGTATAATGGAACAAAATGTATTTTCCATATTGACTAAAAAAAATAAATCTTGAGAGTCTACAGAACCTTTCCTGAATAAAAGAGAGAATTTAATCACTTAGGGTAAGAAAAAATGTGACAAAAAATTGCAAACTTCAGTTCTCTCAGAGAAGTGCAGGGACAGTCATTGTCTTAATGTTTGTTAGATCCAAAGATCTGAGTAGACCTAGATGAATTTTGTGAGAATTAAATATATTTCAACCACCAGTAATGCAATTGATTTTGAAAATTCTATAATCATGAACTGTTTGCAGCAATGCAATTTTTTTATTTATCTGCTCATGCCTTTAAATTACTGTATGGCAGTTCAATTCAAAAAGCACTCCTATAGATAAAATTTTAGGCACTTTATACTCACCATTAGATATGTCATCTTTATCACTTGATACCATCTATTTCCATTCTGCGTAAATGAAACATCTAAGGGGAAGAAAAACTTGAAAACAAATTCCAAGGAAAATGGGAGCAGCTCTGAAGATAGATTGAGATTTTAGTGCTTTTTTTCCCTCTTTGTGTCCTCCCCCCAGAATACCTATAGGTTTGACTTGTCTTCTGTGTCCTTATTCAATTATAGAAGTAGTTGTGTGGGGGTTTTTAGCAGTTGATTTTTTTAAGGTTTTTTTTTTAACAATTTCATAAGATTTAGGGACATCTACTATTTTTCAAACAATAGCTTGAAGATCTCTGTGTAGTCCTTGTGGCAAAAGCTGAGGTCAGTGATAGGAGAATCAAAGACATGAACTTGACCTTGTGTGAACAAAAATAGTAACAGATAAAATTCATAGGCTTCATAAAATACATTGCAGCAATGGCCAAAATGTATGTTTGTGATACTGCTCTGGGCCCGAAAGTGAGCTTTAATATAATCCAAACAACTGTTAAATCTTTCAGAAGAAACATCTGAATGGAAAATAATTCTTGGTATTGTTTTAAGTAAGCATGTTCACCATTATATATTTCTTCTGAATTTCTTTATGGTGCTCCTTATATTATCATCAGAGTGCTTTGGACATTTTAACTAAATTTAATAAAATTCTGACAACAAGGTGAAATATTTATGAGACAAATTATGATGATTAATACAGTTTTATGAGTGAAGACAGCTGCATGAAAGTAAGGTTAAGAATGTCCAAAAATTTCAGAGACTCAGTTTGGTACAACAAAGATCTGAGGTTTGTGCTGTGTTTCGGTGTGGCATTTATTGTTTGTTTTTAGTGTTGTTTTGTTTGTTTATGTGGGCATTTTCCCCCTCCAAAGGATGCAAATACAATCACCCTAAAATCACATTTTATTTTAAAACTATTAGCTTGAGCTATTTTTAGCAGCAGTGGGCACATGCCATACAACCTTCAAATTTTTGCTCTAGCACTTCTTAAGTTAGAAGTTTACTATTCTCTTCTAAGCTAACACACTTAAACATCATGTCCCATGGTTTCCAAAAGTGCACCAACCACAACATAATTTTACTGTTTATAACTGCTTTACTCTTTTAATTAACTCCATATTTGCCAGCAAAAATTACTTCCAATAAACTCAGTTAGTTACTAGTGACACCAAATCAAATTGCAGATGTTTTTGAGTGCAGGCATGTGTCAAATTCAAATTAGAAAAAGCAGAAATTTGGTGAAAAGAATTTGCTTTCAAATGGAGCTTTCTCTTGCAACTCTTGTAGTAGATGTGCATGGACATCTAAGAATCACTTCATCAACCATCAACTACCAAGGGGATGTAATTAGTATGAATGAAAAGCAATTCTGTAAATCCTTTTACTGGACTTAGGAGCTTTTCCCCCCAAAAGAGCAGGTAAAATATAACTCAACAACATTATAGAACTAAAGTAAAATTTACATGTCTTTACCATCACTGGAACTGAATGACATTTTTGAGCCTCTTGGAGTATTATAGCATGCATTTACAAAATCTGAGACATCTGAGAAATAAGAAAGAATGTTTCTACTTATTGCAAAGTTTTAAAATATTCTTGGGGGTTAGGTTTCTTTCCTTCTATTCCTTTTTACTTACAGAATCTTTTCCCATAAGTCACCAGGAAACACTAACGACGGGGTACTTAAGAAAAAAACATAAGACGTGGCCAAGCTTAGAGGAGGATGGCATGTGGTTACACTTCTCTTATCAGGGAGTTTCCCTCTGAGAGGCAGACACACCTGGAGAATTGGGCTGAGAAAAGACGGGGCTGGGGCAGCTGATGGCTCCCTCTCTCAGCTCCAGAGGAGGATGATCGGAGCTGCTTCTCAGGGAAGGGAATTCGCTGCTGCTGCTGCCAGAGCTCAGCCCAGAGCTGCTCCTTCTGCCGTGGGGTGAGCCTCTGCTCATGAGAGCAGCCACAGAACTGGGACCTTATGAGCACCCACCTCACTAAAAGAGGGACCCATCCTTGTCTGCTCGGCTGCCCGGGATCCTGAGCTCGCCTCTCCCTGCCCTGCTGGGAGCCGGGCCGCCACTGCCCTGCCCGCTGTCTCTTCGGCACTGCTCCGAGCTTTCGCTCTACTGTAGCCCTGCACCCCCTGCCTGCTGAGACATCCTGCCGTCCCAGCTTGCTGCTTCTGAGGTTCCTGCTGGGGCACCGGGATCGGCCGGCCCAGGGGTTTGTGAGGCAAAGCCTCTCTTCCATCCCTTCCCATCTCAGCCAAGCCGCCATTGCCGTGTGCTCCCCGAGCCCGCGCCACAGCGCCCCCTGCAGCCGCGGGGGAGTCACCGCACCGGCCCTGCCCCCCAGCGCCCCTGCTGGCCGTGCCCGGAACTGCAGCGGAGGGGAAAGTGCTGCGGCTGAGAGAGGGGCAGGGATGGGGTTCCGGGTTCTGTCTGGGGTTAATGCTGTAGTTGTTGTTTTTGTTTGCTTTACTAATCATACCAGTAAAGAGCTGTTATTCCCTGAGAGCCCCTTAATTTCAAAATTACAATGATTTGAAAGGGAAGGGGTTTACATTTTTACATTTTCCATTCCAAGAGGCTCCTGCCTTCCTTAGCAGGCACCTGACTTTCAAACCAAGCCAAATATTCAGTCTTTTGGAGGAAATTTGCGATATGCATGATACAAACATTGCGCTATACATTATTTTCTTGAGCCCTTCTTTATGATGTTGCAGGCAGTATAAAATTTACGTTTGGATAAAAAATAGAGTAGCCATTTGTTGCATTCCCATCTCGATCATAGGAATGGTACCACAAGCTACATAATAATGCAATAAAGAATAGAGGGTTCTTCATAAATTAAGTAAAGTTTTATCTATATAAGTAATTGTTACCTTCACTGATCAAATATTGGTAATAGTGCTTAAAACTCTTTCACTAAATGCTGGTAGAATTAATTACTGATGTAAGATGAAAAATAATATACACTGGTGAAGGATCAGAATTACTCTCTTAAAGGATGGAAATTAGATTTATCTGAACTTCTGAAATGGAACCATCAAAAGGAAAAAAAAGAAGTTTGTTAAAAGGGTCAGATTTACATTTAACATATAATTTCACAAGTACTACTCTTACAAACATTTCAGTTTGCCCTTTTTATATAATAAAAAGCCAGCATGCTACAAAGCAATTTTCCTTTAACAAATAATGTTGCTATCATAAAAAAGCCACATTCTTAATACTGTATTTAATTTTAGATTTATCAGTCTATGAAGACCAGCAGTTGTCTCTTACATGACAAAATACAACTAAAATTTTCAGCAAGTTATGCTCTTACAATCTTTCCAAAGCCTCTTTGAACTACCTTGTTTACTTTGTTCTTCAGTGAATGCCTAAAAGAAAATCATGTACTTTACTCAACAGATTAACTACACTGGGAGGGGGGAGGACAACAGATTTATTAGCTGTCTCATTACAAAAGTTTAAATCCCTTTGTTCTCTTCACCTTCTGTTTTATCCTGATTATACTTGCTTGCATGAAATCAAAACTACAAATTCATCCTTTGGGAGTGATCCTGTTTATAAACTTGGTGGTGTTAAAGTTTTTCTTCATATTCTGTAGTTATTTGACAGATGGAGCTATACAGTCCACAAACTGTGAAATGTCTTATGAAATGAAGATTGTGTTAAAACCATGACAATATTTCTCTCACATTAAATATTAAGATGGAGGTAGGAATACTTGTGATAAGATCATGGGTACACATTATTAAATTATTTAATATCCATGTGTCTATGTAGTGCTGTGACTTTGCCTGGCCGTCAGGAGAGGCTCTATCGTGCCCTCTCCTCAGCTGTGAGTGACAGTTCTGTTTCATGTGACTGTCACTAAAAGTGTTATCTGCAGCAGTGGAAGTCACGGAGAGGTAATGGAGGTGCAGTGATAGCAGTTGGGTGAGATTTCTGCTTTTCTTTCTCCTTTGATAGAAGAATGCAGAGGTAAGGGAAAACAGCCGAGAAATATAAGTCACTTGTCTGGAGCCCACACACCATAACCATGAAGAGCAGAAAGCAAGGAGGGTTGTCATTCTCTCCTGGCCAGCACTGGAGTCAATCAGTGTGGGAACAAACCTTTGGTTTGATTCACTCTTATGGTGTATTGTAGTAAGCTGCATTATCAATGCAATTTGAAAATGTTGGAGAAACTCTCCGTAACATTGCAAGAATGTTTAATGTAAAGAATACAGTTCATATATTTAAAATTAATTTTTTTTAAATCTGGTTTAATTATTGCTATAAAGTCCTTGTTTAGTGTGTTCAAAAGAGGAGATGTGAGACAGCAGAGAACTCTTCACCTGCTTATTTTGAGCTTTGCCAGCATGAAGATATTTCTTTCCCTGTTTTCTGAATATTAAGCAATGATCTTGCTCTGTATTTTGAGTCTTTATCATAGGTGGACAGAGACCAAATGGTGAAACTAAGATAACAACATCAAAAGAAAATCACAGTGTACGTAATACCAGAGAAGTGAGTGAGTGGAGAAAGACAAAAAAGCACCAGGGCAACAGTGAAAATGAGAGGATAGAAGAGAAAAAGCAAAACAGAGGACCCTGAAGGAACCTGCAAATAAAAATGCATTTTGAAGAAACAGATTTACATCAATTCAATTTATATCTATTAAATTTGAAGAAACCAGAAAGAAGGCAATCTGGAAGAGGTAAACAAAGTGTGTGAGAAGAGCTGCTATTCTGGTAATTTGTTTGCCCAAAGTATATGGAAGTTACTCTTCTGAAAGTCTCCCATTTATATTTCTGGTGTACAGCAAAACTGCTCTGAAAAATCCAGTCTCAGTTATTTTCATCTTCTTGCTCTGCCATTCTCATTACTCACTCAATGGGAGCCACACTGTAAAAAAAAACACCTGAAGTCATCAGCTTCACAGCTTTTTATATTGATCCACAAATACAAGTGTCATGAGCAGTTTTTGCCAGGATAAAAAAATCAGCAAAAATTGGAAAGGAAGGTGGCTATCTGGGGATACTATTGCTGAAATATGACTTTGAACAGAGAAAATGTGTTCCACCTGTAAAGAAAACATGTCTAAAGTTTAAATAAAGAGTTTTCAATTTTTATGTTCCTCCATTTTTAGGTATTTTTTTTCTTTTAAAAATTTGAGCATCAACAGTGCACCAGAATTACATTTGAAATAAATTGTAAAATTTAATGAATAATAACAACAAAATATTCTATTATTGACATTCAGAATGCATGTAAAAGATATAATATGTTAGTATATACTGCTGTATTTTGAGACAACAAGTTCTGTGACTTAGTATTATTGCAGAAGCAATTTCTGTGGGAAAAAATGCCATTATTTTCCTGAATGAAACATGAGAACACAAATATGTAGAGTCAGGAATAGATTAATATTTCATTTTTGCACAAAATTCAGAGGCACTGTAGAATCTTTTGAACGCAGCTTCCTCCATCTAAACCCCCACGCCCCTGCAGTGCACTACTGCTGATTGGTGTTTTCTGTGTACCAGCAGACACATATTTATTGCTCAAGAAGCTTGACCTAAATTGTATTTTTCAATAAAGTTTAAAGTAACACTATCCTTTCAATGATGCCACTCTGGAGATGAATTCAGACATTTTCAGCTGTTTCACGCATACCTTGAAAAATTTGCAAACCATTGAAATGTTGGTTAGGTTATTTTAAGAATATGTTTTTCAAGAGTTTCCTAAACAACATATTTCACAGGTACCCTTTGTTTTTGATATTTGACATTTAGCATGCAGATCTTTCAATGGAAACAAAGTACTTTGAATATTTCCTCCAAAAGGGGCAGAACTAAGTTCCGCAAATCTTAAATAATTTGAGGTTTTCTTGGTTAAATTTTGAAAATACTCACATTTAAAGAGCCTTAATAGAGTGAAATACTAGTTTAGTGTTTAATTTTATTTCCAGGTGCATAATATTATCCTCATTTATATCTTCCTCATGTAATTTGATATAACTATCACAGATAAAGTGCAATTGTTTTTCTCCCTTTGTAGCCTCTTTATTCTTGCTTATATCAAATATGGATGTTGAGTGGCTCTTTCCTGCTCTTTGGGAAGGAAGGACACCAAAAAGTAGTTGCCATAACTGGCTCTAAGAGTAAGCCATTGGCATATTGTTATTTCTTCACATTGGTAAGGCATTCTAAAAGAGATCAACCACAAAATTAGAAGGACAGCTCTAAAGTGCTACTTAAATAATTTTAAAATACAGAAAAAATAATATATCAAATACCTTCACTGGCTGATATCAGTGTTTTAATTAAAGATGGACTTCAGCTGTAAATTCCTGAATCTAATTCATTGTACAAAGCTTGTATGTAATGACCAAGTATTAAAATACTAACTACATAGGAGTGCAAAGTGCTAATGTTTCTTTGGGTTTTTATCTCAGTGCTTTCTGTTCTTTTTATCTATACTACATTATTATCCAGTCAGTTCTGCCTAGAATCTGTTGAAAGAGCTATTATGTTAATTATAGCAATAGAAGACCTTTGTTCCATTGAATATCCAGAATTATAACAAAAGTTTAAAGTAAAAGGAAATGAGAAAATTATGGAGAATTTATACTTAAAGATCATTGGTTTCCCTGGACATACAGATAGCCCTCTTGGTCAGTTATGCTAAATTAATCCTTGATTTGAGAACCAGACAATTTTAGAAAAGTGCATTCTGTCTGTAGAATAGATCAGGGGTATGAAGGTCACTGAGAAAAGTAGTTATTTTTTCTACTTGGGATGTTATTTCATTGTGATTATGTGATTATGGTTATGGTAGATATATTTAATAACGGTATGTCCTAGTAGATTAAGCAACCTGAAAATAAAAGGCAAAAACTAGAAAGTTCACTTATTCACTGTGCTCTGCCTCTAAGTGTTGTCACTCAGACATGTTTTCCTTTGATTTTCTCTCTGGACTCTACAATGTAAGCATTGTTGCCTCTTCCAACATGAAAGAGTAAATATTCCCTTATGCTGTCCACTTTCAAAAAGATAGGCACCATTAAGAACAGTGGTTGTCCAACAGCAGGAAAATTGTAATGAAGATGCTAAGTTATACCATAGTCATTAACATGACATCCTAAAGGTAACTGTTCAGTTTCAGGTGAATGCAGTCCGTACCCACAATGGCTTTAATGGAGATTACATGTCTATAGACAGTACAGGTAACCCCAGGTTTTGACTACAGTTTTTATCACACTTGAGTTAAAATTGTAGTAGAGTGGGCCATATTTTCAAAATAGTAAAACAAATATTTGGTTTTCTTTTTTTTTTTTTTTTTAGTTTTAGGATAAGTACCTGAAAAACAGTAGATGTTTCTGGTTTAATATTTTTAGAAGGCTATTAGTACTAAATGAGATTATTAGAGGGAGAAAATTTTTTGTGAGGTTCTCTGTTGAAAAGACATCATTGCATTGATTTCAAATTACACTTTGGCTTTTCTCTTCACTTATATAAATTTCTGAGGACTGGATTGGACTATATCTGATATAACTGCTTTGGAGATAGCTGTTATTTGAACATTCATCTAGAAGGGTTTTAATCTCAGTTCTAATATTATGTTTGAGAAGATGCCCACCAGTCACTGAAATCTCCATATTTTTCATTGTGTAACTATTAGAGCTCCTTATTTATTACATTGTATTGTACTATTTGTCTACTCTATGTCTAGATTTTATTTGACTTGATTTTTTTTCCTACTTCTTCAGCTACAACATTTTTTCTTTTTTTGATATCAGATACTGGCTACAGATGTGAATATGAACAAATGAAGTGATTTTTCTGACTTTAAAAAGACAATGAAACAAATGTGGCAGTATGTTATTTCTTCATGAGCATGATAGAGGAAAGTACTCCTCAAAGAGAGTCGAGAACAGTTGAAAATAAAAAACATTTTTTAGAAAATCAGTGGAAGAGCTAAGGTGAAAAGAGGAAACAATACATTAGCATTAGAATACTGAACAGTCAGATTGCTTGCACAAAGATACATAAATATCAAAATAAGTCAAATCAATATGGAAGATTTATATTTTGAGAAATTTGGTCAAAGTTTTATTCAAGTGAAATACAATGAATTGGCCTTTCCCCACTTTTAATCTTGAGTATGAAGTTAGGAACAATTTTTGGAAATATCTGTATGATGATACTTAACTGTAAATATAAGAATAAAAGGAAAGAAAAGTGAGATATCAAGAGAAATTTTCCATGTTTTGTATTAAAAAAATTTAAAACCTAGTTGGCAGATAGTCAAGTTTCTTATAGACTGCTTATAGACAGTAACTTGGCGTAAATTAGCAGAATAATTTCATAATTTTTCAGCTGATCCAGAGGGTTGCATTCAAAAAACAAACAACAAGCAAAAAATTCTCTGGAAGCTGTTTGACCTTGTGCCTCCTTTACTTCTCAAAGCTCTAGGCTATATGGCATTTTAAAGCTTAGCTTGGTGATCTTTGTGGCACAGACTAATGCAATTCAGTGGTGAAGACGCAGACTGTTGTGAGTTAAATTTGTCTGGCTGCCAGGTGCCCACCAAGCCATATTTTACAAAAATGAATTACTTTAAATGTATTTTTGCAGCTGACAGATTGCAAACAGATATACTTTGTCAGTCTGAGCCAATCATATTTCACTGCATCATTTACTGGAAGAAAATCTTTCAAAAATAGGAATGGTTAATTGCAGTATCGTGAAAAACAGTGTGGTATGAAAATTAGCCATTTTCTACTGCAGAGCATAGGGCTAGCCAAATATTTGCTCCCCAAACACATGCAAAATTTAAAGGATATTTTACTGTAGTAAATGGTTCCAGACTGCATCCAACCAGGATTTTGGCATATTGTCTGTGTTATTCTGCCTGTGTTAGTATGTTGTAATAAATACAAATATTTGAGTGTTTGTTTACAGTCTTGCAAATCCTACTTTAAGATTCTTTAGTCAGCACTTTCTTTCAAAACCAGTTCTGGATTGATTAAAATTATGTCTATTTGCATTTCCATGAAGATTATTTTAAAATTTAGATTCACTCAAAATTTCAAGATGTTGATGGCATAAAACTTCAATTTTGACATTTGGTGCAAATTCAGCTATTCAGATCTTATACCCACACATTTAACTGGAATGTTGCAGGCAGCTCTAACCAACAATTAGAGCTTACCTATAATTTCTCCATAATCAGGTAAAAAAGGATGAACATTTCAGTCCTTTAACTAAGTATCAGGTATGTCTTCTTTAAACCTATTCAAATGAATCCATCTGTTTCCTGGACTGTGGGAATCCACATCTATGATCATATTGATCACATAAAATATTTGCTTCATTTTCATCTGTTCTAATAGAAAAAAATATTTAAGTCCCACCTACTAATATTCTCAAATTCTTTGCTTACTTTTGGGCCCTTAATCTGCTCTGAGTTCATTAGAATTATTAATATTCTTGATCCTTAATGTATCAATTTTCATTTATCTGGATATACTAAAAATATGCTTTTTTCTTGCTATATGTAAGCCTTTATCAGTGTCTTTCTTTGGTTCAAACTGAGGGTACCTGATGTTTTCATGCGAAATATGTGTGTTGTCTGCTAGAGCATTTTTTTAGATGATAGGACCATATTGATGCTTCAATATGCTTTGTTATTTAATACTGATTGAATGGCATTTCAGTGCACTGGGACTGGTTGGAATAGAGATGATTTTCTTTATAGAAGCCAATTTGGTGATGGTTATTAGATCTGTGTTTATAACAACATTATTGCTAAACAGTGCTTACACAGCATCAAGACCTTTGCTGTTTCTCACTCTGCCTCTGCACATGAATAGCCTGGGAGCAGACAAAAGATTTGGAGAGTCTACAGACAGGAAGACAGCTGATCTGAAATGACTAAAGACATATTCCATGCAATATGTCATCATTCTCAGCTATAGAACTAGGCAGGGTTGTAATTTTCCAGAAGTAGTCATATTTGGGGATGAGCTGGAAACCAGTCTGCTAGCAGGAAGTGGTGAGGGGTGACCTTTGTAGCAATTTTTAGGGTTTTTTATCCTTCACTTATTAAATTGTATCTTGATCCAGAAGGATTTCTTCCTTTTGCCCTTACAATCCTCTCTACCATGCTGCAGGGCAAGTGTAAGCTGGCAGCTGGTGAGTGTGGAGTTTCTGGATGTGATCAACCCACTGCTCTCTGTCATTCTATTAATGTTCTGATCACTGTGGTTCATCTTTAAAGTGCTAACATAATTTTAACTTTCTTCCTGTTCCTTAGAAATTCTGAAATATAACAAAACCTTTTATATGAACATCAAAAATTCTGAGGAAATATTTAATTATCTGGTTTGCGTGGCAGGTGACAGTTAAAATCTCAGTCTTGATGGCTATATTTTTTAAACAACTGTGTATTCTCTGTACATGTGAAGAAAAATTGCCTATTTTTATGCATCACCTTTAACTCTAAGTGGAAGAATACAATGGCTGTGACTTTGATTCCCTCTGTGTCCGAAGACATGTTTCTATTAAAAAATTTCACTTGAAATATTCAATGCTTATATGTTAAATCTAAATTGTTTCAAATATAATTTGGTCATTCAAATGAGTATTTGAAATACAATATAAAACAGTAATCACAGGAGCTATCAAAATTTTAACAATTTTATTATGGAAATGCATTCTCCTTCAGAAAAACCTTTTCAATTATTCAAAAAGTTTTTTCAGTCACTTACTGTTGTCCTCTTTTCATTGTGCTTACTTCTTGGCCACACACAATTTTGCATTCATTACAAGAAGAGGCATACCATGCACAGAATGATAAAGAAGTTTATAAAGAACATAATTCAGTGACTGATGGGCCCAAAGGGTTACACCTGCCAAAATGCATTAACTATTGCAATGTGATGTAACAAACTGTGGTGTGCCTTGCTTGACATATTACAGTATGTCACTTAGGAATTAAATGAACAAATGAAAGAGTAAAACTAGAAAAAGTCTAGTAGGGAAAGAGTTGCAATTTTAATTTCTAGTTTTGTAAAACAAGATGAAATTAAGTTCAGTGTATAACAGATTAGTGTCAGGTGAAGTGTTTAGAAGTTTAAGATAATTGGTATTCTGGGAACTCCCAGGGTGCTGAATCATCCTGCCTAATGTGTGGAAGGAGGACCACTATCTTGTAGGAACTCTGGCCAGAACAGCAAATATCCAAGGTATTAATGCAACATACTATGAAAATAAAAAAGATGTGAACAATACAGAGCACATTCACAGTGCAATTAAAAAATCATATACCATGAAGTATTCAGAGATATTTTTCCCTGCTCCCAGAATACAAATTAGATACTTAAATCTGTGAGTTTGAATTATTAGCCCTAACTCTAGATGAAAGTGATCTTTCTTTATCCTTTGATCAACCTTGAGTAGAAAAAAAATTCAGACAGGTAACACTTTTCCAGGTACCGAATATAACAAAATTCTTTAGATCATAAAAGTAACTGTTAGAAACTGATCTCTGTTGTATTAAGGCAAGAATGTAAAACATCACTCATGTCTATCAGAACTGGACAAACAAAATATTTGGGAAAAAGTAGATAAAAATACGCTGTGCAGTCTTGAGCAGAACTGATTTGCACTAATTTGTGTGCTTGATTGTAAGACAAAGAACTCAGAAACTTGAAAGAGTATCCTATAATTACACCTTTCTGCCTTCTGTTGTGGTTTTGATTGTTGTTATTATTTTTCATTGCAAGGGATTCTCCAGATGTTTTGGAAATCATGGAAAATTTAGGAATGATCCATGAAAACTCATACATTTTCCATTAGTAACAAGAGTTCCCTCCATTAGCTCTGCTGATTTTTAGAATGTAAACTTATGCTGAGGATAGGATTTGTTTTGGCACTTAGTCATGACAATGTACTATTTTGGACAATGGACTGCTTCCATGTTCATCAAAACAAACTATTGAAACCCATTTATTACTGATTTCTGAGATTCAAATAGCATTTGTCAACCTACATCACATACATCAGTCTTGTATTCTCACATAATGAAAAAAAGGCTTCAGACAGCAAAACAATTACTGTCAAAATGCAAAGAAAATCCTGTGTATCATATGCTGTAGCATTTCTCATACACCTTCTGACAATGATGTATACAGAATAATAATTTTTTTAAAAATATGCAAAATACAATTAAAACACATTTTTTAACAGATGTAAAACAACATGACAACAATATGCAGTAGTCTGACTTTCTGCATATAAATGACTTTATGACAGAGTGAATTGAAATATAAGTTTCACAAGCACTTTCAAAGCATGTTTAAATTTATCAACATGATGGATTATCTTATTAAGTGCACACTTTGTGTCTGGCCTTGTATTTGTGTGTACATGTATACATATATGCACATTTATATGTAAGTGTGTGTAATTGATAATGAACCCATTTCTGCTTATTTCTTTTAGTTGAAATCCAGAAAATCCTTTAGAAGCCTTAAATTAAATATCCCAATGCAGAGATGTGTGAGGATTCCTGCCAATGTTTCCCGATTCTAAACTAGTGACTATTAAAATTAATGATTTTAGATAAAAGAATGAAATGCGTTTCTTGATTCTTCTGGTCACATAATCCAGAGGACTTCATACCTAATGAAGCATCTTTGTCACTGTGTGCTGGGCCAATACAGCCTTGCAAAGGGACCACTAGCAGTTGCTTTCTGTATGATTGTCCAGCTCATGAGAGCTGCCAAGCAAGAGTGTGTCTAAACAGGGGAAAAGCTCAAAAAGGTAAGAACTGCTCTATTGCATTCTACTTCTTTCTTACTGCTTTGTGAATCTCAGCCCAGGAGAAACTCTCACCCCAATTAGAACACTATAAGTTATTTAAAAATACAGTATTAATATAGATAAAAAGATAATGCTCTAGAGATATAAGTTGAAAATGCAATTCTTATGAAAACTACTACTACACTCATGATGCTCTGAGGGGCATCACGGAGAAAATGATTGCCTGATGTGCAAGGGAAATATAAAACATAAATACAGAGGGGATTGTGCAAAACAGACTGCAAGAAATATGCCAATATTTTTTTTTATTATCATTTTTAATGGATAAATATAAGAATTTAGTGAGAACTGTGAATACCTAATATGCAGTTAGCTCTGGAGGAATTTAAATAATTGAGATGGGAATTCAGCCACATTGTCTGTTTGGCCTATACACTCTTGTTTTACAGATTCATGAAGTCTGCTGGCATCAAAGCCAAGATGAGATTATTATTTTAAGGGATTGAAAATTCAAAAGATTGAGCTGACTAGCATGTTTCTCTAACAGCAACTGAGAAATAGTAGCTTGTATTTTTGAAGACAGAGAAGTTTCCTTATTTCCTCATGAAGAAGTGGGTGTGCCTTTGATTCATTTCAGCTGTGGACTGGAGGAAGATGGGTTCCCTAGGAGCCATGGTGGGAGCTGCCAGAACGCTTCTCACTGAGCAGCAGCAGCTGTGAGAATGGCAGAGTATTTGGTAGTAAGGTTAAGAGGAGATGTGAGCTCTGTCTAAGAGTTGATGGGGTCTCCAGGATCATGAGAGCTCTGGTCTGTCTTATAACCATGGGAAAGTGATGATGTTTCACAGTGCTCACTCCCTAGTGCCAGCTGGGGTCCCAGAAGTAGCTCCACAAGGAATATGCCTCCACCCAGGCCCTGAGCCATTGAGTGATGGAACAATGATGGTAAGCAAGCAGACACTGTAACATAAGAAACAGAAAATGAAAAGATTCTTTGGAGTGGGCCTTGGAGAGGAAAAAAATTGGTGAAAATCATATTGCATGCAGGAAAAAATAGTTAGAGGCTGAACTCAAACAGTTCTTTGGGATAACCCCAAAACTGGCATGAGGAGGAAGGCTCTCTCTTCACTTCCAGGTGTGCATTAATAGAGTAGGTCTAGGCTGCTTGGAACAGCTGAAAAGAAACAAATTTTCTCAGGGAACATCAGAGTTGCTTCAGCCTGATCCACCTGTCGTCATGCAGAGAAAACAATGGAAGACAGCAGACCAAGACATGCATCTGCCAACCATATTATCTGTCCTAGGAGTTTTATTATGTGCCAGGAATTCAGGTGTAAAATGCTTGCAGAGGCATTGCCAAGATTTATCTGTTTTTTAAACTGATTGTGTTTATTTTTGATGTGGCAAGAATTTTTTGACACCAAGGAAGACCCTGAGCACATCACAAGATACTTTTAGAAAAGTACTCTTTGACTGCCTTATGGTGTGATATAGAAAAGATGGATCCAAATTTTTCTTAGAAGTTCACAATGAATGCTCAGGAGGCAATGTCTATGAGCTGGAAAAAGGCAAATTCCAGTCAGATATTAAAAATAATAATTCTAGCCTGAGAGTGATCAAATATTTGAATGAGTTGCTCAGTGAGTTTATGTAATCTTTATCCATGGAGATATTAACAGTTGGCTTTATATGATCCTGAACAATATTATCTGACTTTGAAATCTGGTGTAATTTCAAAGTAGACCCTTGCTCTGAGCAGGGTATTGGGTAGGACCAGTGGATGCCTAGAGCTCCTTTTCAACCTAAACTTCTATGGCTTATGAGACAATAATTGAGACAAAGAACTTCAAATTTTTTAGTGTGGACTTTTTTTTTTTTAATGCTGAAGTAGTTTAGAACTGAATATAGCATCTGATAATCATACAATACAGCTTATGCTCTTTAAGTGTTTAGATAACTAACAGCTACTGCTATAACCAGGAATTTATAATCAATGCCTTCTGTTCTCAATAACCAGATCTAAGTTCTTCTCCTGTAAATTAGATGGCCAAAGCTCATTATCTCTTTCATCAGGCAAGAGAGCAAACTAATCTGTTAGCCCACTGCTTGTTTCTTCCAACTGTTAAACTCTCAACCTAAATGACTTAATCTTAAGGTACTTAATTGTGCTTTACAAGGCACAAGGAATCATTGTGAGTAAAAACTGCATGTTTAATTTGGCAGTGATAGAAGGAGAGGACATATGAGAAAAAAAGAAAGGAAGAAAGGGGATGAAAGGGAGAAAGAGAAAGAAAGAAAGAAAGTTTAATGAGCTAACAACTTTCCTAATTCTAAATGCCTCATACATGGTCCAGCAGTTCAAAGACGTAGAAGGAGAAGAGAGAAGGAGCTACAGACCGAAATGCAGTAACAGAATGTCCTCATGCCCGCCCCATCCTACATACACAAAATGGTTTATTGTAAAACAAAGAAAACCAAGTAATGCCTTCACTGGAGGATAAAAACTCTCTTAGAAGCCACAGTTTAGTGTCTATGGTAATACTAGCACAGTGGGGGTGATGAAAATCAATGTGTCCACTGTTTTTCCTAAAAAGTAGAATTCTTCAGATACAACAGACCAAGTGTACTTCCAAATTTTGGTGTCTTGAATACTGTCTTGTGAGTAATGCATTGGTTTGGTTTTAGTTTTTTGAGGGTCTTTTTGGTAAGCTTTTGCAATAACATAACTTCGTAAGTGTTGCAAAGGATCAGTTCATAAGTTAGAAAGAATTATTTTGCAGGGGAAAAAAAGAAAGAGCAATAAATTTATAGGAAACAAAAGTAATAATTTAGATAATAGTAAAAATTACTGGAACACAGAAAATTGATGTGAGCCCAAACATTACAAAGAGATTTTTTAAAAATAATTTTTGACTTACAGAAAAAAGTACTGTTAAAGTTATTTAAATTCATCAGACAGGTGTTTGCAACTAGCAGAAAATCATTTCTTCAATTCTTTAAATACATCATACATTTAATTATAACCTCAAAAGCATTTAAAATTGCATGCTTGTCTAGTCTGTTTCTCTACAGAAGTGAATGCCATGACAGCTAAGAAGCAACCATACTCAGAACACATTCACTGTCATTTGTGTTTGATGTCACAACATTCAGAAAATAGGTGAATTAGAGGCCTTAAATAATCTGAGAAAGGTGGCTTCTGGAATAGCATGATATGAAGCTGTTTGCAAAAGGATTAGCATGATTTAATATTGTGAATGAGAGCAAATTGCTTTGGAGGGAGGTAATTTCATTAAAGTACGACAGTTTAAAAGGTAAACAAGGGAATAAGAAGTCAGGAAAGTGACAGAAATGAAAGGATATCAGCAGGCTTATTGGCTTCAGATTGTTGACTTTATGGGGGAAAACTCCATTTTGATTTTAAATATGATCCATCTTTGATAAAATATGGACAGGTGAACATATAACAGGAAAAATAACCAAAGCATCTATCCAAAGATGCAGAAAAATATTTTAAATCTTTTTCTGACCATCTCAGCTCTGATTCTCAGCAACACTGGCTGTACTGAAACTTAAGCTTCTGAGCCTACACTAAAGAGTAAGCTTCTTTTGCAGTCAAGTCAAACATAAGATATTCAAAATGTACAGATTGCCTTGCCTCCCCTTGCCTTGCTCTGCCCTGCCTTGCCTTGCCCTATTCCTTCCCCAAAGTATATTTCCTTTCTTCTGCAAAATAAATACTTCTGGGGTTTCATTGGTACTCATTCATGCTCTACACTGCTACACAATTTTAAATTTCTTGAAGTAGAACACTGTGAAGGTGTAACTTCTGTGAGTGTTCACAGGCATATTGCCCAGTGTTTCCAGATCAGGGGATGCTTTCAAGACTCTGACCTAAGTGAATGTATCATTAATCTCTTCTTTCTTCTTTCTTCTTCTTTTTTCCCCAGAAAGCATTATGGCTTCTCTTAAAAAGAGAAATAAAGGTTTATAAAGGTTGGAAATTGAAGAATGAAAGCATCAAGGACAAGCAAATGTCTAAAAGCTTTCATTCTTTGAGTGTATTTCCATGTAGATTATGTTCTCTCCAATACTGTCTCTTAGAGTCCTCATATTAAAAAACAGTAATTCATCCAGCTGGAGGGTTTTTAGAGATATAAGTAAGCAGCTGTTCTCAAAAATAGCAGCTCTGCCATTTTTCTCCTTATTGAAGGAAATATTTCAAAGTTTCCAAATATCCACATTTTCCAAGTAGACTTTCAATCTGTGATGACACAGCTCTAACACAGCATTTCTTTTCAATTTCTGCCCAGATAACATTAAAAAAAAAAAAAGGAGTTGTTAGACAAAGAGGAAATTTACCACTGTGTGACCTGTGAAGCTTAGAAAAACAGTTTTAATATTTTTCACTTTTACTGCAATATAAATTATAAATTGCGATCTTCTAAACAGTCTTCATCACATTTTAATTAGTTTAAATGCTCACTAGATGATTTGCTGAGTGTCCCATTTACACTTCTTATTGCCTGTGGCATAGGCAAGGAAATGAGATTGCCTGGAAATTCTCTTTCCACTCTACAAAGCTTTGACTGAGCTTAAAGGTTGTCGCTGTTAGTGCCTGAAGCAAAATAACCAAGCATTCTGTGATTTTGCCAAGGGTTTTTTATCTAGGAACCAGGAGTAACACTTGCACCCCATTAAAAACCCTAAACCTGGCAGTTTATGAAGATGAGCAGTGGTATTAGTTCAGATCTAGATAAATTTGTACTTCAATATGAAATAAAATCTGCACCTTAATGATGAAAGAGGGGAATCTAATTTAGATATAGAAATAGCATCATTTATTTACAAGTAGAGTTTAGTTTTCTAATTTTTTAATAAACAGACAATACTACTGATGCTCTTCAGCATCAGCAATAGCAGCAAGGAGTAGAACAAGTAAGTTGGTTAGTAAGCAGAGTATCCCTAACACAGGTAAAACTTGTTTTCACTACTTTGGTGCAACTTTGCATAGTCAGAATAAGGATGGAGATTACTAGGCACTCCCCCAAAACTGACAGGAACAAAAGAGGCTTTTTTATTTTATTTTAATCATACCTGCATGATTTTCCAGAAGAAGCAAATGTCTAACAAGGACAATGGTTTCTCTATGCAAAGGAACAGATAAGAATGATAAAGCATGAATGTATTGAGTCTGCTTAGCACAAAGAGAGCTTAGGCAATAGAAGTTTCATCTCAGAGAGTCAGAAACGAAGAGATTTTATTCCTCTTGTCATTGCCATAGTATGACAGCTTGGACAATTCACTGTATTGCCAATGAAGTCAAATGTGAAGTCTCAAAAGATGACACAGAACTTTGCTTTCGTAAAAATGTCCCAATGTAAAATTGAACTCTAAGCTGGGAAAAAAAACACCCAAAACATTACAAAAGACTGGAAGGGAACAGTAAGTAAAATACAAATTCCAAGAAAGATTTAAAGTAACTTCTTTAAATATAGAAATATATCAGCATGTTTTCAGGGCAATCTCATTATTTACACTGAAATATGTACATTATAATTCCACATGTCAGGGGAATTTAAACTTACGAAGACATTCTTTTCACTTTTATATTTTTCTACGATAATCTTTTTCTTAAACAAACATGCTTCTCTGGAAACAGATTTTTAAAAAAAAAGAAAAGAAAATAATACAAAGGACAATATACAAGATGACTGATATTTTATAATCCTTTTCTTACATAAAATATCATCTGATCATCTGAATTCTAGTGAGATAACTCAATAACAAAAGAAAAGCTGAAATAATATCAGTGGTTTTGAGTTGTGTAGAGTTAAAATGCAATGGTGAAATCAATACTACACTTGATCAAAAACTTAGTCACTGCAAGTCCACAAGTGACTTACCTATATTCTCATAAAGGGTGATTAATGGACAGATGAACACCCTACTGGGAAAACTTTCCCAGTTAAACCTGATCAGGTTTGCTTTAGTCTCGGCAGTAAATTTAATAGCTTTTATAAAGTAGTTTGAATCAGAGCACTGGTCTAAACCTGATCAGGTTTGCTTTAGTCTCAGCAGTAAATTTAATAGCTTTTATAAAGTAGTTTGAATCAGAGCACTGGTCTCTGTCTCTCTTCTCTTGTAGTAGATTCTTGAGCACGAATAATTTTAACAAGATATCCCTTTCCTAATTCATGCTTTTTTCTAGGCATATTTACTTATAAAGTCTTGGTCTTGAGCAGATGCAGCAATTTGAAGTCCATATCAAATTAGTACTCTAAAAATTGTGCCACGGGTATCTACACAAAGACTGACTTGGTAATTAAGTAGAAAATGTAACTTGCCATATTTTTATATACCTCTGAGATTCTTCAGGTATTTTATATGCAATAAATGTAAAACATCATATGTTTAACTCAGCATATCAGGCAATTAAAATTGTTCCCTGATTCTCACTTTCTGAAGTGCATCTAATCTCCCTTTCTTAGACTCCTGCTTTTAGACAAAAGACACCAGATTCAGATCTGTTGGAAATTATGGCACTTCCACAATAACTGGTAACTATGCAGATTTCTCTTTTTCTGTTTTGTTCTCTTAGGACTTTTTTCCATGGTGTGTTGTTGCTGAAGATTTCTACCTTAAAAGTAATTTTCCTTATCTCTAAAATATGAAGATGTTGTATTTCTAAAAATAATTTAATCCAGAAACTTTCTGCAGAAAGCAGATATCAGAGTAGTGCACTTCTATGTTCTGAAAGGTGCTATGTCACAAATTACTGAGCAAAATGAATCTTTAAAGCAAAATTTTAAAAACACATATCTTAGATGCCATTTCTTCCTGTTTTGAAATACTGTTGTTAATCCATAGGTTGTGTTCAAAAGGTCTGATTTATGTAATTGTCTAAAACTTTCCAGTATTTGGGTTGGGATACCAAAAGGAAAATAAGATCATGATGGGTTATGGGAGGGGTATATGTAGGCCTGTAGATTCCTTTAGTTTTATGAAGTATCCTTTAGGATAGAACCTTAAGGATTCTATCAGATCAGGATCTACAGATCAGGATCTGCACTTTGTACTAAGATTAAGTGATGTCTGGTAAAATGAATAGTCATCCAGGGGTCATCAAAACAGAACATTTCCTTTTTTGTTGAGAAAATGTGGTTAGTGTCATGGAAAGCACTGACTCTTAATGCCTCTGTGCCACTGCTGCTGACCACCTCCAGGACTGGGCATAGCAGGAAATTTATAACTTCATACAAGAATGGGTAGCAGATAAATAGGGCAGGGTGACAGACTGCCTTCCATGGCAGCCCTTTTCAACAAAGAAGGCCACAAGAAACACACAGTTAATCTGCAGAAGAAGGTCAGAAGGCTTTGTCTTGTAAGAAATGAAATTTGCTTAGACTTCCTTACATGCAGAAGGCATTGATTGTTAGCAACCTAACTGCTTTGTAATAAATGTAAACTGCATAAATTCCAAAGGCTTTGTTTAGCTTTGATTTCTCTTGAAAGTATTACAGTGTGAGTCAGAGCAATAAAAAATGGAGGCTGGGGATGCTTATTTATGAGCTGATTGATTTAAATGGCTTATTTGGAGTAGAGTTTTGGCTAGCTGACCTCCAGAGGTCCCTCCCAGCCTAGATTTTTCTACAATTGTGTAAAAAGTACAGAAATGTCTTCCTGAATTGATATTGGGTCAAAAGTTCTTCAGAGGGAAGAGCTTAATCCTAAGGAAGACTAACACTGAATGAAGAATTTCAGACTGTGATTTTCAAGTATCAATATTCTGTAAGGGTCAGAATTTCAGAGAGTCTAGAGTCTCTTAACACCCAGAGGATTTGAATGGATATGGGTTTGGTTTGATAACCAAAGTATAGACCTTACATGAGAAATGGATTTAACAGAGGCTGGATGGCTGCAAATAGTTGAAACTGCATTGATAACAGTTTTTCCATTGAATTTTAATGTAATAGTTTGCTTTATTCAAATATTGGACCCATTTAACAAAATTTAGCTATTTTTAGTCTATGATGATTATGCAAATTTTCTGTGCAAATTTTTTCCTTCTTTTTTAGAGTGAGAGGAATCTCAAAATTAGATATAATTTCTTACAAAATGAATGTTTGACACATGGATTAACTGACCATTGCATGGCTTTGAGCAGCCCAGAAGAGACATAGGCATATTCATACAGGTACATGAGGAAATCTACCCTTATCCAACAAATACTGTATGAGAAGAAAAGGACTTATTTGAGTAAAAAGTTTCCAGAATGTTTGCAATTTACTTATTGCAGAGCTGCAGATTTGAAAGGTGAGAAGGTCCTGGACATAAGTAAAGCTATTAAGACTTTTAACCAAATTATTCTGGTTCATTGCTATAATTAAGAAGAATTATTATTTCCAAGTGTCCTGGTTCCAGCCAGGACAGAGTTAATTTTTGCAGTAATCAGAATGGGTATGGTATGTCTAGGACCTGGATGTTAGTCTGTAACACCTCTCATCATTGCCAGGAGCAGAGGGAAAGGAATCTCTTCCAGTCAAGGTAGAAGGGCTGCTTTGGGGTGAGCATTTTGCATGTGAATCACTGTTCATTTTTTTCTCTTGCTGTTTCCAGTAACTTGTTCCCATCTCAGCCCCCTGATGTTTGCCTCTTGTGCCTCCAATTGTTCTCTCCATCCCACCACAGGGAAGGAAGAGGAGGGGGAGAGAGTAAGCAGCACATGGTTTGGAGACTCTCAGTGGGTATACTAAATTGAGGAAAATCATTCCTAAACCATGACACAAAGAAGATTTTCTGACTATTATTTTAACCAAACTGTTCATGATGATTTTCTAATTCCCAAATGTAATTAGCAAATTTTCTCTGATACAAAGCTAGGAAAAAAAAAAAATCACCTATTTTCAGAAGACCTAAAAATTGTACAGCTGTCAGAAACACGAAATTGACAATCCCACAAGAAAATAACTGCTCTGAAGACATAGATGGCACAATGTACTGCTTCAAACCTGTAGTTCATTAGACTGTGTCCCTAAGCAATCAGAAAAGATGTAATTTTTTATAAGAATCAACAAAAGTCTATCAAGGATAATCATGCTGCAATGATGAGTCTTTTTGATTCACAAAGAGTTCTTAGTACATCACCTCTCAATATTTAGCTTACTTTTGAAGAAAGCACTTCATAAAGGAATAAAAAATAAACTAATGTGGTCAAAGCTTTTATGTCTATGAGTCCTGGATAAGAGAAACAGGATTAGATTTAAAAGTGAAGAAGAATACAATGGCTCAATATACTGAATATTGTATATTCCTATATAGCAAAGCAAAAAAAAAAAAAGTCAAACACTGAAATAGAGGAGAAAAAAGCAAAGCTAAATAAAAAGTTTAGTGCATAAGCACGCTGAAATAATTTTTTACTACTGATATCTTTTTTGTAGAATAAACTAGAATGATGGTATATAGGTATCCAAAATTCTCTGTCAGAGACATTGGTGAAGAAAGAGAAGAAAGGTGGATTGCATCAGAATTGCATATTGGCCCTGAAATCAAGGGAGGAATGAAAAACAATAAGCAGATGTTTTGAAGGCAATAGGCAAACCCTTGTCAGTATCAGTATAAAGCTAATGAACTGTTCACAAAGAGAAGCTTTTCTCTCTCTGGGCAAGATAGGTTACTTCCAAGTAGTGAATATTTATAGTTCCATATAGTAATTACAAAACTATTATGGATTCGTGTGATTTAAAAATTATAATACTGTGCCAAAAAATGTTTCCAGAAGTGCCAGAGCATTTAAAAATTGTGTTTATCTCATTTCAAATAAATGTTGATATATTAGAGATAACTGTGTGTGTTTGTATTCCTTTGATTATTTTCCAAAAAGATTATCATCCACACCAAGTGAAACAATATTTAATTATATTACCAAAATTTACTTTGACAATATATTAAATCTCCAGCTCAACAATATAATAAAACTTCAGCAAGAATTTCTGGAAATCAACATGATGATATATTTCTACCTAAAAAATCCTCTCACATTATCAGTATTAGAATGAACTGTGTTACCCAGATATCCCTGACTAATTTTTCAATTCGTTTGATTGATTAACAGATTTATGAGACACAGGAAAAATCCCTTATTTATGTTTTTGGTCATACCTTTTTGCCTATATTAATTTATGTTAAAATATGCTTGAAAGTCACTACTGGGATGCAAAGTCATATATTTGTTGCTTCTTTTCCATTCAATGATATGTATTAATAAGAATATCCTTTCCTGAAATATTCTGTCCCCTACTGCCCACAGCAAGAGTGACTCTTGTGGTTTTCTGACTACAATTATTAATTTTTTATCAAAATGCAGTAAATCTCAACTCAGGAATTAAGGGACATTTTCTGATCTCATTCCAGACACTAATCCACAAGTGCAGAGGCAGCTGATTTGTTCTTAGTAAATCCTTATTACCAGCACTCTATGTATGCATACATATAGACATATATAAAATATTTTAAATAACAGCATACTACTTATATTAGTGTTTCTTTGGAATTTTCTCGGGCCATATGAATTGTAGTGATCACTCTAGTTTAGTGGTCTATGCATCTCTGGAAGCAAAGAAAAAGATGAATGGCTAAACTTCTAACACTAGTGTTTTTCTATTCTTCTGCTCTTATCAGCATCAACCTAGATTGAAGATATCCAGTTTCATGTTAACTCATAGGTAAAATATTTGCCCTCAGAGAAAATAAAATATCCTGTAGCTTTTATTTAATTGTTGTTATTTTATTATTGTTCTCAATACTGCTGGTAAGGGCTGTCTTGATGCATTGGGTTTTTTTCCTTGTTTCGTATTTTCACAAAATTTAAGATGAAAACTGTGTTTAGTTGCTGTGCTTAAATCAGAAATAATTAAAATAACTGTTTTTCGATGAGACAGAAACAAAATATCTCTAAAACCATATGGCATGTCATGTGTTCTAAATAAGGTACTTATTTGGATTTAAGAACTCAACTTCTTTCATGCTGAGAAATGCAAAATTATTGTTGGACAAAAGCCCTGCATGACTGAAATCCCTGTGTCATCAGACAAGAGATATGGCACCAAGAGAGTGTAATAAACTTATGAAAGTCCCAGAGATAGGGGAAAATAAGATCAGAAATCTTAGAAGTAGTAGAGATCTGTTCTAGTAATAAAAGAATTGCATATGCTCAGAATGGTACATACTTACTCCCTTCTGTTGCCTCTACTTCTTTCAGGAAGAAATTGAATTAGTAGCTTCATATTTAAATAGCTAAGACTTAAGGCTCCTCTTATAATTCTGGTATAGCTGATGTAAATAATTTCTTACACCTTAGAATGACTAGTGAGTAATACTTTCAGTAACAACTCTGAAGTTAGATATGCACTTTTAAAATATAGTACAAGACTTTCATTTGTCATTCCTCATACTAAGTTTTGAATATTTTATGGCTACACTCAGGAACTGGATGGCTGCTTTGGAATGAATAATTAAAACTCATTTTAAAGTAACTGTCTTTGGGGAATGGGTGCCTCAGTGAACTAAACTATTCCTATTCTCAGCATTATTTCCCTTTAATTTCCTGATGTGATTTGCAGTACATTCCTATATATTTCAGGAAATAAATATATGTCAGGGTATCATGAAGGGAAATAAAAATCCTAATACTTTTAGATTGCCACAGGGAATTTAGATGACTAAGCAGAAAAAAAGCCCCTCTTGCCACAAGAGCTAGCTCCTTAAATGTTCATCACGTCTGAGTGTAGTTTTAATCCCTCCTTTAAAAAGATTTTCTGGTCTAGAGAGACAATAAATCACTGCATTCTAGAGTTTGCCAGAGACTTTTTGAGAGATGATTTTCCTGTCTAAAATGCTGAATAATTGGAAGTGTTTTGTGGAAATATGCCAATCTCAAACAAAGTTCAAAGAGTGATGTAAGAGAGCTTTTTTTTCCTTTAAGAACTCATTATTTAATATAAGAAGCCAGAATGAAAAAGTCTAATTCAGAATTAATTTTTGCCAGTACAAATCATTATATATTTTATTTTTAATTCTATTTGGAAATTATAGATATTTACGGGTATAATGACAGTTACTACGCAAAGAAAACACCTAGTCTTAATATTTGTTTCTACAGCATTCCCTAGATGGCTTGAGCAAGCATTTTTCTAAAGGATATTAGCTAGCAGCTCAGGAAAAGCTGTGATGGATTTCAATTCACTTCAAAGACTGTTTTTCTATTGCTTGAACAAATATTGAAAATGAAGATGGTACTCTGTGACAAATATATGCACCACTATACCTAAAGATTATAAATGACATAAAATTTCTTACCACATACTTTGCATGGCCTCACAATGAGACCCATGACAAAATATATCTGACTTAAATTTTGTTCTGGCATATATAAATATGACACACTAGAAAGAGGGTCAGAAAACTAACAGATGTGGCAAAGTAATTTTTTATGTTCAAATCACAAGAGCATTCCAGTTATCCAGTCATTTTTTGCAAATTGCAATTGTATATCATGGGTCAGACTCTCTGAACATGCTCAGAAAAAAATATCCTAATTGCATGAACTGTGAGGATACTGCAAGATTTCAGGCTAGTGACAGACGCTGCAATTTTTGGCCTGCTATCTTTGCTGCAGATCGATTATTTTAACAGTGGCAGAAAAAAAGAAAAAGACACAGAGACAAAGAAAAATGTGGGTTTGGAAAAAAATTATATGTCTGGCCAGAAACGCCATTGTATAAAGAGAAGTCATAAATCTTTTTCTTTGTTTTTCTTTCTGTCATGTCAGTCTCAGTAATAGTGAAGTCCCCAAAAACTTGAGCACACATAAGTGTTTTAAAGTCAACAAGCAAGCAAAATGCTGGATGTATCCATGTACTCATTTTTGACATTAAGCAGTATTTTAGAATGCTGTAGGTAGAAATGTAAGTTCTGTGGTTTATTTTTGTTCGTGGTGTTTTGAATGCCCTCTTTTCCAATTTCATATTTCAGTAACAGTTGGGGGCTTTCTCAATATTTTTCCCTGACAAATAAGGAGTGATTTGATTTTAGCCATATTTTTAACTTGCATGTGATGAAAAGCAGACCAAACCAAAAAAAGATGTGTTGGCTGTATCATTTGGGGTTTTAGTTAAGATATAAATTTAAAAAGAATACTTGGGAAATCAAACAAACAACGATTAAGTTTAAGGATTTGAAACATGTTTGCCTTAACCATGAAGGCTGATTCAAGCTTTACAGAACTGTGGAGGAAATAAAGGTGTTCCTCTCTCTCACTTTTACTTTGGCTGTAGTATCCACTTAGCAAAATCAATAGTCAGGTAAGAAGTCCATATGTAGAATCATGCAGTAGGATACAAATCATTATAATTTCATTACACTTACAGATTTGTTTATTCACACATAGTAAGAGGAATAGCTGATAAAATAATAGATAATATAGAAATTGGTAATAGGTAATATTTTTAAAAGCTAGATTAATAGATCTAATTGGCATTTTGTAGATTTCCAAAGCACTTTCATAATTTTGAGTGACGTCAAATGCCACTAAACATATTTTTTAATACAAGCATTTATTCTGGAATGGTGTATACTTATAAATAGAAGTTATTTCTGTTGAGATTTATGATTTCTAAAAATAGGTGAGGTGGTATAAATGTTAGGCTGAATTCTTAATCTAGTCCTCATTTTTTAATCTCACATTGTTATGAAAAACTTGGGATACATCTGTTATCCTTCCTTGCCTTAATGTCTAATCACTTCATAAGTAGATTAGCAAGAGAAAAATTATGGTTGTTTATGACTCTATTGTGATTGCATCACTGGAATTGAAAAAATCTCTTACAAAATAGTCTAAATTTTTCAAAAGTTATGACAAATTCCTAACATGTGCAATTTCAAGTCAGGAAACTGAAATTACCAAATTACCTTCTGGTTGGTTGATTGGTTGTTTGATTTGTTAATTGGTTGGTTGGGTTTCTTAGTTTTGGGTTTGTTTTTTGGTTGTTTGTTTGTTTTGGTTGGTTTTTTGTTTTGGTTTTGGTTTTTTGGTTGTTGTTTGTGGGTTTTGGGGGTTTTTTTGTGGGTTTTTGTGATAAATACATTGCTGCATGTTTTACTTTTCTAACAATTCAAGCCATTCAAACCATAGAACAGGTTTGATTTTAAGTTTTTATAGTAAATGAAAGTAGTATATCTATTGTTGTATCTATGTCTAATACATTTTCACTTTTAGAAAGGTCATTCTTGGTGCACAGAGAGGATTTATGGGATACATTATTTACACAGGTGACAATGCATTAAAAAAAAAAACCAAGGAGGCTTGAACTGTATTTATAAAATTGCTATGGATTAATGGAAGAAGAACTGGAGCATAAATTTTAAGAAAAAAATGTTTAAAGCTCCCTGTCTTTCCACTTGAATGTGGAAATGTTTAAAATAAGATTACAGAATAGCTGCATGGAATGTTTTTCATCTTATTGCTTAATAAAATGCAAAGTATATTTAATGATACTGAACACAACTATATTAAATTAAAACTGATTAAAGGATCAGAAAACCTTAATGCATATCACTCCTGAATGAAGAAAACTACAGAAAAATCTTAGGATATTTTTTCTTTTTCCACAAAATCCATAAGACCTCAAGAATGAAAATAATATCTTTGACTTGCTTTGTTATACTAACAGTGAATGGCTAAGTCCTTTTTCATGTTTATATTTTTTGTCATATCTGTAATTTAAAAAAATCAAAATACTTTCATTCAACTTCTGTACCAAAGTTTCATTAAAACTTTATAGCCCTCCTTGATGCCCATTGGCTTCAGTTTCAAAACTGTGGGTGTATAGAGAAAGAATGAACCCTCTTAATTTAAATTATCTCTTGAATACTTACAATTTCCCTTTTTGCAAAATTATTTTCTACATGTGTCTCATTATTCTAATGTCTCAAACTTTATAAAATGTCTTCCATAAAAAAATAGGCAGCTTTAATTAACTTATTTAAATGTAAAGCATTTGCCAACATATTGCATCTTAGACATAATGAACATTTTTTTCAATTGTAACCTTAATGGTTTTGTAAGAAAGCCACAAAAAATGACTGGCACACACCTTTTCTGGCAGTTTTACAGAGACACAACGAATGAGGGATGTAATTTATGAGAAAGTGCCAAGTCAGTTGGTGCCATAAACCTTTAGTTATTACATTGTGTGTGTACAGCAATGCTGATTTACATTCAGACCTCAAACAGGTCTTCAGCTAATTATTCCATTTTACTATGTAAGATTTTTCCTTGGAAAAATAAAGTATTACTTTTTTGTTTGATTTTTGCTTTTTTCCTCTTTCTTTGAAGTTCTTCAGGAAAGTAAACTTATAAGGCCTTTTTAATTCTATTTCTATGGCTATTTTTTGATATCTAGTAGGCATTTATCCTTCCATTTATTTGGAAATTAAATTTTACAATATTATTAAATATATGCAGTCCATGCTAATAATGGAATGGATTGATTATTATAAATTCCTTATTACAGTTTTGAGTCTGGGCAATAGAGATGATCAAGTATTTTTACCAGGTACTTTCATTTTCAAATCTAATATTCATAGTGTTATTTCTTGATCTTTTTATCATGTTCTCAGTCTGTGGCCAAAAAGGTTGTCTCTCTCTTTTTTATTTTTTTCCCCCTTTTTTTTTTCTTTTTTTTTTTTCCTATGTTTCAGATACGCTTACTTCTTTCATTTGCAGTACTGGTCTAAAAATATATTTTGTCAGTTTTCATTCACTTCACATATCTGTGCCATCCTAGACTGAAGTGATCAGACAGATTTCTGGAATTTTAGAGCACATTTTAGATGCTTTATATCCATCAACAAAATGTGAAAGACTCTCAAAGTACGTGAAAATATTGATTGTTTTAGGCAAATAAAACTGACAGTAGGGGAAAAGTGATGCAACTGTCACTAGTCAATTGTGGAAGGAAAATTCTAAGAGATCAAGGACAAAAGTTGTTTGATTCAAAATATTGAGAGCAGGAGTATTTGAAGTGTCACAGTGATTTTTGGCATGCCTTGACATGTCATAGAGTCTGCTGTAACAGTTTGTGCATCATCCAAAGGGAAAATCATGTGCTGGAAGTTTGACTGGTGACAGATGCAAGTTTTCATGTCTTCAGTTTGACATTTGAATTCAGTATCATTAGCTTCTCCAGAAGCTTCTCCTGCATATACTGCAAATAATTTGGCACTTTGAACAAAAAAATAACACACACTTAGATGGTAACTGATTTGCGTGGCAAATTTAGAGGTTATTTATGAAAAGGTGGAATTGTACTGACATTATAAAACCCAGAGAGATTTAGCAATTATTTAAAGTGGCCATACAGAATATACATATTATAGGACAGTACACTGCTGATACAGGGGTTAGCACCTTCCTTTCAGTAGGTGATTGTTACCGTAATAAACACGTACTTACTTATTTACTTTTACACAGAACAGAGCACTCAAGATTTGTAGACATGTCTGGTTGAAAAAGAATAAAAAAAACCTCATAAATTTTTTTAGCAGACTGCACACTAGGCATGGAAATTGGTATGTATTTTGTCCCTATAATAATAGAAATAAAAGAATAAAAAGAAAGAGGGAAGAAAGAGAAGACGAAATGGAGAGGCAAGGGGATCACCAGTTCTGGGTCCAGCCTGGCTCCAGCCAATAGGTGTCCAAGGTCCTGCAGGGGCCACTCAGGCTTTGTGGAGGCACCTTCCTACAGGTAAATTTTCCCCTCTCTGGGATTAGGATTCTCACTCTTCATGTAAATAAGTGAGGAGGTGCAGTCCAGTCTTCTGGACCTTCTGAAAATGGGTTGGGATTCTTTGAGGGTCTTTTGGTGGTCTTGATACCCCTCTGTTGGTCTTGAGCACTCCTTGACCCCACTTGTGCACTTGCACTGTCTGGTGTGGTCACCAGGAACTGAACTGGAAAAATGCTTTCAGAAAGGTGCTGCTATAGCTTCCTGCAGCCCTCCTTTCCCAACAGATCCTGATGGAACTTGCCCGCTTGAATGGTCAGCAATGTGTGAGGTGTAGCAATGCATTACCTCCTTACTGTCCAGGCTCCTACATCTACCCAGAGATTCAGTCAGCACTCTTTCTTAACAAAGGAGGTTACTAAAAAATTATATGGTGATTGGATAAAAACGTTTTGCCATGTTTTCATAAAAAAAATACAGCAGAATTTTTAAATAGTTACAAAATTGAGAAGTTCTTTCATGTTAAAATACGATAGCTGAATTCTAGACGGCCTAAAATTCAGTCATTTCTCACTAGACAGGCTCTCAATTTTACTTTTTTTCTTCTGTTTGCCTATCTGACTCCTGATCTTTCTTATCCTGTCTTCCAAACTCTTTCTGATACACAGATACTTATTCTACTCTACTCAGTTCTGTGAGATGACTATTATGGAATTTATCATTCTCTGAAATTTTACTGACATCTGGTTATATTCTTGCCTAAAAACTTGAGCTGTCACCCCTTTTGTTTTTCCTGATTCCTCATTTAAGGTTAAAATGGAGATGATATCTGGTATACCCACCATGAATTTCACCATAAATCAATATATTCTCTAGGCTTCACTGCTTCTTTCCTGGTCTCTGTGGCATGCACAGAACCACTGATGCATGCTGCTGAATATATTTGGGTAGTTTTGCTGATTTCAACACAGCATTTCCCTCTTGCAGGTTGTTGGCAGTCACAAGATTAGACTTTAGCTCAACACCAGGAAAAGAGACAAATTAGCACTGGTAACAGAAGACGCTGTGTCCAAGTGTGTCATGTCATCACAGTGCTAAAACTGTGAGTGAAGAGATGAGGTGGATTGAAAACTGGCTGAGCTGCCTGATTCAGATCAGCAGAAACATGGCATCCACCTGGAGGCTGCTCACGAGTGGTGCACCCCAGGAGTCCATCTGGATCCCACTTCTTTTTGTACATCTGCATTAATGACATTAATAATGGGATATGAGGAATGCATCCTCAGCAAGTTTTCAGACAAGACATAACTGGGAGTAGTTGATACCCAAGATGAGTTTGATCATCACCAGTGTGATCTCAAAAGGTTGGAGAAATGGGTAAACAGAATTCTCAGAAATCTGTGCAAAGATAGGAAATGTAGAGAATCAGCAGTGTCAGCTTGTTTTGCACCTTTTCTGTCTTATAAATTTTTCTTATGGCTGGCAAAGTCAGCTAGCCAATTTGATATTTTAATGTGTTACCCCAGCACAACTCAGAAAGTTTGGGTTTTGAGTTCAAAGAAGCATATATCAGACTACATATTTTTGTGAAATTTATTCTGACTCAGGACACAACAAAATTATAATGTTTTCTGAGTTTTCTTCCCATTTTTATTTGCTTCAGCTTCAGTGTTCCTCCCCAATGCACTTTTATTATGTTTTCTGAGTAGCAACTAAAATAGTGACTTCTGAAATACCCATCTGATTACCTTTTAAAGGTTTTACTTATAATGGTGGGTCCTTGATGTTTTTTGTAATGCAAATGAGAAAGGATGACAAAACCTTAAAAAGATATCTTGTGGAAAAAGTATAATTAATAAATCTCAGTAGGTTGTCTTCATTTTGATAGGTTCTTTGATTTCATGCTACATTTTGCAGTGAGCCATAGACTGTCCAAACATAAAAGGACTGATTTCCCCAAAGAATCATGTAGAAAATGTCTTAAAGAAGCATCAGCATCTTGCAACTGGGGCAGAATCACCATCCACCAGCTTCTTCTTTAAGGTAACAAAGTAAGGATGTGACAGATAACATGATGTATCAATGTTTGACCTTGCAGTCTTGTCAGCTAGAAAGAAAAAGGAAGCCAGAAGAATTACTCATTCTCTATAACTGTATGCTGGAAGGAAAAAGAAACAACATTTTAAAATAAAAAATGCTACTGAGTAACCCAAAAATGCAACTATAGATCAAATTTCATTTTTTCTAATAATAGAAATTTCTTACAAGGATAAGAGTAATTTCTTTTTCAATGCAATTGGTTCATTTTCAAATAGCATTTTAAAAATTTTATTTGTGTGTGACTGCACAGTATCCTAGTTGCAGCCACAGCTTACCAAAAATATATAATGAATTAAGGTGTTAACTGTGAAACATTACAATTGCATTTTTAGAACTCAGCAATAATAGATTTTGGCCATGATTTGAAAAAGCATCTTTGAAAGATGACCAAAAATCTACCTCAGTTTGTGGTATCTGTCCAAGGTCTCATCTAGTAAGCAGGAGTAGGTGAATGAAAACACTAAGCACACAGAAAAGGAATTGAAGTTCTCATCTGTCTCTGAGCTCGGTTTCCTGGATGAGAACAAAGTTTCTGATGCTTCCAGTCACCTGAGACACACAGCGTAGAAAATTCTGAAGTTCCCTACAGAGAAGAGCTTAATATCTTAAGTCATGCTGGAAGGACCACTGTTTTCCTTGTAGCTAGTAAATAAAGACTTTCCTGGAATGTAAGAGAATTGTATTTGAATTGCTACAGCTTGAAGATGGACTTGAACCATATTTGTATCTGTTTCTTGATTAAATATCATGTTTTATGCAGATCTTCTTCTGCTTATTAATATATTAGTTTGTGTCGACCACAACAGACCACAACGTCCACACTATTCTTTACAGTTCAAAAGCCAAGCAGTCTGTGGAATGGAGCTTTGAATTTTATCCCAGAGCTGTATCCATCACATCTCCTCAGCTATATCAAGGAGCTCTTGGATTCAGCTAGGGATCTAGCTGAAAATTTATATTTTGATATATAATATCATTACATTTTATCATAATATGTTTATCACTGATAACTGTTTACATAAATAAGAGAGTCAATGGCTTTATTACTTTTTATCACAGTGCTTTTCTTAGTAATCCTTTAGTGATGAAACTGTGGTGAGATAAGCAATTGCTGCTTCATGAGAGAATTCAAGCAAGTGACCATTAGGTCAATTCTTATTTAGAATTTTTCTTGTGGCCTGAAGCTTTGAAAAAGTGAGTTAGTTATGATAATTGCAAGGAATACTATGATAACCATGAAGAGTTTTTATATGTTTTTATACTGTTCTCTAAATGGCTGTTATTAGTGAGTAAAATTACTATCATCTTGCATGTGTTGTTCTTTCACATTTTCCTCAAAAAGAGGGCTTTGTGCCAGGTTTTATTCTAATAGGGATTTAATTTTTTTTGTATACTCCTATACATATGGGTTTAGGTTGCTGCATATAGTGCATATACATATATGGTACTGTATACATTAATGAAAGCTCAGAGATGTGTGTGCTACACTTAGACATGAAACCCCTGTGGTGTCCCGAAGAAATTAAATCTCTCATTTCTCTTTCAATCTCCAAGGAAGTACCTTTCCTAGCAAAGGCAGAAGTAGAATTTTACCTTTACTGTGAAAAACACTGCTACATGAGTTGCTCATTCTAGCTGTTTTCCAGAGTTTCAGATTATTTAGCTGCATTCAAGTTTTAAATGGAAGAGCATATTTTGAACTTGACAAAAATCTAGTTGTTTGATAATTGCAATAAAGCAAGGAGAGAGAAGAAAAAAATCTAGGGTGCTTGCTCAATGGAAAACAACTGGACTGAAGCAATGTTGAAAAAGCTATGTAGTTGACTGATGGCAGAATGGTCTGAGGTTTAGTACTGTGTGGAAGAGTAAGAGGCTACACACTGAATATTAAAGACCAAATTTTGCTCTACATGGTACAGTTTTCAATGTAGCAAAAGGAATTGGGATAAAAAGCCTGTGGGACAAGAAAATTTGTCTATAGAAGGGCAACTTAGGCGATCCAGTTATGGAGGAAAAGGTGCACAAAAAAGGACTAAGGGCTGACTGATATAAACACTGATGAAATTATCAGTGAAAGATCAGTAGCATATAATACATAATGTGCTCATCTACACACACCAGGCAACAGGGTGATTATTACTCTGCAATAGGATTAAATAAGAGAATAATAATTTGAAAATAAATCAAATTGAAATTAGGCCCTCCATCATACATTGATGCCTAACAAGTGTAATCTCTGAAAATGATAAAAACATCTCTCTAGGGTTTTTTCTCCTCCCCTGACCATATACTGCTATGAAACTTGTAAGAATTTAATATTTTTCTACCTTTCACTCACTGTATGATTTTTCAAAGGGAAGGCAGATAAATATAAGAAGAGTATGAAATGTTGTTATGTAGCTTTTGCAGTACTGGGTCATGGTCCTTATGCCATAGGCCATTTTTCTACAAGTATCCCAAATTACTTTTAAGGTATTTTTCCTTACTGTCAAGGGAATGTTTTCACTTTGGTTTTCATGTCATGCCTAAATGACATATCTAGCCAAAATTTAAATGTTCTTAGGACCTTAGTTCAATGACTATTCAAATTGTGCTGTCAGATGATTCAGTGGTATTTTCCTTTCATGACAGTTTCTGACTTTCTTGAAAAAATTTGTAGCCAAGTATCAACCAGAAATTCTTCAGTTAAAGAAAGGGAAAATAGTTTTTCACATAGTATCACATATCCTTCTGTCTTTGTATTGACTTATGCAGAATCTCTCTGGTTTAAACATAGTTACAGCTGTAGCAGAACTTCTGCCCCTGCCACAGGAAAGTTTATCTATTGTTTCTTAGCTAGTACAATAACTCAGGGCATCTTGCTTTAATATAAGCCCCACATAAGCCTTGGTGAAGGACAGTTTGCCTTGTAGTGAGTTATTTTGGCACCACGTGATTGATGCTTTCAGCTGACAGTAAGCATCTTGCTGTGGAAGCAGATATGGGAAGATAAGATGGAATTTCTGACTGACAGACACTTCACTTTACAAAATATAAAGCTACACCATACTTTTACAAAGCAGAAATCTTCTGCACATTTCCTGGAATGTGTGGAGTCTTTCACGGTGACTTTCATGGTTACTCTTCCAGAGGTCCAGTGGAAGGACTCTGTGTGCACCATCATCAATTCAGCGGCAAGTTACATTGACTTCTAATCTATACTATTTCTGTGCTAGCCATAAATAGGTTCCTTTATGTTGTGCACTGTTTAATGTAATATACTAGTAGTTCTGTGTAGTAAGTATCTGTGTTTAAGGCCTTTTTTCTGTAAATCTCCTGTCTATTCAATAAATAACTCATTTTATACAAGGCCTGATCTGCCATTCTTGAGAACTCGCGAGCCAGAGCAATTTAGGTGCAGGTCACCTAAGCAGAGCTGCTGCCAAAATTTAGGTTTAAGGCAGGGCTTGTCTAAAGCTCTCACTTAATCCATAACAACAGCATAAGGTATTTGATTGCTGTACTGGACCATCATGCAAATACATTTTGACTGTTTCAATTATGTATGCAAAGTCACTTCATTTTTTTTCAAATTCCATTACATAGAGGCAAACCCACTGACACCAGCAGAGATATATGGATACAAACCAGAACAGAATTTATTCTCAAATTTTAAAGCTATCAAACAGAAGAAAAAGTCAAAATTATTTCTGTCAAACATTTGGGTCTTTCCTCTAATGGCCACTCTCCAACCTTATAGTAGAAAAAGTACTCCTCACCCTGTTTAGGGAGGTAGTAATTATTCCTTGTCAATTATATTCTCAATCACCGAGCTATAAACAGCTGGTGGTGCATAACCGTCATGCAGTTTAAAATTATAGTACACTTTCTTCTATTTTTTTTTTAATTTCCACATGTTCACTAAATTTCTTGCCATAAAAATATCTTATCCTGCCTTTAAAACTGCTAAATAAAACTAGGAAAAATGATACAACAGTCTGGAATTATAATGATGGTTATGCATCACCAGCTGCTTGTAGCTCAGTGTTTTCATGTCTAATCCACAAGGGATAATTGCCTCTCCCTGTATAAGGTGAACTGTCTTCTCACTCTCTCAACACTACTCCTGTCTCTAAATATACATTAAAAAAAAAAAGAGTAAATAATTTTATTTTAATAGTTTTCAGTACCTAATTGTCCCAAATGTATAAAAATAAACAATTATTAGTTTGTTTTCAAAGAATATGTTATTTATAGTAATTACTAATGAGAGTATTTACAAATTTTAAACTGTGGGCTAACTATTACAAATTAAGATATGCATTTTTGTCTACATATTTTATTCTGACTTTACAACATAAAATAACATTCAGTGTTGATTATTTACTGACTATTTTGTAGAAAGCATGGTTTTCTGGACAAGACTGACAAATGAGTCATCCGTAACACCTGTTAGTGCACATAAAGCAAACTGCTTAAAAGGGAGTTTCATTAGACTGGAAACTGCCTAAAAAACAACACAAGTGGCTTCATTACTCTATCACATCACTCTCCCATATCACTCACCCGAGGAGAGATAGGGAGGTGTTGGAACCCAGTGGGGCACCCAAACGGTGAGATCTAAAATTTCACTAAATGCCAAATGAAAATTAAAATATGGGCTAAAAGCAAAGAATAGCACAAATTGTGAGTGTAACTCTAGAGGCAAAGACATTGATTCTCATATTGTTTATACCAAGTTCAGTGAAGCAATGTAACAAGTCTCTCAGAAGCTAATTGGGCTCAAAGTCAGATCAAGGCTTTCATTATTTAAATAATGTGTTTTCATAGAACTGATAACTATAAGACAGGGATAAATGTAACTCATTAATGTGATAAGAGGTTGTTTCTCCAGAAACCTCACTTCATGTATTTTAGTGACGTCTGCACAAAAATAGTATTCTGCACTCATGTTCAAGCATTAGGAAGAGAACAAACAACTAGATCAGCTTTTCAGAAAATCTTATGTATGGTTCTTCAGATCTTTGCTAGTTCTAAACAGGTTCATATCAACTAAGTTCTGTAATGATTTTGAAATCCAGGCTTTGCAGTTAACAGTTTGCTTTTAAAATACTTAGCAATAAAATATTGTGTGGGGATTTCCTTATTTGGTTTTCTTTACTTGATTTTATTTATTTGCTTTGTTTTGGTTATCTCCCACAAGGTTTTCCCATTTCAATACTAGTATGATTTTCCAGTAGCATTTTTCTCTTACAAAACATGAAAGGACCACTGAGCATTTACCTTAGTTCCTTCTTCTAAGATGCTTTCTTCTATCTAGAAAGTATCCTCAAGCCATGAATTATTTCAGAAGTTTTGCAAGCTGCATTCACAAGAGAATTTTTGTGAAGTAAAAATCTGCTAGCCCAGTGCAAATCAGAGTAAAAGTTGCTGAAAAAGACAGAAATAATATGTTGGTATTCTAGAGCCTTTTGGCTGACATTTTGTATATTGCCTTTGAAAATATTTTTCCATTTTCAAACCCTGTAATTACATGTATCCACATACTTAGAAGATACCTAAATACTGCTAATTCAAACTGAGGGATTACAGCTGAGGAAATTGAAATGTATTACAGGTCATTGCCTCTTATCATTAACAGCTTTAATCAGCCTTCATATGTAATAATCACAAAGTATTATTTTAAAACAAAGAAATGGTTAAGCATAGAAAGACAAGCACATCAATGTTAATAAAGGAAAATTGGACTTCATATTTTCTTTAAAATCATCCTGTGCAATTGTCTATGAAATTTTGTATGCTCATCTTTCCATAAGAAGAGTATCAATTTTTTGCCTCCATCATTAAAATTTCTAGGCATAAAAATCTATGCATACATTAATATGCTCTATACCTACATCTTTCCCTGTAGGACAGTTTTTTCTTGACAATATATATTTTAAGGGTCAGTGCAGAAGGAGGGGCAGGAGGTGTTCCAGGCTCTGAAGCTGAGATTCCCCTGCAGCCCATGGAGATCCACAGGGATGCAGAGATCCACCTGCAGCCCATGGAGGAGATCCACACTAGAGCAGGTGGATGTCTGAGAAGAGGCTATGACTGCGTGTGAGTTCTGTGCTGGAGCAGGTCCTAGCGGGACCTGCAGAATAGATATATCTAGGAAATGTTTGAATTTGTTTAGATTAACTTTCACACAACTTTTTTGTGTAAACACAATTTTTCTCTGAGGACTTCTATATTACACTGCATGTACCTATTTCTGTAAATCTCCTTCTGCTTGCTGTCTGGAATTCATGGAATTCACATCATTTGCATCAGTATGATCAAACACAGATGGCATTTCACAAATACGACTGACCAAACATATTCTGCAACATATCTGTAATTTCTATTTCATAATTTTAGTAATGTAAATCATAAAGTCATAATTTTGGACTGCCAAAAGCAAAAAAGAGATTCTAAAGAGAGGTTTTTTAAAATTACATTTATTAAATTTGGTTTCTTTAACTTGTATAAAACAATGTATTAGTGTTTTTTTCTGCAGAAAGCATTGAGGTTCAACCCTGCTAAAGATTATTGGAGACATAGATATAAATATATATTTGAATGTCAAAATGTTTTAAATATTGCTCTCACATAGCTAGAAGTCTTCAAATAATTCCCTGCTGATGAAAGAATTTGTCCAGGCCAACTTAAAAATGTGCAAGGATTTTTCTGTTAGAATAACTTTTTATTGCTCTCTATTCAAAAACTCTTCATTTTTAAGAAAAAAAATCATCAAACAGTAATGAAAGGGCTTTATTATACTATTTCATTATTACCTATAAAGATGTAATACCAAATATTATTTTTAAATGTTCTGAAAATAGACTTCATTAATATTTCTTTTACTTTTTTGATACAGATTCCTAACATTGCTGACTTTTCCATTTATGTTAGCCTCTATGCTGTATTCCTTTTTTTTTTTGCAAAACTACTGTGTAGCTGTTTCTCAATACTGATACATTTCTTCACACTCTAATTGGCTGAGTGGCTCAGCTAAGTGACAAATTTGCAAGGATTTGCATTGTAATGACACAATTACTTTTTAAAAGCTGTGCAGTCTCTACATTTTGATCACTTTTTGATCACCTCAGAGCATTGAATAGCCCATGTGCCCAGAGTACTTGTCACTAGCATAGAAGTTATCTTCACAATATTCCTTTGCCTGGAATAAAAATGTCTCAGTATGCTCCTGAAATAGAAGATTAGAAAGCACTTTTTGGCTGGAAATTATCAGTAACCTAAAACCTTTTGTATGATTCTTTGGGCATTTTTTTCTGCTTTTTCGACCTTTTTTTCTCTCCTTATAAATAAAAACTAATGTCCCAGAATAAATATCATATATTTTGGGTTTCACTAATTTCTGCATGGATCTCTTCTGACTCTTGAAAGTCCTTTTTAATTTATAAAAACTTCAGTACCTCTGAAACATGGACAAAATATATGCAGAGGGATAGTTCCGTTCAGCTAAGGAAGGTAGGAAAAAAAGCAGTGGCGTCATAAGCATTCCTGTGAAGGCAGAAACTCTGCTGTAACATCCTTTCTCCTTTGCTAGATGTTTAATTTTCTCAAAACACTTGATGAGAGATTATTATTAGCCAGATCATTCATATCAGGGTATTTATTGAACTCTTTAAAGAGCTTCAAGGATTTTCTGAAGAAGTTCACAGAAGCCATGTTGGCCTTTCCCAAATACAAATCAAAATTTCCCATGTTTCCACTAATCTTTAGAAGCTTATAGTTACTTTGCTGTACACTTCGTCACACTTGCCATACTCCATTTTCAGACATAAATGGAATTTTAAATGAGAGCTTCAAAACTTTTTTCAGGCCAAATGAATTCTTACTGTTTGTTCAGGATTTTTCTACAACACTTCCACAACAACTCTTCTTTCAGATAGATCCTCAGTTGAGTCACATCCTAACCACCCCAATACCTCCCAAAAATATCATGCTTGAGATCCTCAATGCTTTCTTTACAATTAACAACTCAGAGAATTCATCTAACAGTGTCTGCAGTGGCACTGTCTCCTCTGAGTGTCCCTGTAGGGTTCAGGAAACTTAACCACTGACCTCGAGGACTCCAGAAAAGTGTTGGCCATGGCTATCAGACAATTTTCCTGACTTAGCATTTTCCACTGTGTGCTGCCTAGAATTAGAAACCAGTCTTTCCTAGAAGGATTCTTTAGGAGAATCAGGCAGCAAAGTTTTGCTACAGGAATTAAACTAAGATATAAGAGGGAAAGCAAACTATGAAAAATATATGGACGTAATGAAACAAATCCAGCAGAAGACCACAAAGATGACTAAGGGATTAGGGCATTGGTCACATGAGAGGCTAGAGAGAGTGGAGAAAAGAAGGCCTAGGGGGTTTATCAATTTGTATAAATACCTGGTGAGAGGAGCCACATTCCTCTCAGGAGTCCCCACCGATGGAACAAGATAAAACATGACATTCCACCTGAAAACAAAAAATAACAGTAGAATCAGGTTGCCCAGAGAGGTCTCTCTTCTTGGAGAGTTTCAAAAAATGACTGGACACAATTCTCAACAACCTACTCTAGATGACCCATTTTAATTAAGTCATTTGGACCAGAGGATGTCTGAAAGTTCTTTCCAACACGAGTGGTTCTGAAATTCTGCAGAAAGTTGCTTAAAAAAAAAAAAATTAAGTTTATTTTTATGTTTTCTTACTAGTGCAGACTTTAAATTTTATTGTGTAGCTCTCCTTTCAAGTTAATAGAGTGCCTCTGATCTCTTTGGCATGAGTAACAGAGGTAGTTTAACAGTAGGACAGCATTATATTCAGGATGCTTGGTGCGCTGAGTTATTTCCCTAGATGACTGTAAGCTGAAGGAGACCTAACTGAACATTTGTGACTTTGGTAGATTAATCTATAACTAGTTAGTCTGAAATTATTACCACACAAGCACAGTTTTACTAAATTGAAATGGATATATAAGCTAAGAATAGCGCTGCAGCTGTCTGCAGCAAAGAATGTAGTACTGATGAATAAAACACTACCTTTTTCTTATAGAATATCTGAAACACTCATTTACATTTATATCAGTTCTATATCACTACTTATGGTTTTATTATTCTGGTTACTGTTATAGCAGTTTAACCTTGAACTTTGTTACTCACTGAAAATAATGCTAGCAAATAGCTTAAAGGAATTCTACCTTAGTAAATTTTCAACACACAGAATAATAAAATATAAAATTATGGGAGTTATGCTAAATTTCTTGTATCAACAACATCTATAGTTCATTAACTTATCTTAAGTACGTTCTAGTATCAGGGCCAAGTTCCTTCCTGCTACTTTTTATTAAACACCAAAGGAAAAAAAAACCAAAATGTTTTTATACTTAACATTTTCAGAAGTTAGCATATTCTCACTTGTCTGTCAGTTCTTTGACTTCCACACAGAATGCAAGACAAAGTGCTGTACTGATGGACAGCTTCTGTAGTGACCCCACTCCTCTCTATCCCAAGAATCATAAGTATGATGAGTCCTCATAGATGACATATCTAAGTTTTTCAGTCTTTCAGTCCATAACACTGGTTTTATCTCCAGTTTTAGAGGATTTCAGTGTATATATATATATATATATATATATATATATATATATATATATATATATATATTTATTCATTGCATTGACTTCCTTTAGCTAAAGGCAAGCTTACCTAAAATAAAACCAGCAAAATAAGGAAAATACTGCAATTTAAGTGCATTTTAAGAAGACACCTCTCTGCTTTGAGTCATGCACTATTTTTTCCTATGTATTCCTGATGTTAAAATTATATTCATATATGTGAATGAATAAGTTGGTTTAAAATCTATTTGTTGTCAGTTTTAATGCAATTAAATAGCAGTATTTTTTAAGCCATCCATGTGACTCCAGATTAATGTTACCCTTGTATTTAGCAGAATCAATAATTAGCAAGTATCTTTATCTTTCAGTGAAAATACTTTTTCCATTACTACACCAGAAGTAGTAAATGCCACTATTATCAAGAACTGGGTTCTGAAGGTAGAACTTTTCTATCTGGAAGACTATGGAAACATTAATACATTGCCAAGTTCACAGCATTCTTTATACAAAAACTTTATTATGCATCTTTATCCAGTTTCAATAATTCATTTAATAATTAATACTCGAGTACTTATTTTAGGATTATTAATATTTGAGTATTTAAGCCAATGATGTTTTCTTCGAAGTGGCTGAATTATGGTTTTTTAATTTTTGTTTACTGAAATTAAAAATGAGATATAATACTTTTTCAAAAATAGATTTAACATTTATTGAGATTGCTTTTTTTTTTTTCTTCTTTCTTAGGATATGTTGAAAAGAAGGTTTCTTAACAGAAAATTTAAATAACAATTCATTATTGAAGTATACTCTTCAAGGAAATTATTTTATAAAGACCAGTACATATGAAGCACTTTGACTCTTCTGTATTCAAGTTTTAATTCTATATAGAAAAAATTAAAACCATGAAGAAAAACAGGAAAAACCACACCATTTTGAGTCTACTGAAAAGGACTTAAAAAATATTTGCAATATTTACAACATTCATTCTTGTTGCCACCATTTGATATTGTCAAAGAAATACAAACATTTAGTTTTATATTCCTCTTCTGATTTTCAGAAATAATTCCTTACTGCTGAAAGCCACATTTTCAGATCTTTTAACAGGAACATCCTTCAGTATTGTTTTATATTAAAAGATAGAAAAATGAAATAATGCATAAATATAAACCCTTTTAGAAGATGGGGATAAGGATTTCCAAAATTTTTTACCCAGTCTCCAAGATAAGGTGTTGAACCATAAGCAGCACAATTTACTTTATGATACAGACTAAAAAAAGTTGCTAAATTACCTAGAGGAAAATCACTACTAAGCACAGCATTATTTCCTGAAGCTGATATAAGAAATAAATTTTATATAACTTGGTTTTGAAATATTTTAACTTTTTCAGGTATCTCTACAACAATGTTTTCGAAAAGAGGCAGACAATGGATTGTTCTTCTATGACTATGCAGTACTAATTGACTTTGAAACACTTTGGAAATTCTGTGTTTTCAGGTATTAGTGGCATATAGAAAAACATGCCCTTTTTCAACTGAAACTTGTCTCTCCAGTTAAAAGAAGATGTGATAAGCTGTTAGTGACACATGAAAATTTAGTGTTATCAAGAGGTTTCACTTCAGCTAAGATTGAATTCTGTTTCTTGGGTTTGTTACTTGAACTGCTGTTATAATCAAATAACTATGGATAATGCAGTCATGGTCATTTGATGTTTCCACTGCACTCAAGTTTTTTTCCATGTTTCCAAATTTCTTATCTACATAATATTTCCAAGCCCTATAAAATATTTTCAAGCCTCATAAACTCTTGTAGTTAGTTCCCAGGCCTGTGATTTCACATGTATTCCTCTCATCTAGAAAGCTGACTTGCTTTAAGCTGTTCTCACTTCATTCTGGAAACCTTAAGTGCCCATTCATACCTCTACATTATCTTCTCCATTTTGGTAAAATTATTCATCCCACAGAGAATCAAAGTGATGAACTGGTTTGAATTTACCACAACAACCCTTGTTTTCTCTCACAGAATAGGGAAATATGAAATTTGCTCCTCAGAAAGCTGTCAGAGCCAAAGGTTATTTTTTTTTCAGCAAGATTTCATCACCTAGAATAATCTTTGTGTTCATGCTATCAGATTCAACCTTTCCCTTACTTTTGTAACACAGAGATGAAATACGGGATGTTCCTTCAAGCAAAGGGAGTGAGAAGGAAAATTCATGTTGTGCTCAAAAGAGAAATATCCCTAGTATTCATCTGAGTATGAACTCTAGTACTATTTGACTTTAATTTCTATGTAATAAATGCCTAATTTCATATTTAAAATGATATATGATTTGTATTAAGCATCAAGTTTGATCCAGTGTGCACTGGATCAAAAGCAGTACTATGAGAGAAAGACTATTAATTTTTAAGCTTTAACTTAAAAATTATAAATTAAATAAACACATTTTCTTTATGTTTAAATAAGATCAACTCTTTTTTTAGTCTTTTTATGCCTCTTTTTATACAACAGAATCAAGCACACATTCTTAATGCACAAAAAAAACCCCAAAAAGTTCATTTTCTATGCTTTTTTCTTAACTAAATAAAAACTAATTTCCTTCTCCAAACGTTTCAAACTCTAAATCTGACTCATTAATTTTGGCAAAGAGCATTATTGAAGGAATTGTACTGAGAATTTCCGTTGCACTGAGACCAGGATTTTAGACATATGGCTATTTTAGGACATATGGCTATTTTAGACATATGGCTATTTTAAGAACTCTGTAACTAAATAGCAAAACGTGGTTTTATGAGGAAAGAACTCAAATAAATTCATGGCCAGGTAATGGGGAAAATCAAAGGCATGGTATTTTTCCTTCAAACATAATTACTGCAAAGGGTACTGGTCTTTCTTGAAAACTAGGAAAAGGGATATATTTTGTGGAAATATGATAGAAAGTATATTTATGATATGCTATTGAAAATATGAAAGATATGGCCATAAGTATATCAAATCATGACTGAAATGAAGAGAGTGGTTTAGGACTGTTTGCTCATTCTTTTCATGTGAGACCTATCAGGCCTCAGACAAAGATAGCGTGTGAACTGAGAGATGCAAGTTTCCAAGGCGACCACGTCTCATAGCAAAAGAATAAAATTATTCCATCACCTCCTGGCTGGAGGATTTAGAAAAGAAGTGGGGACACATTGCTAACTTATTCCATGTTAGCAGAGGCAAAAAGTGTGTGGGCTGTTCCCGGTCCGATCTCACATCTCAGTGCGCCTGGCACGTGAGCAATACTTCACTATGCCATGCTTTCTGTAACCTCCCAGTTTCTTATCTCTCTTTCTCCCACTGTGAAGAATTGCCTTTTCAGTCTTCGACAGCATTCTGTTATCTTCTGTAGAAATTCCGCTTCTCGAGAAAGAGAGGACAATCAGCAGCAAAAATGTGAGGTTGCCCACATGGATATTCTTGGCCTTCCCAGCTTCAAGGTCACTTTGAGTGAATCCATCATACTCCTCTCCAAATCATCTATTTTTAACCCTTGCCTCCTAACAGTATGAATCAAGATCCAAAAGAGTCAAAGAGAGATCTTGATTCTATTAAGTCACTGTGGAGTTCCTTAACTGAAGGTTTAGTGGATGGTAAAAAAATCACATGAGATACAGTGAAACAAGATGAGTGAAACAGAAATCTTTATATTGCTTGTGAAATATGTGAAAAACAACATCAATGAGTGCCTTCTATTGGCCACTTTTGTCAAGAAACATTTAAAATATACTTTTTTTTTTCTGTTCTATATTGGTCATAAAGACATTCTTATAACCTCTAGAGTAAGATGTTCCATTATAGAAAGTTTTGCAGACACAATCAAACTCACACCTGTTAACATTCAAATTTTTCTTTAAATCATGTCACGTAGCATTTTTTTTCATATAAATCATAGCAAGTCCTTCTTAACTGGAATATGGAGATATTGTTCAAAATATGTCTGCTCATATTTGCAATGAAATATTAAGTTTTCAAATCACTGCTGTTATATACTGGCCCATCATCTCATATTTGCCCCTGGAAACCACTCTTCCTCCCATACTAGGTGCACAGCCACTGTCACAGTTCTTCTTTGTTTTCAATATGATCAACAAGTTAAAGAACTTTAGTCTCATTTTTTACATCCTCTTGAACTGTTTAGAGTGGATAGCAGTGCTCAACTGGCTGCAAAATATAAATTATTTGGACAATTTTTGAGTGTTCTCATTCACTTATACCATGACTCTCCCCTGAACCTGTGTCATCTCACTAACTTTCCTTGGCTATGGACACTGTATGTCTTCATAACCTTTGAAGAAAAATTACTTGTCAAGTTATGCTCTTACCATTCATGCCTATAAAGGAATCTTCCGCTTTAAACTTTTACTTCTTTTTTCAAGAAGTTTTAAAGAGGAGAAACTGTAATTTTGCTATTGTTACTGTTATTTTTTGATACCTGATAACGACTCCCCCAGGGACACACTATTGTGAATGCTTTTCTTTTAGCACAGTACTATCATATAAAAAGCCTGCATCCTGCCTGTATATTATTATAATATGGTGCTTATTGAAGCTGCTTTAGTGTTTCAGATCCAAGACAGATTTTGTGACCTGGAGTTATTAGATTTTCTCTTGTTTGTAAAAACGATGCAGTGCAATTTTAGATGGAAACAGTAAATAGTCTGTTACTGATATTTACAGCAAGCCATAATAATGTGAAAGAAGATACTGTATCACCTAAGGCATGGTTACAATCCATGCTCTTCATTTGTACAATACTTGTATACAAAAGTGTACTGTTCTAAATCATGCCGTGCTTTCAATCTTGTACTCTGGAGGGTCACACTGGAAAAGACTTGTCAGACCTACAGAATCTGTATTTTAGTATTCATCATCTGAATAGCTTAGACTACCAGAATACTAATACATTCTCTTCAAGGCCAAATTTGGTAGGCACTCATAGACAATGTGACAAACATGAAAAAGAGAAATCAGAACTTACAGTAATGAACACCAGAGTCAACAGCTGCAGCTGCTAAGCAGCAGACAGACAAATATAACAAATTTATGTTCCATATGCCACAAAACTCTTTCAAGAAAATTTGTGAACTTAGTATTGTCCCACTGAATCCAGTTCCAAAGAAGTCAATTCACAAGAAATCAATTGATGGTGAATTGCTTAATTGACCTCACCTGGAATACATGGAATTAGTCAGATTTGCTACAGATGACACCTTTTAGAAATGAAGCAAAAAAATCAGAGGATTTCCACTGCACTGAGTGATTGCAGACTGTGTGGTGCTAATTCAGGGGTACATCTGTTGATGGATGGACAAGGCTTTGTCTGTGTACTGACAGTCACATTAAGGGGCTGAAAGAGAAAACAAACATGTGAAGTCTTGCCCTAGACATTTATAATGCATGAAAAACTGATATGCTAAGTTGGGCTGGAATCATGGAATATTGTACTGAAATAATAGAATCATCAAGGATGGAAGAGACCTTTAGGATCATTGTCCAACCATCAAGACCACCACTGTAACCCTCAAACCACTAGACCAACCCCAAGGGCCAGATCTAGATGCCTCCTAAATACCTCCAGGGATGCTGAATCCATCTCTACCTTGGGCAACATATTCCAACGCCTGAACACCCTAAAACTGAAATTTTTTTATCTGATATCTAATATCTAATCTGAACCTCCCCCAGCTCAGCTTAAGGTCATTTCCTCTGGGCCTTCCACTGCAGGCACCTTAGAAGAGACCCCCACCTTACTACAACATTCTTTCAGGTGATTTTAGATAGAAGTAAGGTCCCCATTTCTCAGGCTAAACAACCCTAGCTCCCTCAGCCATTCCTTGCAAGAAACATTTTCTAGATCCTTTATGAGCTTTGTTGACCTTCTCTGGACATGCTCCATCACCTCAAATATTTTTTTTTAAGTGAGTGGCCCAAAAATGAACACAGCACTCGAGAGTTTTCCCCACCAATGCCAAGTACAGGAAGAAAACTAGTTTTAAAAAATTGTTGGAAAACTCATTTGTTGCTGCAGAGTGATCCATAGTTCTCTTTGGTCAGAGAAAAAGACTAGAATTTGCCTGAACATCATGACAGTTGTATGTTTTATTTATAAAACAGACAACAATGCATCACTATAAATTAGTACTATATTTCCTAGCGGGCACTGAAGATATCTGAAAATTGCATTGCTTTTGATAAAGACCTGAAATGAATACAACATTCTTCTTAAAGAAATAAGCTCACTAGTTCATTAAGCCATGGGTTCTTTTTTAATTTTTCATTAATTTTAGATCAATTATAATGTCTAAATTTGTTTGATTCTATCAGGTCAAATCCCTACTGAAAACCAGTCCTAAACTATATTCTGCTTTCATTGCTATGGCTGTAGTACTCAATGAAACAGAGCAGGACGCACATCTGAGCAGTGACCTATGACCATTTATGCTGGGAATTGTTAGCACTTGGGATTTTTCTGGATTGGCCAGCTAATTTCCCAAGAATGGCACAGGACAAAGCATGTACCAGGGACCAACTGCAATTGTGTATGTGGATGAAGACTCCCTGTTCTGCACAGTGAGGGTGTTCTGCTGGGTGCACACAAGCCATGCCATGCCAGATCATCTCATGGCAAGAGAGGGGCCCTTGAATATTTTATTTTAAAGACACAGTGTGCATGAACTGTTTTTTATCACCATCAGGAGGAAAGCACAGGCTGGGTAGCTTTTTAATGTTGAATATAATGTCAAGATAATTTTGAAGGTAATTTTTCATATTTTCAGTCCTGAACTAAACAGTATCTCTGAATTAGAAGTAAAAGTATTGGCTTTTCCATGTATCTGCACATAAGTGCTACTTGTGGCTCTCCTTTTGCACTTTGACATTTCTCCTAGTGTCTCCACCAGTATTGCCTCCCTAATCCTCTATTCCCTCATCTGTACATTGTTGGAACATCAGGTTCTACAGCAAGTCAGCAGAATTTTTCAGGAACTTGTTGCTTCATACCATGCCTGGCTAGTCAGTCCAACCATGACAACAATTAACACACCAACAAAGCCTTTTTTTTTGAGTCTGTGTGGGCTTGCCACTATTGCACCTACTGAGTGAAAATGTGTAGGGGGACACAGTATGGGTAAATGAAGGTGGTATAGAAGGTAACCTTATCCCCCAATGAGTTGCAGCTGGACCAATTACTAAAGATAAGAAGCAGACCTGATCTTAACAGGCCATACAAGTAGCCAATAAGAACAAGTGGTATAAAAGAGTGGATTGGTGGGATCTGGAGTCAGAGGGCTGCTGCAAGGACCAGGAACACTTGGTGTTTAGAGGAGCTGCCTGTGAGAAACATCGAGGCGGTATGAAGCTCTGGCGATATGAAATCCTTGCACTATAGTGATGTCAGAACTCATGCTATCTAAGACAACAAGAATGTTTTGTTAAATATAGGCCTGATATACCTGCTGTTTGACACCATTGTAACTGCTGATACAAAGAAGGAAAATTAAAATAATACATTTCTTTTACAGTTCTGAGATATAAATGAGGCAGGGGCTAATCTCAACTATAGGGGCTGGTCTTCCTCAACAGACTTATGGAAAAACAACAGTACTTTTACAAGCATGTCGTTCCCTAGTACATAGACTTACAAGAGTTATGGAATCTGGGATACAAGATTCCATAACTCTTCTAAGTTATGGTTTATGGTATTATCATCTGAAGTCGGTTTTAGTGGGGTCCTCTTCTTTACTGGTCCTCTTTTCACATATGATTTCCTACCCATATGTGAGTTGGTTCACAGTGGTATTAACAAGCAATCCAGAAATTTGAAAATTCAACATTAAATTATCAAAATTTTAAAATTGTCTTTCAAGTATCTTAGAAGGATAAAGGCAGCTGGACAGTAATATGTCCAGCTGTTGTTAAAATAACACAAATCACAGTAAATACTGTTTTCTTTTGAAAATCTAGCTCCTCATGAATAATAAAGAAGCCAAATTTCAATTAGTTTTGTCCTCATCTGTATTTTCATATATTTACAGTAAAAGATTTTTTTTTTTTGCCATGCTGTCTGCAAAGCTCTGTGTTCTTACAAGATCAGGCAAACTTATTCCCTACACTTACAGCAAAGTGAATTTTGTAAGTTACACTGATCTCCAGCTGACAGTGAATCTAGGGTGATGGTATTCTAGCTCCATTATCTTGTCATGTTTCATTCAGTAAGAAAATATTCATGTCATATTTCCTTTGAGCTATTTTTGTACACATTTCTTCTTCCCTATCTTTTTGCATCCTTGAGAGAGAAACATTTAAAAAAAACCAGCTATATTTAATCTTACTATATTCCTTCCTTGCTATTTAAATGTGATATCTGAAATCTCAAATATTATAGTATTTAGGTGTCAATGCTGCTTATACTGTGCTCACTTGTTGCATTATTTTCAGCATCACAATTGTATTCATTGTTAAATTTAAAATCCTGTTTAAATTAGCTGGTCATCCGTACTATTTTTGCAGTTCTACATGAATGATCAGTTTTCATACTGAGCATTACAATATCTAAATATAAATGCCTTTATGTTGTGTGCTCATACTGCTACCCAAATTAAATTCAGGAAATTTATCTTCTCAGTGTGAAGCAAGACCCATCTCTATAGTGCTTAAATATTGCTTGCAATGAAAGATTATTTCAACTTGCTTTTCTGATAATATAGGAACAAATTTAAATGTATATACTCAGGCTCATTTCTAAATATATAAAGATATATATATCTATAGAAATACTTTGTGCTTTTGAAAGTTTTTATGTCCATATGACAGAAAGAAAATTGAAAGAGAATGAGCAGAAATGCCAAACTAGCTTACATGATTATGTACATGTTACAAAAAAAACAAAGAAACCCCCCTAAAACCACCAAAACAAAAAAAAACCAAAAAAAAAACACCAAAAAACCCCACAACCCAACAAGACAAACAAACCAAACCAAAACAAAATCCCCCAGATTATCAGCCATTGACTGGAGGGCTCCACTGGAATTTAGGAAACTCAGGCATCACTCCTAGCTCTGTCAGTGACCATGTGATTGATCTCCAATGGCCCAGTGAATAGCCATCCTGTAAGCTTGAAAAGATTGCCTTTACCTTTATGCATTGCTGCATTACTATCTTCAAAATAAAAATAATTATATACGCAAAATAATGTTGGCAATACCTTGTATTAACATGCGAAACTTATCAATCTCTTCATGGTTAGTTGTTACTCCTTTGTTATTTTCCTCAACTATGTGAAAAGTAAAATGTTTTGTTTGGCTGCATGCATTAGCACCAGATCCATTCATTACAAGTAAAAGGAGAATTGCCTGGCTTGTGGAATCTTTGTCCATTCTAAGTTTCATTTTTATATGAATGGTTTTTTTCTCCTGAACTGTTCTAGAAGTAAAACTTAATTATCTCTTCCTCCACGGAATGTCTCAGTCTTCCAGAGCCATGATGTTATTGGTGGCCTGACCAGTTCCGATGTCTTTGTGTACGTGGGCAGAGCCACAGCCAGGAGGGTCTATCTGTGCCTCCACTAGTGCCTCTTGAGGGCACTAATAAACTGTGGGGTCCTTTACCAACCTCTCTGGGGCCTCCTTCTTTCCCTTCCCCATGGGCTCTGGAGCCCCATTTCTGCTTGGCCTTCACCCCTTGGTGGTTGTGTGTGCATGCATGCTGGTACCATCCCCTGCTGTTCCTGGCTGGACAAAAAGCAGAGAACCAGCTCTGACTCCCTTTTTAACACTGTGTTTTCCTGCTTAAAACTTTTGTATCTCCTTTCCAAATTTATTGAGATTTTGTGGGTTGGTACAGTGTTTTATCTTGCTATGATACGTGCATACTTTATAACCAAGACAGTGGATCAGAACATGTAGAAGCAGAAAAGCTGGCATATTTAGCTGAATTAATGAATTGAAAGCAATGGGAACATATCTTGCTGCTGTTTTTTTCAATAATTTGGCGTATGTTTTCATAAACTAGGCATATAAGTGAAAATGTTGTGTGAGACGCGGACGGATCAGTTTTATAAGGAGTCTATATCCTTTTTTTTCTTTTCAAACTCATGTATTCTCCCTCCTGATTGCTACTTACAATAGGCAAGATGATAGGAAGTTTAATAGTGAATGGATGGTGAATCATTGAAAGTGGATTACAAGATACAATAAAATATATGCTGGTTTTATCACAGTAAGAGAGAATAATAAACATATTAAATATACTGTATGAGGTCTACAGTGTATATAAATCATTTTTGGATGTGACTTTTTCATATTACCATCTTAAAAACTAGCTTGTTTGGTGAAATGAAAATGGTCATTTAAAAGATAAAGGAAGTACAAAATAGGGCAAAATTACCTAAGGCATTATATCTTCAGCTTTCAAGGATAAAACAGAAGGAAAACAAAGCTGTGGATTTTGTCCCAACAATGACAAATTACGAGGTAGGACTGTTTCTTACATCAAAGTTATAAGAAGACTGTATGGATAATAGATACAGTACCCATGCAGATTAATGTAAATGTACATTTAATTTCACACACAACTGAGAAGGGAAATTTTCCTAAACTATATCCCTCATCTGTTAAAGAAGACAGTGATTAAGGAGTCACCTTTATAAGTTTAATATGCCATATTAAGATCAGTGAGTAATTTCCTCTTTCTAGCATTCCTCACTCTATTATCCACAAAACCAGTAGTGCCTTTCTGATGTTATCTTTAAAAAAATTATTAGTTATTTTCAATTTCATAAGCTATAAAAATTTCTTTTCCTGTTTGCTTTTCTGAATGGGGATTTTTTACCTTTGGAAAAGCTTTTGCCTTCTCAACTGGAAATAGATTTTCCATAACAAATAGAGAAGACAGAGAGAGAGATAATTTCTGGTTAGGTATCAGAATAAAGCAATTATCAGTTAAAGTTTTTATCCTAAATAATTAAAACAATGCCCCTGGCAGAAATTCATCAATCCAAGGCAAAAAGAATATGTAATTGAAAAAGCAACAAGAGTATCAACAGAAAAAAGAGACTTCAAGTGCCAAAGAATGCTGAAGATCTACATCAAGTTATAAATAGAACAATTCAGAAATAGCATCAAGGATTCTACCTGGTGTCCTAAGGGTTAAATCTCTTTAAAAAGTTGTCCTGGTTACAGAAGTTTAACACTTTGTGACTGTTATTCTACTCCCCTCTCAGTAATGATAAACTGTTAATTCCCAGTGGCTACCCAGTGCACACACAACACCTCAGGCTACAAGCTGGGTGTTAAATGAGAAGAGCTAAACCCCACAAGGTGGGGAAGTGTTTCTTTATCTTTACCTTGAGGAGTCATCTCTGCTAATGGGCCATCATGAACTGAATGAATAAGCAGCTCCAGTGACCATCAAGGACTCCAAAAATGTCTTATGGCTCATAGGACATCATTCCATTGTGAAACTCCCTGCCCTTCGGGAGGTATCACCTGAACCTGACCTCCTATAATCCCGAAGTTTGTGGATTTGGGACACTGCCACTGCTGGATGGACCCAGAGGAGGAACAGACATTCCACAGGACCAATGTTTTAGACATGACTGCAACCATCACTTCAGCAGGACTGCAACAACCACTTAATTGGACCGTGACCACCACCGTGACCAACAGCAGCCAGGTTGTACTCTGACTTTGTGGGTATAAGCCAGTTTTTCTGCATCATTGCATTCATTATCTTTCTATTAAATTGTAATTCTGACCTGGAATCTCTCTCAAAGTGTTCCTGTGGGTTTAATTTCTCCCAGCTTTTTATCCATGCTGGGGTGTTTCTGACACTTATGGCTTGGGAAAGCAGAAGCTACAAATCTTTCATTTAGTGGTAGAAAAAATTAAAGTTCTTTCCCTTTTTTTTTTTTTTTTTTTTCTTTTTAACAAAAGTTCGTTCTATACAAGATAAAGTAGGCAATTTTTTTTCTTTCCAAAGAAGGAAGAAAAACAGAAATAATGTGGCCAGAGGGGCAAGGGAAGTGATCATCCCTCTGTACTCAGCACTGGTGAGGTCACAGCTGAAGTGTTTGTATTCAGTTCTGGGTCCTTCACTATAAGACCTTGAGATACTGTAGTGACTCTAGAGAAGGGAGATGGAGATGGTGAATGGGCTGGAGTACAAGTCTTATGAGCAACAGCTGAGAGAGCTGAGGTTTTTTTAGTCTGGAGAAAAGGAAGCTCAGAGGAGACCTTATTGCTCCTGCATATATGAAAGGAGCTAGGCAACCAGCGATAGGACAAGAGGACATAGTCTCAAGCTGTGCCAAGGGAGGTTGAGGTCAAATATCAGGAAGAATTTCTTCACTGAAAAGGTGATTAAGCTTTGGGACAGGCTGTCAAGAGTGGTGGAGTGACCATCCCTAAAGTATTTGAGAAATGACTAGATATGATACTTACTGCTACAGTTTAATTTATGTGATGGTGTTTCATCAAAGATTGGTCTTGATGATCTCAGATGTCTTTTCCAGCCTTACTGATTTGATCCTATGATTCCATAAAAAATAAAATATTTAGAACTTCAGAATCACACTCGATAAAGGAACAAAATATCAGGTTGCTCAAGGGTTTTTTTTTAAGTTTGTTTTATTTCAAAAGTACACCTTTTCACATACTGCAACAGAGAGTTCAGATACACAGTATCAGATACACATAGTAGTGAAAGGAATAAGAGTTCTACATGGTATGCACAGGTAATAAATCATTCTGCTCTTTCAGTCAGCTGAGCCTGTGTCACTTCTTCAAATTGCCTTGTGCACTCACTGCAACATGCCATCACTATTTCTTTCTATCTGGATGGTGTTTCAGGAAGATAGCCTTCTTTAAAGCTCAGCCTTAGCTAATCACTGAAGACATCAAGCAGCTGCATACTCAATGTCAACTGAAACAGAGCCATAGAGTCAAGTGCCATTAGTGAACATCTGGCACTAAAAGACAAACAATTTCAATATCTCTCCTAGTGAACATATAGACACATCAAGTTTTTCTCCCTTCATCCTACACTGTCAAAGCAACTCTTTTCCAAGAACTCTATCTACATTGCACACTAAATATTTTGTTTCTCACAGTTACCTATTGCCAAATACGGTATGGGATATTGTTAGCAATTCACTTTTCTTTACTGAGAGTACAATGTTATTCCTCCCTATTAGACTGCTTTTCATTCATTTCTTTAATTATTCTGATTTTTGGGGAGTGGAGAGAAATGAGGAAAATATTATTTTTTCCTGATTGCTCTTCTTTAATTTAGGTGGTTTTCTTGATCACTGCACATCAAGTTTGTTACTGTGAATATCAGTCTTCAGCATCATACTGTTAGGCAACACATTTATTAGAGTTCCAATCTTTTCAGGTTTCCATAGTAACTAGTGCTTAGTACAGACCCCTTGATTCAACAAAGACACCGTAGCTCTGAAAAACTGACAGATCAGGATTCTCTTTTATTATTAAAAGTATATAAAAATAAATGTATAGATATACACATATAAAAATGTATATATATATATATATATATATATATGTATATCATGTTAATATGACAGCATATATAATATATATGCATACATATATACATATCATACAAATATTGTCTACAGAACATTGTGTGATATATATACTGTGTATTACAACTAAAAAAAAAGAATAAAAGTATAAAGTATTCAAAAATATTAATTATAAGGACCTTTCCACCACAAAAATGAAGACACAAGTTCAAGAGAAGTTCAGTCATTTTCTCCTAGAAGTTCAATAACTGCACTGCCACTTGTCACTGAGTCTGCTGTTATTCATAATACTTACTGGCAAAAGAGTTCCAGCTATCTAATATACCCACACACAACTGTAAAAAGCAACTGTGGACTTTATCCAACTAATTTATAGCATACATTAAATAAATTGGCAAATGTCAGTTCAATTATTTGTGCTGACACCAGGATACCTGTTGTATCAGATTTCCCTGTTGATTGCCTTAAAACACAGTCGTTGTAAGAAGAGCATTGAGATCAAAATACTTTCTTGATCTGGTCAACAGAGAACAATAGTCAATAGTGCCTCAACCCTTAATACACTCACTCATGCAATATTTTGTGTAGTTCAGTTTTCGCCCTGCAAAAGGGAAAGACAAATTAAATATAGGATCTAAGAATGTCAGAAATGCCAGACATGGTGCAGATGTAGAGTTATTCAGCCCAGACTGCTAAAGATGTAAGTGAAGGGAAATATGACAGTTGCCTATAAAATCCATGGGTTGTCCAGAGAAATTAGTGGGAAGCAAATTTAAAACCAAGTAATAAGTTCTCTGCCATGCAGATTTTGATATAGGCCAGGATGTCTTTGGCCTTCTTGGCCACCTGGGCAGAGCTGGCTCACACTGACCAGCACCACCAGGTCCTTTTCTGCTGGGAGGATTTCCAGCCATTCTTCCCCTGGTCTGCAGTTCTGCATGGGGTTGTTGTTATCCAAGCACGGGATCCACCACTTGGCCTTGTTCAACCTCATAGAAGAAACCCCTGAAACAAGCTAAGCTTGGTATATCAAGTGTCTGGGTTGTTCAGGTTTTTTTTTTTTTAATTTAATTGAATTTCTGATAAGCTGTATTAAAACACGGATTCTAAAGTCAAGATGCAGGTCTTCAAAACTGCCCATTTTGCAATGTGAAATGACCTTATTTCTGCAGTCCTCTTATCTTTTATCATTAAAACTCCCTGGGAATCTGAAATTTTACATGTGTTTGTACCTGCAGCGCTTCAAGCCATGTTATAATGATAGATGGGGCTGCAAAAGCAAAACAACCTCACCCAGTCCCACTCGTTTACCTCCTAAAAGGATTAGTCACTTGTTTTGGCAGAGTCTGTTGCACACTTATGTATAGAAATATGACCAGTTCCTTGAGCTGATTTCCTATGTGGCTTTAGTATCCTGTTGACACAGCTGAGAAAATGGTACTTTGCTTTACAGATGTGAATGCCTGCTCATGATCAGGCAGTTTTGCTGTTGAATTCTCAAAAATATTTCCTGATTTTTTCAGCCTGTAAAATCTGTACATTTTATAGGCTCAGCTGATGGCTTAGATTTTAGCCTTTATATTTTTCAAATTCTGTACTGCTTTAGTTCTGAGCTTCATTTTAAAGGATAGTAAGTTCTCTTCACAGAGTAGCTAGACGAAACAATTCCTTTCCTAGCCTGGGACCCAGGGGAACTGACCCAAATTTCATGCCCAAGAGCATAAACCACATGGACTGAAGACAGAAAAAAAAGGATGGGACTTCATAAGCTAAAGCTGTAGTTGGACAATTAACTCCAGTATGCTAAAGGACCAGAACTTAGAAAAGTGTGAGACACTGTGACCAGTTCTCCATTTTGTGACCATTTTGGGTTCATCTTGGGCGTAGCCCTGGCCAGGCTCTTGTACTGCCCAAGGTGTATCCATTGAGGCCTCCTAATAAATACCCACTTTATTCTTTAACTCCATCTAGCCTCTGTTGTAGGTCAGCCTTCACAAGGCATCACAACCATTCAGCAGAAGTTCATGACTAAATCTGTATGGATTGATTCTGTCATTCTGTATCTGAGTGGCTAGAGGGAGGGATGGATTGCATAATGGATTCTCTCCCCATGCCAGAAAGTGGATGTGTATTTCTCACAAAGCCTTCTTCACACAAAATTCATAATCAAGCTGTGGAACAAATTTTGGACAGTCTCGTCCCCATCTTTTGGAGGATTACTCTAGCTACTAGACACTGTCACATTCAGCCTTGTTGTCCTTCTCTAGCCAAATTAGTTTTCAGCTTTTTTATAGAAAGTAGAACAAGTTCAGTCAAAATCTATATCCTTTCCATAATACATAACTTAAAGATGAAAAAAATTTCAGGAAAATGAGACTGAACTGGAGCTTTTTAGTCCCACCATTAGGTAGAATTATCAGCAGATCTTTTACATCACAGATAAATCTTCTATCTACTAACTCATTGCTTAAAATTTATTTTTGTAGAAAAAAAAGTTCAAAGATAACTTAGCATAGCTATACAAATCAGACCTTGAGTGTTCACTAAGAGAGTTTTCTTCAGCTTGAATCACAGTATCTCCAAAACCCATGATTGACTAAATGAATATTAAAGAGGCAAGATGTAAACCTTTACCTGCACAGGCTCCCAGCACTGTAAACAGTTCTGAGGCAGCCAATTTCTCCCATGCAGTTCAGGCATTTAATTAAGGTATTGACTTCGGGGTGTCTGCCTTCATGACTGCAATGCATTATTTTTGGATGTATGCAGAAAACACTGAGCAAATATGTAGCTTAGGATACTTGGAAGTATCTAGTTATATACTGCCCTTAAATTCCTACTAGCCATGGAAATATCTGTTCCCTCTTTTACAAAGCTCTTATTTTCATTCACCTACTTCCTGTAAAAATGCTTGATTCTTAAAAATTTTGTAACAAATATCATTAAAAAGATCAAAAGAGGAAAACATCCTTGCAAATATCCATTGCAGCTGATTTCTAGTTCTCAACTTTTTTGTCAGACTAGAAGCATTTTTGGAAATTAATTACATAGCAAAGTAATCTTCCATAAAGCTATAAGCCCAAGTTTTCTGTAAGCATTTTCTGCTAGCCATTTCTTTGCACATCTATTCCCAGTAGTGTAAATCCTGATTACTATAACTTGCTTCTAAGAAGATATCATATATTGTTCTGTTAATTTTGTCAAGAATCTTGCTGCACTCAGTTTCATATAGCTTACTGAAACTTCACATTAAGAAGTTAAAATTGATAAAATCATGCACCAACACATTTTATTTTCTGTCTTTAAACAAATTTTCAGATCTGAAATCAATTGCATGGGTACTGCTCTACAGCTAAAAGAAGTGAAACATGTCTGTGTACTTCTTGTCATAGGTAAATCTTAAACAGGGCTGTATTAGCCTAGGAAGAGAGTGTTAGATAAAGAGAAAAAGATGGTGACAAAATTATGACCAAAGGGTAGCAGGAGTGAAGAAGCAAGGTACTGTTGAAATTTATAACAGCAGAGTGGAGAATTAAGACATCCTGCAGCAGAAATACAGGCATGGTAGTGTCAGGGTGCAGCCAGGGCAGACTTCTCAAAGCCAGATGGGAGCCAAGGGTCTCCATGAGTCAGGCAGAAGCACTTGAATTTCAGTGTTCTCAGCACCAAAAGATGCAGTCCCACAGCGTTTGAGCAAAGATAACACGTCTGGAGACAGGAACCTGTACCAGACACAGCTCTGTAATAGTCAGGCAAGTTCACTGTGGCAAGACAGGTCTAAGATCAAGCTGTGAGTCACATCAGCAAGCCAAAATTACAAAATCAGCAAAGTACATGCACAGGCATAGGGACCCACAGACCACAGTTCAGAGAAAGAACAAGGGTGACTGAGTTTAACTGCACCTGCCAAGGGAGGTAAGGATACTCTAGACGTGTTTTACCACAGTGTTACTACACAGCTGCATCCCCCACAGTCTGACCCCAGGTAACATTAATGTCTCATCAAGATGAACTTGAGCCCAGCACAAACTCCTGAGAAGTGAAGAAAGAGGTGACAAATACCATTGTTGAAGTTAGAGCCCTGACAGCTAAACTTTCATGATTTTGAAGGCAAATAATAGAATGTAAGAGGATAAATGGTATGATAGCATGTCATAAACAGTGAAGAAATAGAAACATATTTGTAGAGTAGCCAAACTGAGAAAGTAGTAATAAAAGCTGAAATCCTTAAACTATAAAGAGAGGAAAAAAGGAAAGCTGATCAATTTTATTTTTAGATCCTTTGGATCCTGTCTTATCTGCTTACAATACTGATGTGAGGTAAATTTTAGACAACTGTCAGACCTGCTTTACAAGTGGAGAAAAAAAAAAAAAAATAACTCCTATATGTGCTGGGGTTTACCTATATGCTACATGAGAAAAGTGGTGTGGTAGCTTTGAGATGAGCAAGTACTCCAGTGAGTTAGCAGAAAGATAATGCTGATAATCTTAGACAAGAAGGAAAGGCCAACCTGAAAAGAGTTCAGGAAGACAGTGGCTGTAACACACCACTATTTCAGTTATAAACTGAAGTTGCAAATACATAGAGAATTAGTGAAGTTTATTTACCTAAATGTCTGCACAGCCAATTCACTTTCAGGTCAAGTGTTCAGGATATCTGCAAAGAAAATAATTTTCACCAGAGGTCAGCTTAATGACCTCTGAGAGAGGTCATTAAGAGGTGTAATGTGGTCTGCACATAGGGTCTGTACATAGTCCAGAAACTCATGATTTTTTAGTCTTAATCCCCTACTCAAATTGGTAGTTCATATGTTATACAAATAAATTAGTAATTATTTTTTTCATTTGTACAGGCAATAAATTAATGGCATCACTTAAAACTGAGTTATTTTTCCATCTTCTTATTTTCTTCTCTTTCTCTTTTTCTCTTTCTTTCTTATCTTTTTTTTTCTTATATTTATCCTAATTATCCAGTTTTCCCAGATTTCTAGTTCTCTGAGACAGCAAAGTAACAGCAGTTTAATGTCTTTCTTTTTCTCTGCATCAGGAAGAAATTCTTATGATGACTGATTATTGGTGTTTAACAAAATTCAAATACTCATTTAAAGAATTACTTTCTACTTTATTTTCCCTTACCTTCAACCAATCAATCATGAACTGCTGCTCCCTAACTGCTTTTAAAATGTGCATTGATATTGACTTTAAAATTAAATGGGGACCTAAGTCTTTTACTGAGTTTATTTACAATTTAAGGAACTGTTCAACATGAATAAGTGTATCAGAACCAGACATTAAAGAATTAGAGGTTTCTTTTTTACTTCTTGATCAATTATGATCAAGAAGTAAAATGTAACTTGTGTTATGTGTGTAACTTTCTAATTTTATTTTGTCAACAAAAAACCTAGTTTGTAGAAAGAAAACTAGCAAAAGCTTTCAAATGGCATTAGAGTGTGATTATTTACTGTACAGTTTGCATTATTTACTGTTAGCTTGCATTATTATTGACTAGAAAGCAGTTTTAGACTAGCCTGTGAATCTAATTCATCCCACTAATGCTGCCTTTAAAGTTGGGAATGTAGCACATGCATGACAATGAAAGGCTGTAGGTCATTCTAGGGTAGACAAGGATGTGGGTTTCTTCTAGACATGCTATGGAGAAGTTTCACATTGGTTGCTTTTAAAAGGGTGCCTACATTTCAATTCTAGCAGAGATCAGAATCCAGTGGTCTTGCCTAAATTCTAGTTCAGGGGAGTTATCATTTCAGTAATAAAGAAAGGTGATATAAAACAAATTTCATCAAACAACATTTTTAGCAAAGGCAATCATAATACCTGGTTGAGTTTTACCTCTTCAAAACATGATAGAAAAGTTAAATATGTTTGTTAATATATAATTGATATAATAAATATCAAAAACGTGATACAGAACATCTCCAAGCATTCCCTTTGGCTAATCCTGAGAAGAAACGTGCTTCCCAGACTCTGTGTTATCTATTCTGACACAAAATTTGAGCTACTGAATTTTGTGGGCAAAAACCTCCCTCAGCAGATCTTCATGCAGTTTGTGAAACCCATTTTACCCCCAACTTCAGCAGTTAAGAACCAGTTTATATATTCCACCAGAATGGTGGAATGGAGTTTAACAGAATTCAGAGAGTAATTTAAATATTTAATTTCTATTTTATTTTTCCTTGCCTGTTGTTAATCAATCGCTCTCCATTCTATAATGGAGATCAGAAAAACTAACTTTCAGAAGGTACATTAAAAACTTCAATTACACTAAAACAAATGCAAAATAAAAAAAAAAAAAAAAAGAGGCAGCTGAATAGTCACATTCTGATATGGAAATGAGTTCTTAGCCTTAACTAAATACATTAACTTCAGCACTCATAAATGATCAAAACTTGCTTGGTAGTTAATATGATATGGTAACACAAATTAGCTGTATTAGAATAACATTAAAATATAGAGGCGTGCATATATATGGGTATGTTCCTTTGGACTAAAGCTGTTAGTTATTTGGTCATGTTCTGCAGCTACTTTTTCATTAAATCTTTTCATTTTGGCTTAAAAATAAAGAGAATCCTGCATAATTTCTTTAATACTATAGAGCTAATGAAGCATTACTAAGAATTTTAATGAAAGCTTTCAAGAAAATAAATAAATGTAGATTACTTCCATATATTTGAGGGAAAATGAGAAAGTCCAATAATAGTTGAATTTAAGGTTTGAAAAATATTTTTTTCAGCATTTTATAATCCCTTTAAAATTGCTTTTAATCTTTTCTCTCTTTCCTAGTGAGTCAGAAACTACATTCTGAATTAAAAATATGTGATTTAAAAGCCACCTGCAAAAGTGTCAGCTTTATTAGCATTCTGATCTTTCCTTGTTTTAAAGAAATGCTCACACTGAAAATTCACTTTATTTACTCTTTGTGGTAAGGGAAGAGGTATAACTTTGTGTACTTGTACATGTGCAGTAATTTTTGGAGAGCGATAGGACAAAAATCCTGATTCTTAAAACTGAACGCAGAAATTACAACTAACTGAGACCCTTTCCCCTCCTCCATCTATTCTAAACAAACTTAAATCAACCCTGTTCTCTTTAGCCTTCTGGGAAAGTTACTTGGGAGAAAGGACAGATTTCCACCTTGCTGCAATCTCCTTTCAGGTAGTTGCAGAGAGAGATAAGATCTCCCCTGAGCCTCCTTTTCTCCAGAATAAATAACTCCAGCTCCCTCAGCTGCTACTCATCAGATTTGTGCTCTGGATCTTTCACCTGCTCCTTTGTCCTTTTCTGGGCATGCTCCAGAGCACCTTAATTCTTTTTTGGATTTCCACTCCAAAATCCTCATTGTATCCTGGTTTCCATTAAAAATGACAAGAGAAATAATGGCATACCTTTGAAAATTATTCTGCCACACTATTTAATACCTGTATTTACCTAAGCCATCAAAAGAGAGATTTTTCTAGTGGCAAAACATGTAATTATGTCTGCAAGAGATTAATACTAAAAAATAAGCAACAACTTCACAAAATACTTTTTGAGCTATTCAAGGCTCATGATATTAAAAATCAATAAACAACAGTTTCATCCTTGTAATTATTTTCACTAGAAATAATATTCTGATAGCATTTTTTAAATTTGAATTCAGCAAAGCATATTATAAAATCCTGGTTTTGGGTGTGTTTTTTGATCATAAATTTTGAAATGCAGCAAATTGACAGTATTGATTGCAGCCTGCTGAAAATTAAAATGCTGTTTATCTTACTGCTATCTTCTATTTGGTTCTGTTGTGAAGGTACAGTCCTATCAATTTCTTACTTCTGAGACTGAACAGTCCTTCAGGAGTCCTGGAGGAATAAAGTGATTTTGAAGTGAAAAGGCTGACTCATATATTTATATTACTAATGAACTGCAATTTTGAAATGTATCACTTTCATGGAAAACTTCAGATTCCTTCAACAAGGAGAAGGCTGAAGAAGCTGTAGAATTGCTCCATATGTTTTGGACATGTAGGCATAAGCAAAAATCAGAAATATACAGTTTTAGTGTAAGAATTAGGCAAAACAATAAAATGTGTATTTGCAGCAATTCAAATTAATAAAAATATTTGCAATTTCAATTAATATGCAAGAGGTCAAAAATTGTGTCCTCTGTGCGTAATACATCTTATTTTATCAGGTCATTATTTTCATTTCTGCTGTGTATGAATGTGCATACTATATGTTATATCTGAACTGTGTGCAGTGTAGTACAGCTAGCATTAAATATACTGATATAGGTTTTACTTCAAAATGTGTTGCTGTAATCTTCATGAATCAAATTTTTAAAAAAGGAACATTTTGAGGCATGTGGAGTTACTTTGCCAGCTTTCAACTGTATTGTGTCTAAGAATTTTCATTATTTCATTGGAGAACACACATCATTTTTAAATCTGAAAGCTCAAATTAATTCACCAGAACAACACTCAAGATATTCAAGATTCTTCTCATTATTAGAGAAACAAATCAAAGCTTGTCAAGTCCATGGACACCAGAATAACTAGAATGACTTTCAAGTATGAAGGAACAGAGAAAGTCAGAGAGGTGGAAAGGAAGGTAATGAACTTGAAGCAAATGTATGTCATACTGTAAACTAGAATCTGTGTATGGTCTCAAAATCTATAGAATAAAATATATTTGATTTTGATAGTATATCCTCCTGGTGCTGTAACACAATACATAACTGCTACAGAATTACTTTTGAAAAGATAAGGTGTTTGGCTTGCACTTTAAACAAATTTTAAATGAAATGTCTGCAATATATCGAAGAAATATGAGGGTAGTAACACCTCCCTTTTTAAGTGGCTTGGATTCCATATCACACCATGCATTTGCACAGCCAGACAGTGTCTCTTTGTCTATTTGGACTGTAGTGTCATTCTGCAATAAAATTTTTTTGGCACTGAAGTCAAACTCATATGGAAACTCCATATAACATAGCTGCATTTCATCTAGTTGTCATGTTTCTGCTTCAGAGACTATTTCTTCATCCTCTGGTGTAAGTTTCCTTGATAACTTTTGAACAGCTATCAAGTAAAATTTTATTTCTAGATATTTCCTTCACCTTCCAAATCAGTTGCTGATTCCCACCTAGTGGGAGCAGAATATGAAATATCTCATATTCCCAGTTATGTAAAATCAACAAAGTCATCCACCCAGCTGCTGTACTGGTACCCACAGTCAGCATCAGGAAGTCAGACTTGGACTTGTATTATTGGCAGCTCATGTCAAGTCATAGGGCAGAATCAAATCAGGTAATGAAAGAACAAACCATGCTGTGGTAGTAAACATACATATCAGTAAAGAAAAATTCAGCAGTAAGCAGCAGGATTCTGCCTAACCTGACAGAAACTTTTGAAGTTTAAATGAAAAAAAAAAAAAGATAATAACAATAAAAACAACAACAATAATAATAGCTAAATGAAACAAGATAATCAAAGGGAGTGAGTAAGAACTGACAACAGACAGCAGTAAATCATATCAATATCAGCTAGCTGGCAGAATTTATTTGACCCAATAGTCAAATTAAGAAGTGTCCCAAAGGGGAAGTTAATTCTAATTATGACTTTGAAATCATAAATAAAAGAAGAAAGCAAGTATTCACAAGGAAGGTTTAAATGTATGCCTGAAAAAGAAGAACAAGTATAATTTTTATAAGGCTAACAGATGAGACGGCCTGGGAAGATGAGGAAAAATTAATGATTCTTACTGTCCTGCTCACTCTAAGTTGTCATTCATAGAAAAAAACATACTAACACAAGATCATTTTTGTCCTCTTTTTGTTGAAAAACAAATTATGTAAGTTATATATCAGAAGCAATCAAAGCAGAGAGGAAATAAACTACACTTTACATGAAATTCAAAGTTCCATTTTTATTTTCTTCTCAAGATCATGACTTGTATGCCTGAATTTTTATTCAGAATAAGAAAGAATCAAATATATAAGAATATATGCAATATATATTAAAAAGCTGTTGCTCTTTATCTAAAAGCTGTAAACACTGTGAATAGCTTGTAGTAACAGGTTTGTACAACATGATCAGAATTGAAAACAGTCATGTTTGAACTCTTATAGGCAGAAAAATATGCATAGATATATATCTATAAGAACATATGAATATACATATGTTCTCACTGGGTATTGTTCTGGTAATTTTAAACAGGCTGTAAGAATATAAAGTCACTATATAAATATAGCTTAATTTCCAGTCTCACTACGTAGCATGCAACTTTATGGATATATAGAAATAGAGAGAATATAGAGGAAAATTCTTTAATTAGGCTTTATTAATAGCTTTCTTAACTTAGTAAATATTCCCCGATATCAGACTAATTACTTCTTTAATCAAAGCAATTGGTTAAGGCCCATGGCCATGAAGACAATTGTCTGTATGAGCACATACTTACATCTCCATGGAACATGGATGCATTTAATCTAATTGTCATATTTCTTCTTCGAATATTATGACTACCTTGAAACTTCTGAACAGCTGTCATGTAGAATTTTGTTAGAAATTTGGGGTTTTTGCTAAATTCTCTATTATTTTCTCCTCTAGACTCATTATCTTTTGTCAGTCTTTTGCTCTGCCACAGCTGGGTCTAGCTGCTCCTGAAAAGTCACAATTTTCTAGCCATATATGAAGGAGGAAGCAAAAGAGAGTATCCTGGTCCCAGAGTTTGGGGGGTTTTCCCTGAATTTTCTGTGAGGAAGGTTTTCCAAAATTAGTTTGTTTTAAATCAGCCTCTTCTGAAACGAGTACTTCAGTTAGATGTCTTGCCAGCAGCAAGAAAGCTTTTAGCTTCCTCTGTTTCTTTCTCATTAACACTGGTCAAAAATACAGTTATGACTTTATAGGGTAGGTATATAATGAACAATTAAAGAAAATAATGTAAATAAGATTTTTGTTGATGAACATACAAACTGGATCCAATCAACTATGAACAGAATACTGTGCCACAAACATGTCACATGCGTTAAATTAAATTATATATACCGGAAGAAGTTAGTTTTCTTGATATCTCACACTTTAAGAATTTAAGCCTGGATTACAGATCCTTTGCCTCTGTAACTGGTTCTTTAACAACTCTGATAGCTGCCAAGAACCTGCTCTTCTTGGCAACCCACATATTTCCTGAGCTGTAGAAAAAAAACCCACAATTTTGTCCTGTAACTTATGCTATAAGTTGCTCTTTCCTGACCTATTACTATGGGTTTAATTTATCATAACAGATAAAAACTGGGAGTTAGCCATAAGGAATTGTGCTTGCTTATGCCTAAAGTGAAGCCAAGACTTCCCACTGTGCATTTAATTAATATTTTAACGAACACTTTAATGCAGTGGGAATTCATCAAAGTAGGACCCAAACTTGTTCTGAATAAAAGCATGTGTATGGCAACCCTAGCAGTACAGTGATAGTTTCCCTTCAACTTGTGTAATATTTTCTAGAAATTTAGTATAATTTTATAATTAGAAATAAAACATGTCCAGAAAAAATAATTCAAAATGCAGAGATGAAAACAGAATAGGCAAGAAATATTCCAACCACATACTATAAAAACCCTTTGCCTTTTCCAGCCATCAATGACTTTCTCTCACTAGTCACCAGTAATAAGTCAAACAAGGACAACCATACCTCCAGTATAAATCATTCAGTTCAAACACTCCCTTTGTTTTAGATTTCACAAACTAGCTGAGGAGATTTTGTTTGGTTAATCATGCTTACATCTTTAGTTCATTTAAAATGCATATATTTTGTAGCTTATGATGTAAACCCTAAATTAAGCAACCCATTCCCATACTTGCCCACCCTCAAGGGTTCAAATACAGTTTAAGCTTCTAGAATTAAGGGAGAAAAGTAATGCTGCCAAAGAAGAAATATGGCCATATAGGACAAATTTGGCTGTGCTCATTCTGTCACTCTTTTCTCTTTTTTTCATAACCATAAAACAGAATAAGACATTACAGTGCAAAAGATTGTTTACAGAACACAGATTTTTAAACATAAACTGCCTAGTGTCAGGAAACTCTGAAATTAAATTTCTTTTCTGATTTGCTTCATGTTCTGCCTTTTCCTTCATCTTTTCCTTCCAAATATGATTTTACCCTTTGGTGAAGTTGATGATATAATAGAATTTATCTACTCTTGCTTATATGTTACAATTCACCATATGTTTCCTAAAGTTTTTATTAAGTGGTATAAGTCCTGTTTATCCCTTAGATTCATATCCAGCAAACATGGAAACAATTTCTTGCATTAGTATTATTAATATTATTAGTATTATTATGAGTACTGGTTTCTACAGAGAATATTATACATTTTTTTTTGAAAGACAGTAAAAGATGATTTAATGCTCAAAAAGAATGTATAAAAATCAGCATATATTTGCAGTATGGTCTGCAGGCATTAGTAGGAAAGCAAGAAGGAGTTTGGGAAGTAATATTTTCCTTAAAAAAATCATGTACACACTGACAGAAAATATGAAGAAAACTGTACAGTAATTATGAAGATATGGAGGAATAGATACATGCTGTCTTAGGGAATTGATGTCATCACAAAATATATGAGAACATAGATTGATTATAGAACATATAATGAATTTCAGAACACAGATGCTACATTGTAGTCTAAATATATAAAATATTCTTTTTTCCAGTGATTTGCTCACTTGCAACACAATTTTTTGTTTTACAAGCAAATATAAAAGGTGAAATGGTAAAAAAAAATTGAAAACAAAAGACCAAAGGCAACATAATGGTTAAACACTCCCTTCAGTTGTTTTGCAATGCTGCAGAATTTACCAAATCTCCCTGGTGTTTCAATTGACCAGGCCTTTCCCCTGAAATGCCCCTGCTGTATTTACTACAAAGATTTGCTAGTGCAAAGTACAAAATATTCTTTAGTTAAAGACGAGTTATTGGTACTGTGACTGTAAATGTATTTGACTACAAGATATATGAGCAGGCATTCAACTGATTGAATGATTCTTCCAGTCTTAATAAATGTATGAGCTTTCTTTTCACAGCATATTCTCCATCAGGACCCTTTTCACAGGGCTGCTGCCTAGTCAGCCTGATTCCAGTCTGTGGTGTAAGAATGCATATTAGTCTTTGTTGTCGTACATTGGGTCTTGTTGCTCCATTTCTCCAGACTTTTGAGGTACCCATGGATGTCAGCCCTTTTTAAGCATTCCAGACATCTGTGTCAACTTGGTCCTACTTTCAAATGTGGGGGAGGGTGCTTACCAGCCTGTTGTCCATAGCATTGCTGAAAATCATGAATTTTTGGCTTGTTTTGGTGTTTTTGTTGGTTTTGGCACAGGGCACATAGTTGAAACAGAAACACTTTAGAACAACAGTGAATTTTTAGAGCAGATTATTCACTGACACAATTTCTAAACCTATGCACTCTTGTAAGGTATTCAAGATGCTTCTCTACTTTTTAATGATTTACATTTGTACTAGCTTGAAAGCAAACCAGTGGGAGATCCCACGTCAGAAATACAATTTATTGGAAAATTGAAATACAATAATACAGAAACACTAACAAGTCAGAATGACACCCAGGTGGTCAGGGTGGTGGTAGCAGTCTGATTAAATGGTGGCTGCATCCAGTTCAAGTGATGTGATTTTGTTGAAGCAGTGGTCCTGTAGAAGGGTTTTGTCTTTCTCTGAAAGTCCAGGGCTGGTTATGTAGCTCTTGTCCTCTGGAAATTCAGTGGATAAGGCCACTTGTGCTGTTCCATCTCAGATTATATCCAGGTAGGAATTCTTGATTCCTCCCCCTGGGTGGAGCATCTAACATTGGGATGATTTAATTTTTTTTATGACTTATGCAGTGAGGCTTTATGGCCCATTAATGGAAGATATCTCCCCAGAGGGAATTAGGAGGGAAGGTCACGGAAGAGATGAAGAACACTGCCCCACCTGCTTTTAACAGATGGTGATAGAATACATACTTTTGGTTACATCTTACATTGTAACCTAAGACAACAGTATTCTATTCACCATGTTTGGTTATAAAACCAGGCAACGAAAAGTGTGGAACAACAGAATAGCATAAAAAAATGTTGTGTTTAAGTTTTTTCTTTAAGAGAAAGAGGGGAAAAATGCCAAAAGAAGACATTTTCCCCCTCATTTCTATTAGGCATTCCTATTAGAAGGGAAAATAATTGGACCAAGTTTGAAAGCATTATATCTGGTTTATTTATTAATAACAAAATATTTTATTAACAATTTTTTTGGCTGAACAATACCACTTTTTTTTTGTTAATTTGAGGAGACCTATATTTTGCCTAACAGTGTGGAATTTCACATTAAAAAAAAAATAGAGGTTTGGGTGTTTTTTGTTTTTGTCTGTAATTCTGCAATTTCATTTTCTCTGTGTTTCCAGTTTCTTTCATGTCTCTAAGTTGCTACAGTGCGGAAAGGTTTGCAGCTTATAATTGCAAGTAATCAGATGGAAAATCTTAATTAATTTGCATGCTTGTACCATTTCTGTTTTCTTTTGGGACAGTAATGAAAACTGCCACCATTCTGTTAGCATCTCAAAGGAAATATCAGCATTTGAACTAGTCTGTAGCAGTTCTGGACAACAGAATAATAAATTTCAGCAAATGCTCCACTATTCAGTTGACAAATAGAAAACTGTGCCAACAAGACTTAAAACATCACATTCAAGCTGTAGATCCTTTGTCAGGCTGTGTGTTACCTCAGCATGAGGGGCATTGTGAAGACATACCAGAAAAGCTGTCACTAGAAGCTAAAAGAACTTCAGGCTTCACTGCTTGCTTCTCACAAGGATATATGTAAAGGGTTGCTGTCAGCTCCTGCTTCAAATTAAATAAGGAATAAGATTCAGGCTTGTTTCCCACTTTTCTGCTTAAACCACTAAATATCTGCAATTGTGAGTGCATCTTATAAGTGTAGTCAGAAGCCATGGGAATTAAGGGAGATTTTTCAAGAGCTGTTCTCATAAAGCAGCCAAACCATGACAGACTGTTTGCCAATATCTGTATTTAAACTTATTTCATTAAGTATAAGCTGCCTCTTCAACAAATGCATTTATAATAACCTTCCTGTAGTTCTAATGAAGTGTTTTGGAGACCTGGTCATACAGAATTAAAAATAATATTTGTCTCTTCCCTCAGATTTCCATCATCTTTTTTTTTTTTTTTTCTGTGTGGAAAAGCACAATGTACCTGATTCTGTAGAAAACTGATTAATAGGAGTACATTCTGGGTTTTTTAAACCTCTTATCCACAGTATAGCTTGCGTGTCTTTCTTCACATGGTTTCAAACAAACCAAAGATTTTTACAAACTCAATTCTCTGCAGAAACCATGTTATGAACAGAGTATAAGACTTGAATTTTTTAAACTGAAATACACTTACTTCATCCGTTGCCCACTTAAATATATGCATAAATCTTACTATGATGGTAATTAAACTTACATGACCTTGCAGACACTCCACAAGAATTTTAGTATAAAAATTATTTCCTCTGCTTTCTCATATTGCCCAGGTAACAGAAATGAGATTTAGCCTATAACACTGATAGTGCCAATGCCATTTCTGTTTTCTAAATGTTAAAAAGAAAAATGAATATAGCAGATTAAATTATATACAGTTTATATCTTCTTTTCAAGAGTTTAATATTTAGTAATCCTCAATAAATCAAAATCACCTTTGAAGTTCATGCATGCTTTGCAGTGAGAAAGACTATGGGATCCAATTTCAAAAGAACTGCCCAAAAGTTTAATATTAAAATACTGATGATATTGAATCATCCTTTTTTCTATTGATAAAGTATTCCATTTTGGTAGACATTGTTCATTCTTATGGAATTCTATCTGAGCACAAGAATAGAGAAAAAAACAAAGTTGCTTGCAAGAGTTTGCAATAAAAATTAGATTATACACTTAGGAAACTGTGAATTTGCCTTTAAAAAGGTTTTTCTGCAACAATGATACCAATCCTATGGAAATTCCAGACACTACTTATACACACTTAATGGAGAGTTATTTCAGCCTTGTATTACTAGATCAGGTTAATGCCACCTTACCCTACACTTACCTTACTGTTTTGAAGGTGTTGAGCTGGTCATAATACTGATTAAAGTCACAATACTGTCTGAAGTATAATTGGGTTGGTTTTGGGTTATTGTTTGGGTTTTTTGGGTTTTTTTTTGTGGGGTTTTATGTTTGTTTTTTGTTTTTTGTGTGTGGAGCTGAGCTTCAGTGACCTCAAGAGGTGGGAGGGCTGTCTTTGAGACATTCAAAGACAACCCTCAGTTACTGCAGGGACAATCAGAGATCTACATTTAGCACAAAGAATCAGTTCAGCCCCTTGAGTTCTAGCTGATGCAATCTAAACAAATATGACAAGGCATGACAAATGCTATTTCTGCACTATAACTTCAGATATCACTTCTGAGGAAAAAAAAAAAGAGAAGAAGCTGTTGTTGGTTTTCCAGCTTCAGACACTATTTGTCAAGGTTAATATTTAGTACTACCTGATCATGCTGTCCTATTAAAAGGCTTTGCCGAATCATTGGAAATAAGGTATTATGGTAAGCAAATAATCAGCTCCATTCATATAGCTCTGCCTTTTAGAAATTATTATTTAAATTACAAAATGTTTATTGTTGAGATAACGAAGATGTTTGTATGTTTGTTTGCATCTGGGCAGCTGCCCAACAAAGATTTCAGACATGTAAGAGAAAGAAAAATTAAATAATGGTTATAATTTCATCAGATATCCTTTCCACCCTAAATCCTTTTAAATTAAATTTAAAAAAAAAATCTGAAATGCACAGCAGAGAGAGATAAATATCAGTGGGATATTGGTACAATAGTGACATGCTCTAGGAGCTGAGAAAGCATTAGTTAGCACTGGGTCAGGGTAGACCATGAGCACAGGCAGCTCAGCCTCTCAGAGGGTTGTGAAAACCTGGGCCCCCACAGCAGTGCAAAAGGTGTTAATTTGAGAGCTCCCTGGAGTAATGAGGTGGTACATTCCTACTCCCCTGCCTTTTTCAGGCCACACTGATCTGAAAAATGCTTGTTAGGCTTTGGCCTTGATGAACAGCACCTGGTCTCAGTTCTTCTTGAGCTTCTCAGAAACACTGTCTGCTCCCAATAACTCATGTCGCATAATGAACTCCTGTTTTGTTTGGGTTTTTGTTTTTTTTATGAGCTGCCTTTGAAACGATATTTTCACCTGAATGTCATACCATCCTTGTTCCCACGCTTTCATAGAAAGTTGCCAATCCAAAACGCGGCAAGAATGAAACGCTGCTATGACTAAAGCCCCTCTCTTGCAGCCCTGTAAACAGCAGTCCAAAGCAGGACCCTTTGAGCTCCCCTGCATGACAGCAGACCGTGACCAGCAGCCTCCCTCTGAGCAGGACACCTCTCAGAGCCAACGCACTCTCAAGTTTGCCATGCTTGGAGGGTCGCCAAACGACGAGGAATCCTGGGCCAATACTTCTCAGGGCTCAATCCTTTGGCTTCGATGTACAGGCATCTGAAGTGAGTATTTCATTATTTTTAGAAGAAATTTTCACAGGGACCTTGCACTGACTCCTTATGTCTGTATCAAATATGGGAGGAATGCTTCTCTCCTAGATGTTTAAGTACATTAGGTATCTAAGATAGGCCCGTAATTAAGTTACTGTTGTGATATAGTAAATCCTGTATGAATCCTTTGCTAAGGTGTTAAGTTCAACTCAAGTTATAAGTTAAACAATATTAAGTTTCAGTGTTGTTAGGCCTTTGGGCCATATTCTTTTATGCTTGCCCTTTTTATCCTTTTGTCACACACACAGACACAGACCCAGACCCAGACCCAGACACACAGACACAAACACACAGAGAAGGTTCTAGGTTTGTTTTAATTTGGTTTGAAAGACTGGATTTTTGTTGCTTTTTCTTGGTGTGTCTTAACCATATAGGACATGGAAGAATTACCCTTGCCAATGAACTTTGTCACACTCTTGCTTTTATGTTAAATCTATTCTTACTGATACCTGTCCCAGTGAGTCTTTATATGATCTAAAACACTATTTTTTAACAGATTATAGTGTGACTACTTCTTGCAGTAGCAGGCCAGTTTGTGCAAGATTTCTCGGGCCTTATCTGGTTTAGCATGCTTTGTATCCAAAATCCATAATCTTCATTTTAGTCCTTTTCCTAACACCATTTTTTCTGTCTGCCTGTATGGTTTCATTCTCCCAAGCATATCTTGTAAGGCTCAGAAATGAGTTGTTACAGGAATGCTACAATGTTCACTAGAAAAATCTCAATGAATATTCATTGCACTTTTCTTGCATATAAGAATTAGACAAAAAAAGTGTGCAACTGGAAAGGCAGACTTTGGGCTTGAAAACTCTAAATTATCAGGAAGAATGAAAGATACAGTTTTCTTCATTTTGATTGGTACTAATACGTGAGAAAAAATATCCAATCATTAACTATATTACTTAAAAGTAATTTAAATATGCAAAAAAATCCATATAAAGTTGTTTGTTAATATCTAAAGAAAAAAAACTTAAACAATACAATTTTCAATTTTGCATAGAAGACTTTCTGTGTAGCTCCATAAGACACACTAGCAGTCAGTAAAATTTTAAAGAAAGTAATGCCTATAAATATCACAATCCACTTTCACGTTGTTCAAAGAAGTAACAGAATTTATCATTTTTCAGGCCTGGAACTTCTTTCTTTCTTTTTACAAGACTTCATCCAAGCTAATGAGGCACTTAGGTTTTAGTTTTTTGTCCTGAATCGTGAACTTTCATGTGCTACCACAGCTAACAGTCATTTCCTTTGATATATCCATTATAGACAATATCCTGAATCTCTATAGCGTCTATCAAAACGAAATGAAAGTGATTCAGTCATACATCATGCAGGATTCACTCCATCTTTTCCTGAGAAGATAATGGCCCTTTTTGCACGTAGTATTTAAAGTAATGAACAAAATCACAGTGAAATACAAAGTCTGAAGTTGATGCCTTTACAATGTGAAGGGCAGAATTTGAGCTTGAGCACATTTATAGATTATATGTTATTGAATTTTAATTTATATACTCCATTATATTTGTAGGATGTTTAAGCTGTAGGGAAACTAGGCATGTCAAACTGGAAATTTGGAAGCCACTATTTCTCATTTAAAGGTACCTCTAATAATTGTATATTGCCAAAAAAACCCTGCTGCTGGGATTACCTAGAAGGAAAGTCTCAATCATTAGTGAACTGAGCAGCTCTTTGAGAAAGCTTCAGTAACACCTTAATAGAGTTTGGTTCTCTGTGTCTGCCTATTTGTGTTGGAATTTATCAACCACCATCTTTTTTATTCACAAAGTAACCAGCTGAAGTCAAGTCTGAATGTTGAAGGAGAAAATTTCTACAGAATTGCCTGGCTGCTACTACATAGCTCTTCTACAAAAAGTTTCATCAAAACAGCTGTGCATATAGGCTGCGTGATTGCATCTGGGAAGGATCTAAGACTAGGGTGTGAATGAGGATGATAGGATGGTTCTGTTCCAAATATCCTTCAGATTTCAGACTATCTTCCTATATATGTGGGTCCTACATCATGTGTAGTTAAGTGGAGATAACAGGCTCTGAGATGGTGGCGAATTAATCACTCAACATTTAGAAGAAAGAGAAACTGGCGTGGGGAATCCTGAAGAAAATGGAGCCCACAATTACTGTTTTCATAGGCTTTGATGATTTAATCCAATCATATTTTTGTTATCTCTAACTACTCTCCTACAAATATGCTATGAATGCTACAAAACTTGTTGAACAAAACATTGATATGAGTTATCTAAATACCTCACTGGTATCTCCAGTGTTAACTGCTTTAGCAGGAATGGGGTAAGAAATTCCATCTTATTTTAGGTAAGGGCCATGAATTATGAGACAATTTGGATATGTGCCTCTGCTGCAACAATACTCCTTTGTTGTATAATATATTAGACCTCTTCTCCCTTTCAGTTATGTCAAATAGTTTCTCACCTTTATGACCCTGTCTTCAAATATCAATCCTACCAGCAGCTCACCTTTTTGAAAATCCACAATAAAAATATTTCCTCTTTTGCATGTAGCTCTTAATTTCTCCTTCCCTCTGCATTCTTAATCTAATGTCTGTCTAATGTGATTTTGGCTTCTTGTTTAGAATGTAGAATTTTGTAAGGAAATTATACAAAATGCTGTATTTCACCAATCAAACATTCCATGAGGAACATTTATTTTACCCATTCCTCTTTGTAAAAATTTTAAATTAGGCAGTTAATCACTCTTCATAACATCTGAGATGTTCATTTGGCTGAGCGACTTTCTCTATAATAATCTTTTTATCTATTTTAGCCAGCTAAGTGGTGTAAAATGAAAGTGTAACACAAAAATGTATTACTGTATTAGCTGAACCACATTTATTTAAACTGATGGATATAGAACAATCATTCCACTTTTTAAATTTAGTAAGTTTTAGGCTTACTAGTGTAAGTAATTTAGCTGGTATAATTAATAGTTGGATAAATCAAAGAATCACAGAATCACAGAATATGCTGAGTTGAGAGGGACCCATAAGGATCATTGAGTCCAATTCCTGACCCTGCAAAGAACCATTCCCAAGAGTCACACCACATGCCCAAGAGAATTTTCCAAACACTTCTTGTACTCAGTCAGGATTGGTGCTGTGACCACTTCCCTGGGAGACCTGTTCCATTGCTCAACCACCCTCTGGATGGAGAACCTTTTCCTAATATCCAAATTAAACCTCCCCTGACACAACTTCAGGCCATTCCCTTCGGTCCTGTCACTGGTCACCAAAGAGAAGAGATCAGGGTCTGCCCCTCCTCTTCCCCTCACAAGGAAGCTATAACTGCAGTGAAGCTCCCCTCAGTCTCCTCCAGGCTGAACAGACCAAGTGCCCTCAGCTGCTCCTCATATGGCTTCCCCTCAAGGCCTTCACCATCTCTGTCGCTCTCCTTTGGATTGTCTCTAATAGTTTAGTATCTTTCTTACATTGTGGAACCCAAAACTCACCCAGCACTCGAGGTGAGGCCACCCCAGTGCAGAGCAGAGTGGGACAATCCCCTCCCTTGCCTGGCTGGCTGTGCTGGGCCTGATGCCCCCAGGACAGGGTTGGCCCTCCTGGCTGACAGGACACTGCTGAGTCATATACATCTTAGGGTCTGACCTAGGATTTGTGAACTTTGAATAACATTCCTTTGTGTGATAAATTCTGTTTCAAAATACTGCACAGGAAGCAGCACAATTTTGCGGCTCAAATGTAATGTGATACATAACAGGACTATACTCTTTTCTATTTGCTTGCTCTGCATTATCCTGTAAATGAACTAATTCACAAATAATACATCCCATAAAGGACACTATAAACCACAGTGAAAGTGTGATCAGTGTTGTATGAATAATTTTATTTATTCTCAGCTCTGCAAAAGATATTTTCTATAGAAACAAATAGCATTAATTTTTAACACTTCTTGGCTGTTTATTTTAGATAGATGCATACATACACACAGACAGATATATTATGGATGTATGTATACATGCATTATGTACAATTATGTATGTAAATTTATATACAGAATAAAATGCAAATTTAATAAAGGCACTGTAACTATTTCATTATTGACATATGAGGCATAACAGAATATGTTGTAGATCAGACAAATGATACTTATAAATGAACCAGCTAAATGAATCAACCATACCTTATTTGATGGGAAGGTGTCAACATTGCAGGGAGACAACAAAACCAACAACCTGGCTAGCAGTTTCTACAGGAAGGTCTAAAGATTAACTGATTTAGAGAACACATACACTCATAAAGTTGGTCCTGTGGAAAGAAAATTAAGACAGTGCCTAGCTTATGCACAGAGCATTTGAATGTCAGTTCCCAACTTGTGTTTTCTATAGCTGAAAAATAAATTGCAGATTTAATTTCACAGTTGTGTCAATCCTGCATCTTTTATAAATATACAGGATACTTGAAAAGGAAGGCTGTAGGGAAGACCTAGAAGAGTTTAGTCCCGGCTATTTTGCTACTGATTTGGTAGAGAAATTAAATCAATCTATCCTAGGGACATATATTTACTCATAAAAATGTTACTGGTGGAATTAACTATTTCTGATATTATTTTAACTTGAAATGATATTAGAGAAGGAAATTAATAAGTAAGAAAAAATAATAAGTAGACAAAACGTTAACCTAGGTAACTGCTTGCAAATTATACTGGCCGTATCTCAATGTTGTCCACATTTGTCATTAAATACACGCTTGAACATAAACTGATTCTGACAGCAGAAGGGAGTTCTAGCTAAAATCAACAAGGGCAATGTTGACTGGAATGACAATCAGCTTCACACTCTCAATCTTTCCTTTGTTAAACTGAAAATGTGCATCAAATCTTGGCATTCTCAGCTATGGACAGAAGACTCTAAACATTGTCTGAACTTTTACTTTTCAGTTCATCCACATTTTTTGATTGCTTGGGGTACTAAATTTATTTATTTCAACACTAATACTGTTTATTATCTTAATATTAGCTTTCATGCTCATATATATACTTTATATGTGTGTGTACATTCAAAGTGTGTCACGCAAAAATAGGAGTACATCCTTGCTGTAGTCAAGGTGCAACTACCATTTAATTCAACAGGAACAGCATTCCTCATTTAACTCTAATAATTTAAGTATGTTTTGTAGTTGCATATTTTCTAGATGTCTTACAGAAAAGGCTTGAGTTTGTAGTTGGTAGTCCTGTCATTCATAACAATGGAGTGTTATGGTTCTGTTTCTCTATTACTTTAGACAGATATATTTTTTTGTTGCCTTGTAACTTTTTTCCTCAGTTATTACACCTGGACCTCATTAGGTTTGAGAATGTGATTTGTCTTTGGGATTTGATTATATAAGAGGCTCACAGTACAGAAATTCTTCATAGAGATGAAATTTGCTCAGTGTCTAGTTCTCTGAGATATTGCCAAGGGCTGGATATAGTGAACTGTGTTTTTTAAGCTAGACCATTTTAAGGAATCCCAGATGTTTTCTCAAACAGGGATTTTGAAATTTTAGGCACACACATCTCATTAAATTACATAGAGTTAAGGTGTCCAGTTCCTTTGGACTACTCTGAAACTTCAAGGATTACTTACTGTTATTTAGATATATTGTAGTTACACAAGACAGCTGTGGGGATGGAGATCCCCTTAACAAATTACTATAGCATATGAAGATTGAGAGGAAGACTTTATATTGCTCCAAATAAGTTAAAAGCTATGTGACAAATTCACAGAATCAGAGAATCATAGAAGATTTGAGTTGGAAGGGGATATCATAGATTATCTAGTCCAATCCTTCTGCCATAAGCAGGGACATCTTCCATTAGAAAAGATTGTCAAAGACCCATCCAGCCAGACTTTGAACACCACCAGTGGTGGAGTATCCACAATTTCTTTTTGCAGCCTTCTTTAGTGTCTCTCCACCCTTGTCATAAAATATTTCGTCCCTGATTCCAACCTATTTACCCTCTTATAGCTTAAAAAATATTGTCCCTTCTCTACTATAGACGTTAGCAAAGTATTTCTTTGTCTATTTCTTTCTCATAAGCCCCCTTTATATATTAAAAGCCACAATAAGGTCTTCTTGAAGTCTTTTCTTCTCCAGGCTTAAAAGTCCCAACACTCCCTCAGCCTTTTTTCAGAGGATCAGTGCCCTGCTGATCACTTTCGTGGCTGTTCTCTGGACTTGCTCTAATAGGTCAATTTCTGTTTTTAATGAGAAGCCCAGAGCTGGATACCTTACTCCAGGCCAAGTCTTATAAGAATGATAAAGAGTGGGAGAATCACCTTCTTCATGGCCTATTGTCCACAATTTTTTTTCTTTTTTGAAACCCAGGACACAATTGGCTTTTTGGGCTGCAAATGCATAATAATGACTCATATCCATTTTTTCCTCCACCAGGATCGCCAAGTCCTTCTGCACAGGAATGTTGTCAGCAATTCAGCATCCAATCTGAATTGATATTGGTGATTGCCCCAGTACCGGTAATAGGATGTAGCACTTCGCTTGGTAGAACTTCATGAACCCATTCTTCAACCTGCCAAGGTCCTCTGGATGGCATCTCTTCCCTCCAACATATCAGCCTCACTCAGCTTGATGTCATCTGCAAATTTCTGAGGATGCACTATATGAGTCATTAATGAACATATTAGAGAGTATTGGTCCCAGTATGGATGCTTGAAGGAGACCACTCTTCACAGATTTCCACTTGAACTTGAGTTGTTGGTTGTAATTCTTTGGATGCTGCCATCGAGCCAATTCCCTACCCATCTACCTGTTCACCTATCAAACCCATTTCTCCAATTTAGCAGCAAGAATGTTGTGGTGTACCCTATCAAAGATCCCACTGAAGTCCTGATAGGAGTCATGAAATACTGAATCCTCAACACAGTATTAAAAACAATGAAAACAGCTAAAACAAAAATAGTTTCACAATAAGTAGCAACCTGCTGCTGAATTGGAGTGGAGGAAATATAGCCACTGGAAAGCTGAAGTATGATGTAGTCCTCAAGTTTGATAGTATATACATACACTATGGCTATACAGTTTGCTAAATACATAACAAGTGGAGATCAAAGTGTGTCATCAGTTAAGACCTGAAGCTCAGACATCAGTCCTTTAGTGACTGTATTTGTCATCTAGGGAATAGAGTGTATACAGCGGTAACAGAAGCAAGCACATCACAATGGATAGACTTACTCCTAGAGGTTCCTTGAGATCTATTTTGAGGCCTTATCATCAGCCTTCACAGAACCATGGAATCATTAAGGTTGGAGGAGAACTCCAAATTCATCAAGTCCAACCATTAACCCCAGAACAGCCAAGTCTATGACTAAACCATGTCCAAGGCACTATGCCTTCATAATTTTTTGATCATTTTCAGGGTCAGTGGTTCTACCATTTCCCTGTGTCACATGAAAAGGGGAGATTTACTCAAGCCTTTAGTATTTGAGGAATCTGTCAGTGCCCTAGGAAAGCTGAGACCCTTGTGCCTGATCAGTCTGTCAGTGTCCCATTATGGGGACCTTTCACTGAGCAGTTCACTAGATTGGCGGGTGGTTTGACAGACATGTTTAGGTTTACACACCAAAAACAGAAACTCCCCTGTGGGTCTCACACCTTTACCCACTGCCAGCAACTACCAGTGCTCTTGAAGGACTCACAGTAATAGTTTACAGAATAACACTCTTTATTAATAAATTGTGATAAGTTAAGGTTCAAGAATTGCCAGTGATATTATCTGACTGCAAAAATAAATTCAAAGCAATATATTAATTCAGAGCAATATACTTACAAGCTCTAATGTCCAGTGAAAGTTTGCTCGAGGTAATCATTCAGCAGATACAGAGTATGTTTCTTACCTAAAAAGTATCCCCACAGGAGAGATGACAAGTTCAGCCCATTGGCTGATCCCAGAGGTTCCAATGGATTCTTCCTTAACCTCTCCCCATTTTCAACTCATTTTTATACTATTTCTTTGTGCTTAGATGGAGCTTGAATGACTTTAGTCATACATCTTAGTAGGTGGTTGTTGTATGTTGAAAGCAGGTATCTCAGCATAGCACCTGAGATAACCTTGAGATGAGGACATGAATCAGTCCAAAGACAGTGATTTCACTATGGTTGCTGATTCAAGATCAAGATATTTTCCTTTATTTTCCTTGATGCCTTAGAGTGGCTACTTAGAACAGAGGCCGGACAAGACTAATAGAATAAAAGTGGGTATTTATTAAAGGCCTTCAATAAGTAGACCTCAGGGAGTCAGAAGCCTGTGAGAGGGGCTACACCCAAGATGGTCAATGGTCACAAGTTTTTCAGACAGGTATAAGTTTGGTCCATTTACATATCAGGGGTAAAACCTCCAATTACACCTTCAGGTAATGAAGTCGTACACCCCCAGTTTGCTCCTCCCCAACTCACTTTTGTTTGTACTTTTGCATCCTGAGACAGTAAGGTGTCCTTGAGCTTCAGGCCTAGATGAATTGTTTTGTTTGACCAAAATATGAAGACGGTAGCTAACACTCTATATGGAGTTTTAGAGTTATATACCAAAGCAGCACAGGATTTGAAAAATATAAAAGCTAAAATCCTAAGGCATTATCCTTGGTTTTCAGCTGCTGTGCAGCTTATCAGCTGGAAAGCACCACCAAGTTATTCTTCACAAGGATTTTGACAGAGCCTGACTGCAGTGTCCCCTCTCCACCCTCTGTTTAGTCCCCCTTAGGTTGTATTGTATGTGGGAGGTTGGTTATGCTGACCACATTCTATTGAGGGAGTGGCAACTGATTTTTTTCCTTATGACTTCTGTACCATTATCTTATTACCCTCAGTCATCTTCTCACTCCCCGGGCAGTCTGTTCCAATGCTTGACTGTCCTTTCAGTGAAGAAAATTTTCCTAATGTCCAATCTAAACCACCCCTGGCAGTACTTGAGGCCATTTCAACTTGTCCTATCACTTGTTACCTGGGAGAAGAGACTGACTCCTACCTCTCTACATCCTCTTTTCAGGGAGATGTAGAAAGAGATAAGGTCACCCTTGAGCCTCCTTTTCCCCAGACTAAACAACCACGGTTGCCTCAACCATTCCTCATCAGACTTGTATTGGAAAGCCTTCAACCCATTTGTTGCCCTTCTAAGAGATCAGCATCTATGCCACAGTATATACAGATATCAGTTTTATACTAAATCTAAAAGTTGAGTTATTCACAGTAACTCATAGCCTCAAGAGTACAGTTTTATTAACAAGCACATCCTCGGTAAAAATATAAATTTTACTTATCATACTTTAGTGAACATGGGAGTATCTCAAAATACATATTCACTTAATTAATCAGTTACACTCTTTGTGTACAGCTTATCATCAGTATCCATTACACATCCTTCACATTATATTCTGTTTCATGTTGGCAAACATTACTGAATGCCTTGGGTAACATTTGGGTAACATTTTAATAAGTGTGACCACATAAAGCTGAATATGATTCACACCTGGAAGACCTAGGCATTCAAAAGCTTTATCTTAACTCTCAATATAAACCCCTAAACAAATATAATAAAAACCTCATGTTCCAATTTGACTTGTTCTTGAATTAGGGAATAATGTTTATGGGTATCTCCAGCTCTTACTCTAATTTTCCACTAGTATGCTAAGCTCCATTTTTAGCCTTGGCATGTTCTAATCAGAAATAGGAATACTGCAGAGTTTGTATATAAATCTTAATCAAAATGCTAGTCTCACTGCAATTTTTATTAAGGACTCTTGCTGCTTCTGTTGTATTTGGGTAAAGTATAAATAAATACTCCAAAAATTTGAGTCCGATCCCACTTATTCTGGTGTAAATCAGAAATAATTGCACAAGAATTAATGCAGTTTCATTAATGACAGTGCTATGTACTTCCTAATCTAGAAGTTATATGCCTGAATTATTGAAAAGAAAAGAAACTTTAAAAATGTGGTCTTCCCTCTCATGAAAATGAATATTCACAAAGTGCATCAATATGTGAGCAGTATGAATTTCTACAGTTTAGCAAGTATCTATCATAGTTAATGCCTTATGCTAATCTGAAAGCGTACTGCTTATTTTTAAGAATGAGCACACAATTTTAAACAACTCTAAAAGGAACATCTGAAGTGACAAACAATGCACCTTTAATGGACTCTACATTTTAAGAACTTGGACGCAACTAATTTCACAGGTGTAGGTACACTACTTTTGATCTATGCCAGAGTATAACAAAATGCCAGTAATGTTTGGCTAATGTCTTTCATTGAGTGATATAATTTCCTGTCTTTCCTGGCAGAAATCTCTGTAGTAATGATACTATTTGAATATCCTCCTAAATTTAGTTCTTTCCAACACATATTGATGTAATTATTTTTTATTTTCGAACAGCCTAATAGTATACGGGAATATAAATAAGTAGGGAAAACAGACTGATTATTCTCATCCCCATCCTGTCTAAAGACAGATTCTGAAGTAATGTTCTGGATGAAGATTTCTCATAGCTAAACAAATTGAACTTATTTTCTTTCGTTCTGTATAAATGAAGACATTGTGTTTCTCATCAGAATATGAAAGGAAGTGAGTAAAAGAAGAGAATGCTCATATACAAAAAAAAATCCACTTGTGCAGGGGAAGAAAAAACATAATCCATGTTTAAAGATGATACCTGGGACTATTCCACTATCTGCTATTCTGGACAGGTGACTGCACCTTCTTTTTCATCAGTGCTAATTGTTCTGTGTGGAAAATAAATGCTATTTCTGGTAGCTCAGCTAAGTAATTCAGAGTTAGTTCAGGTATCTCTGCGTGAGTGAATGGCATGTATCTTGTAGGCACAACATGCAGAAGAGGTCTCCACCTGGGCTAAATTCTCTTCTCTGCCACCTGCTCTGCACATACATTCAGGCCACATGCTCGCCTTCAGGGAATGACTAGATGTTAAATGCAATCACTTTATTTTACTGATTCAATATTTCACACTTTTGCTAAGAGCTCTGTACTCCTACAGGTTTATTTTCTTGTCAATTAGTATCCTAGTTACCCTTTCCACTGCTTCTCACCTCCAGAAGGTTGTTTGGTCAAGTTCTACTGTTTTTAAAAAACCCTGACAATTACTATTCTTTTAAAACCTTTTCAGTACTCAATTTTTGGTTCTCATGTCACTTCAGTGAGCAGTGCTCGCACAGCATCAAGGCCTTTTCTGCTTCTCGTGCCATCCCACCAGCGAGGCAGCTGTGGGTAGGCAAGGAGTTGGAAGTAGAAAGAGCTGGAAGAGTTGTGCCCAACTGACAAAAGAAGCATCCCATCTCATATGATGTCATGCTCAGCATACAGAACTGGAGGAAGATGCAGGAAAGTGGGGGACCACTATGTTTGGAGTGACATCATTTGGCTTCACAAGTCACTGTTATGTGCGATGGCGCCCTGCTTTCCCAGGGATGGCTGAACATCTGTCTGGCCATGTGAAGTGGTGAATGAATTCCTTATTTCTATTTGCTTGTATATGGCTTCTGTTTGCCTATTAAGTTTACCTATGGAATTGTGTACATCTCAAACCATGAGTTTTCTCACTTTTGCCCTTCTGACTCTCTCTCCCACGCTGCTGATGAGTGAGTGAGTGAGTGAGTGAGTGAGTGAGTGAGTGAGTGAGTGAGTGAGTGAGTAGCTGTGTGTGGCTTATTTACCTGCTGAGGTTAAACTACAACAGCTGTGGAATGAACAAGAGTTCCAAATTATATACGATTAATTTATGTTCTTTTGATCCTTATAGCCTATGTTCTTTTGATCCTATAGCCTAACTTTAACATCTGTCAAAAGACTCATTTTTGCTTGATTACCTCCCTGTTCTCTGTTCTCATAAAGTAAATGAAATTTCAGTAACAGAAAGGCACTACTATCAGTGAGTTAATATCTTCCACACTTTTTGAAGAGGAAATATAAAACACGAGAGAGAAGTGAGGAGGAGAAATACAAGTGATAAAGAAAAGAAAAAAATATAGTGAGAAAAAGTCTTTGCACAGGGCAAGTACAACAGGGAATGATGAGATAGTTGTCCAGAATGGAAATGTCCTAGAAAACATATGATGAGGAAACATAGTTTCTGAGTTTGAATTAATGAAAGGAACCAAATCCACAAAAACAAATTGACTTTTCCTTTAGACAATTTCAAGAACTCTGAAATTATAAAAAATAAAGAAGAAAAAAATAGAAGGCAAAATTTTGTAGGGTGATGATGCAAGTGATCTATAATTCTATTTACTGTAGACACAATGCACTTTAATATGATATTTGTAAGTCTGTGTATAAAAAGTCCACTTCAAATCTATGGAAATTATTACATCTAGAGGCTTCAACAGTTCCTCCAGCTGTACTGATGAATATTTAGAGCAGAAGAAAAATGTGATAGGGATGAGATATAACTTTAGGAAAATGGGTTTTAGACCTATTTTGTAAAATTTATTCCCATATTGCATCACCAAAACAAAGAGAACTCTTTTTTTTTTGTAGCAAACTCATGAAATTTCATAATAAAGTAGGGCCTGTTCAGGAATGGGGAAAAGGACTTCAGGAAAAAAAAATCAAATTTACAGGAATCAATTGGCTACTCAGAGCTCCATCCATCCTGGTCTTGAACACCTTCAGGGGTATCCACAATGTCTCTGTGCAACCTGTTCCAGTGCCTCACCACACTTACACTAAAGAATTTCTTCCTATTATTTAACTAAACCTAGACTTCAGCTTAAAAAACATTTGTCCTTGTCCTACCTACGACAGAACTTTATGACTAGTCCCTCTCCAGCTCTCTTATAGGTCTCTTTAAGCCCTGGAAGATGCTCTAAGGTCTCCCTGGAGCTTTCTCTTCTCCAGGTTGAACAATCCTAGATCTCTCAGGCCTTCTCCATAGAAGTAATCCAGCCCTGTGATCAATTTAGTGGCTTTCCACTGGACTCATTCCAACAGGCAAATGTCTTTTTTTTGGGGGGGGACCCCACACCTGGACAGAGTATTCCAGGTGGAGTCTCACAAGTGCAGAGTAGAGAGACAGAATCACCTCCCTTGACCTGCTGTCACACTTTTTTTGATACAGCCCAGGATGTGGCTGGTTTCTAGACTGCAATCACCCATTGTAGAGTCATATTGATATTTTCATCCACAAAGTCCCTCTACTCAGGGCTAGTCTCCAGCCATTCTCTGCCCAGCCTGTACTTGTTCTTGGGATTGCCTCAACTCGGGTGCAGGAAGTTTTACTTGGCCTTATTGGCTTCCATGAGATTTGCAGAGACCTCTCAAGTCTGCCCAGGTTGACATCTTATCCTTGGTGACAAAGAATAAAGAACAGGAGACTAACACATAAGGAAAGTCACTCCTTTCCCTCTTACTCCTAGATGAGAATGATTTCCTCCACACAGGGAGGATTACATAGAACAGTGTTATAGCAGGAATCTACAATGTCTAAACAGAGACAAGAATCTCACATGATTCAGAGAAGATCCAAAAGGTAAAGACAACAGGATATGGAACATAGGTGAAATTTTTATTATTATCATTATCATTATCATTAAAAATATCCTTGTATCACAGTCCAGAATTTGATAGAACTCTCCAGCTAAACTCCAAGCAAAAAAGTTTCAAATAACAGCCTTTATGTAAGGAATTTTAAATTGTGCACAAGGGTCAGGTTTTGAGAGATAAAGAGACTCCTATACCATATGACATAAAAAAAGTGAGCTTTTGATGTCCCTTTCACATACTGTTAACCATTCACTTAGTCAAACAGAAAATAAAAATTCAGTAAAATGAAAATTAGAGTGGAAAAATTACACAGTTAAAGGAATATGCTGTGAGCAGAAAGGCATGAAACACATGGAGTCTAAAATCAGGCTTTCAGCTGTGTTTGCTCTGCAACTTCACAGACTCCCTAGCAGTCTTATTCCCAGTTCTGCAGATTCATGACTTCTACATATGTGGAAATTCTAGGTTTATTGCACTTCTTTGTAATGCACTTCTGCATTATTTATGTCACCCATCTTTAATCTAATATTAGCATCTATTATTGATAGACTTAATTACATATCCAGGAGTCAATATACATCTAGTACTGTCATTTATTTTGTTGTAAATCAATGGCCTACATACTTTTATTATTTATAGATGAATTTTCTATTTTGTACTAGGAATCCCTTTAAAGAATTTTTGGATTCAGTGAAAAGTCCACTTACTGAAACTTCAAGGAGAATACAGAAAGACTAAAAAACATCCTTAGAGGTATTAATACTAGGCAGAAATCAGCAGCCCCATGGACAGTGAAAAAACAAGTACTTTATATAACCTATTAATATAAACATAGAGTAGATAGAGCACACAAATGACAAATCTATCCTAAACCACTATGAATGTTAGGAATATTTTTATGTTACATTAGAAAAGAAAATAAAACCTGCTGATTGGAAACTGTACATATTTCCAAAACTAATATCCATCTGGAGTTGCACTAGACTTATCTGCTTTGAACTTGATCCTGCTCATTTTCACACAGGGGTAAAGTACTAGGAAATCAGTTAGATGGATCTGGGTTTATTCCGAAATATTTCAGATGTTTTTTGCATTAAAATGCACACAGTTGTCTGAAGAAAAAATTTATACTTTCATTTGAGTCTTTAAAATACTATTTCAAATAATTTTCTGGAGGAAAATGAAGACACTTTTCTGTGCTCATGTACTTTGGAACTGTTTCTCCTTCCTGTCAAAGGAGATGTGAACACAATTTTATTAATTGAAATTTGGTTCTTAAATAATTATTAATGCTGACTAATTTTAAGACAGTCTTCCAAACATCTGTTATATCCCAAATTGTTGACTTGCTTCTATTCCAGACTGATGTTGCCTACATTAAAAGGAAAAAAACAGTGACAAGAATTAGATATACAATCCATTTATTTATGCACAAATATGCATTAATATTCCCAAAATTAAATTTTCCCAAATAGTACAGGAATAAAAGAAATTAGAGAATTTTCTGGATAATCCTGGTTTCTATTTTTTTTTTTAACGTTTAGACTCTGTACAAATAGTTTATCTGGGGCATTTTATATCTTAGTTTTGTTATGCTAAACAGCATGGGTGCTTGTGGTCCAGTGCTTGAATGCTGCTCTATTTTGTTCACTACAGATCTACAACTGAATAAAAAAAAAAATCAATTTTTGAATGATTGTAAACACTTAAAAATAAGCGTTCTGCCTATCTGAAGTCTTTCTTCAGCCTCATCTTGAAGGCTAGTATTTCTTGAAATGCCTACTCCTAAGGAAAAGATCTATATGTCCTCCAGCCTTGTACATATTCAAGAATATATTCTTGGGCCAGGACTGATACTAAGCAACAAAAATACAAGCTGGATCTGTGAGCTATAAGTACCAATGTAAATAATTAATAGGAGGTTAATCAGAAGTATGGCATTTGTGCCTGACGAAGTCTAAAACTGTAAGAGAAATCCAAGACAGACTTTAAATACCATTTGGAAAGGGCAACTTGATATTTGTGGGATAGCACAAATACATCCTAAATGCCATGGAAATGGCAATAACATGGTATATGTGTTCCAGGAAAAGGGTTGAAAGATCAGTCATTTACCCAAATTTAAAAGAGAAAGTTGCAGGTTTGTTTAATATCATCTGTATTACCCATGAAAAGAACTACTAAGAAATATAAAACCTCAGTTTTTTTGAGTAGGTAGTGGTATGTCAGATCACAGCCACACTAATACTAAAGTTATTATAAGTCAACTGGAATTTGCTGCAATGATATCATAGCAATAATTTGATATTCTCATTTACTCTTTGGAAAAATCTAATAGGCACAGATTAAGAAAGTTCTAAAACAGTCTCTCTCCAGGTCCTTTATGTGCTTTTCATTGAATTAGTCACTCACATTTATTGAAGTAATTTGGTTTTTTTAATCATTTCTTTGCCAGTGCTTTTTGGCAAAACAAAGATTATCATGGTACTATGGACAGTATGCATCCCTTTATTTTCCCACTTTGTTGGAGTAGAATGAAATACAATGCTTCCACCATATTTCATTCTATTCCAACAAAGCCGGAAAACAAAAACAAAAAAAACCCCAAAAGAATTTAATACATATTTCAAAACCTTTTCAATTCACTGAGTTTGGAAGTCAACATAATTAAACAAACTCTGTGTGACTAGAAGAGCTTGAAACAAACCCCCAGAACTCAGAAGGACGTTAGAAGAGATATCATCTCTAATTCATATGTGTAACTGTTCATGTATGTAAGACTGAGTCTGTGATAGGCTCTGGTAATGCAGCTCCCCTCACTGTGCATTGATTATAAAGCAAATTCAACACAGAGACACAACAAAAATTACTTTACTTTAGGTATTGTTGTTTAGTTTGAATAGAGGATTTTAATATCTACAGCCAATAAATAAAAAATAGCAAATAAAGTTGAAAACTAAAAATTTTTTAGGAAGTCAAGAAAAATGTCAAGATGGTGCCATAGACAATAAAAAAAGAAAAAATGCATTGCTGATTGTTAATTTTTGTGAAAGCATTCAGTCTTGAAACATATATAATTCTAAAATATTTTTAAAAAAAAATAAATTTTTTTAAAAATTATTTTGGTGTCACTTTCATTTAAGGATGGCTAGAACTATCATCTAAACATTACAGAGAAAAAAAATTAAAATAATAACCAGTAACAACAATACTAGAACTATTTGAATCCCTCACAAAAAATTACAATTCACTAAATAAAAAACCTCAAGACCTACTAAGCAATCAAGTAAATTTTTTAATACTTTGATGCTTCTGGCAACTTGACTCTTTTCAGAGGAAATTAACCCCCTCTTCTTTTAATCTTGAAACACAAAGATTTTGTTTCCTTTTCTTGTTTTTTAGAATGATGTGTTGTCAATCTGCAGTGATGATTGTGAGACTATTGTATATGCCTATCATAGATACACTAAGTAATATCTGAATCAACAATTGAACTTGTGACAGATATGAATCAAAAAGATAAAATTTTATTTAGCATGAATCAGCATTGAGTCAGGGGAGGTTAATCTTCAATACTGCTATTCTGATTTTCACAGTACTAACATATGTCAGATCTGAAAGCTCTACTGCTGTCTCATCAAATTTAATTTCCTTCCTAGAAATCCTCTGAGAAGAAAATAAATATTATAATGCAATTAAAAATAGGTCTTTAGTTCATAGTGTCTTGAGTCAAAAGGAGTAAAACTTCTTTGTGACAGGATCTTTGTCAGTGTGTGTGCCTTGGCCTTCCTAACAAACTCCAAAAATTAAAGGAAGGTCTTTTAGATTATGAATTAAAAATGTTAAATTTTAAAATAGACAAAATTCAAAAGGTCGTTCTGGAAATTAAAATTATTTTAAATCAAATTTTCTTCTGCTCACTAGATTCTCCTTTGTGAATCTTCTATTCCGCTCAGTTCAATGACCTCCATTCAGTGCACGATGCTGCACACCTGTGCTGTGCCTGCCTCCTCTCTGCTCCTTGGCAGCCTCTGACGTGCTCTTCACCCTAAGGAGCCCAAGAGATGCTCAAGAGAGATCACACTCCCTGTTTCTAGAAGGGTCCAACTTGCCTACTGCTTCACTTGTTCACAGAAGCTCAGAACAAACCTAAATACTGTCAGTCAAATGCTGTAAAAAGCTCTAAAAAGTCTTTGAGAAGAGATTTGCTCCATTAGTATTGAACGAGAGGCTGCTTAAATGAATTGCTTATACTAATGATTAAATAGGTCATTGAAGGACAAAATTAACTTTTTAAAATTGTTACTATCAAAATAAAGGAAGAAGATGCTCTCAGACGGTCCTTGTGATCTATTGAGTGACACATTAGATGAAAATGAAGTACTCTACTTATGACAACAAATTTAGAGATGTGAATATTTTTTCGCATTAAATTTGATGCCTGTAATAATATATGACATTACCCTAATAGAATCTGTGTCAGCAACGACATAATTGTAAAGTTTTTTCAATGCTGATTCAAAAGATATGGAATAAGATGAAAACTAGACAAATTATAGTAAAAACTGATTTAATATTTAACAAAGAAATAAGACCATCAGAAAAACACCTTTTCAATCTAGTCAATCTAAATTCAATTATCAATAAGCAACACATTAATATGAACAACTTTAACTCTTCTGATTGTTAATTTTATTTTTTTTTCAACAAAGGTTATTTCAAGGAAGTGAAGCACCACATCAGGATTTTTTACCTTAAATTAAAATCATATAAGAATTTCATGCCACTCTTAAAATTAGAAGTCAATTCAGGATGCTAGGACAGTAACAATAAGACAAGTCATAAATAGATAAAAAAAGGCAGATCGCTTGTGTTGGAAATTAGAAAACAAAACCAAAGGAAACATTAAGAGGATTGATTTGTCATATATCAGAAAACTGAAGGAGTTCCTTTTGGCCTGTCACAGACACAAATCTAATGTGTTGTATAGCATACCAGAATTTCTCTAAATGATGCCTTGTGGAGGGATAGAATGTAAGAGAATAGTGCAGAAGGTAATCTCACACCTGAGGAGGTGCAGCTGTACTAATCACCAAAGATTAGGAACAGGCCTGCCCTTAATAGGCCACAGCTGTGTCCAATAAGAAGAGTGCTACCAAAGAGTGGGTTATCTGGTTGAGAAGAGAGTTGGGGTTTGTTGGTTGTGCTGTGAAGAGAGTTCTAGTTCTTGGCTGAGAAGGAGAAGAAGATGATGAAGAAGACGAAGCAGAAGAAGAAGACAAAGAAGAAGACGAAGACGAAGACGAAGAAGAAGAAGACAAAGAAGAAGAAAAAGAAGGAGAAGAAGACGAAGAAGAAGAAGAAGGAGAAGGAGAAGAAGACGAAGAAGAAGGAGAAGGAGAAGAAGAAGGAGAAGGAGAAGAAGAAGGAGAAGGAGAAGAAGGAGAAGAAGACGAAGAAGACGAAGAAGAAGAAGAAGAAGAAGAAGAAGGTGGTCAGTGCTGTGAGGAGCTGTCCATGAGAATTACCAAGAAGGAATGAGAGCTTTGCAATATGATGACAACAAAGCCTTTACCTTGGAAAAAGAAAAACATGGGGTCTTTAGTTTTTTTTTTTCCAACACTCTTAAATGACAATGATGACTCTCATGGATCTCAAGAATTCCTTGTGCAAAATATTCTACAACTCTTTCAAACTCTGAATTATGACAGTTTAGGCTTGTTAAACTAGAAAAGAACATTTTAGAAGGCCTCAGATATTTCCTAATTGAAAGTAATTACAATATTTTCTTTTTTTAAAAAGCAATGTGCAATCAAATTTTAAAAAATATTATCTTTACTGTTGAAGTGCTGTAAATACTGGAAACTGAGCTAAAATGTCATGTAAATAAGTGGTTATGTAGTGCTGAGCAGCAGGTTTTAATAAGTATTATCTTTGTTGAATTTATCAACACAGCACATTGACTGTTGTAAAAGAACACACGATCTTGTGCTCTTAACATTGCCAGAAATCTGGATAGACATACTATTAACCAAAATATTTGGAGTTGAAGAATAAAGAAGGACAGTGCTTGAAAAACAAGGTTTAGGATTTGTAAAGAATCCCTTTAGCATGCCTTCCAAAGCCACACTTAAAATGCTTCATACAGTAATATCTAATAATATTAAAGATGAGGGGCTTATCTATTAAAAATAGGGGTTCTTAAAATATTCTTTTGAAGTGTTCTATATTTATCTGGAATTGATTTTTTTTTCTCTGAATCTTTGCTTCTGCAAAGTGTGATTAGGGCTTGTTAAAAAAGGAACCTTTCTATCACGTAGCAATGACTGATGTCTTCTAAATTCCTTGGGGAACTAAGAATTTTCAGATTCATGGCAGTTGGTATTCTCAGACTTACTATTTCCTATTTCATTTTGTGGTCTTCCTGAGATACCTGCCTCTGTCTCTAGAGTATTTGTAGGTATCATATTTCATAATAGGTATAATTTCTGCTATCATCCAAAAGCTTTTCTCTAGTATAATTTTTTTCTTAACTAACTTGTTATTTAACTTAGAAAAAAAATTGTCTATATAAAATCATTTACCATATTATCTTTAAAATGTTAAAATAAAGGGGAATAATTTTACTTCATACATCATAAAACAAGCTTCATATTAGAAGATGACATTAAAAAATGCAACACTAGGTAGGCAATTTATTTCATGTTAAAAATTAATGAATTTTTTGAATGCTAAAAAAAATGTAAATCCTTTTAAGAAAAATTTTCAGAAGATTCAATTCCATTGGCTTTTACTGAGAAACACCCAAGGTAGGATGCATCTATAGACATTGGTGTACAGTGCCAGTACCAAATATCTGAACAAAAGGGATCAAAGGCATCAAAGTTACAATTGTCTTGCAAGATCTCTATAGAGAAAGAGATTTAGAAATATGACATTTCCAAAGAGGAAATTGAAGTCATTGAGCTCCTTTTTCCTATAGGAAAAAGACCAACAAACAAGCCAAAACCAGAACAACTGTAATTCCTGTCTAGGAAAGAAATCCTTACTAAGCACAGATATGGTGGTAATCAGCTTAACTCAAAACAAAACAAATCCTTGGAGATAAGCACACTGTTCTTCAACTTGATAATTACTCTAGCTGCTAATTTACATTCTGATGAAGACTGAAAAGTAAACAAATATGAGAAAAAATTGGATCCAAGCAACTTATCAAGACAGATTTTTCTTCTTCACTAGCTACTTGATGTCTAACAGAAGCCCTGTGCATATAATACATTTCAAACACACACACAAAGGAAAAATACTAAATCAATTTTTTTTTAAGAAATCAAGGTAGCAAATACTGCAACATCTCTATCTTGAAAAACTGGACTACTCTATCACACAGACCTTTCAGAAACTCATAAAACCTAATTGAAAACATCAACTTGTTCTCATTAGCCCATGGAAACCTGTGCTTCAAACAGTGTTTAAGCTTGACTGGAATTTGATGTGTATGAATCAATTTTAAATGAAACACCTCTGTGAGCATTTGCAAAGATAAGTGACTAAGCTTCACACGGATCTGGTGGTAACAAAGTCACAGGCTGGAGTGCTCTGTCTTGAAGTTATTTATTCAAGTTAAAATCTGTAGAAATAATTTTTCTCTAGCTGCAGTTTTTGCATACTAAGAAATATATAGGGGACATAGAGCTATTATTTCCAAGGTCTCATTTATATTAGATTTCATATGGAACATGATAAATATTGATCTTGTCTCTGAAGTATGAAAGCAACTAACTAGGAAAGGGTCAATAGAATAGATTAATAGGCAGACACAGAATTAAAGGGCTCTGCCATCTATCATACTAGGGTTTTCAAGTACATGTAGAGGTTATAGTTCTGCAACATTGTGTGCCAATTATTCTCTCAGTTTCAGAAATATTTTAAAAATAGCAAATTTTACAATGGACTAGTAAGCACAGTTAGTTTGTAGATTACTATAGGATTATACCTATAGCCATGATTAGTCCATCAGCCATTTATGTTTTACTAGACAGCAAGTTAAAGTCTTCTAAAGAACAGCATATTTACTTTCAAAGTAGATTTTTTTCCTCCTAAAAATAATTAGGGAGAAATGTGATAAAGTGAAAATATGCTATACAGGAAAATATGTTGCAAAGGACATTTGAAAACCAGATCAGCATGTATTTGGTTCAAATAAATGGCAAAGTTTGCATACTATCTTTTACAACTAAGCGTTTTTAATTAATAAAAAGGTATTTTCAACCAGATTACACTCGAGTCTGTTTATTGTTTCATACAAATATTACCCTTAACTCATCTTTATTAAATGGAACATGCCTCAAAAATGCAGAGAAATAAATCTCCATTTTATATTGAGTACTAAGCCTAAGAGGGCACTCTCCTCAAGAACACATACTGGTTTTCTTGAAGGATCCATCTCTAGATTGGGAAACATCTAACCTTTCAGGAAAAGATTAAAAACCCCCTCATGTTGTTTAGGTCACCCATATGATCATAAATAAGTGAAGAATTAGGGAAGTCATGTTTTTTGGAGCATTTTTAGATAAAAAATCCTGGTTGTGAAACTTGCACCTCAAGCTATAAAAATTCATTAAGATTTTAGATTACAGTCATATACAATTAAAATGTCATTCATTTGTTTGGGTTTCAGGGATATTTAGAGAGCATTTGTTTTTATTGGCTCAGGTACCGGAGTAGATGAAAATATCTGTTCTGGCAGGTGTGCAAGGGACGACTGTTTTGGTTTGACCACAGTCAACAACCAAGTCCCACACATCCAGGCTCCACTAGATGTTCACTAAAGAAGAAAAATGCCATTACTCCATTCCCTCACATTCCCTCTTCTTCCGCCTTTGTACTGAACACGATGTCATGTGCTCAGAAAGGGATACGAGTATGAAATATCTCTTGGATCAGACGGGGTCAGCTGTCCTAGTTGTGTCACCTCCAAGACACTTGTGTAGTCCCAGCCTGATCACTACTCACTGGCAGGGTGGTGTGAGGAGCAGAGAAAGCCCTGGCTGTGCAAGCACTGCTCAGCAGCAGCTGTAACATCCCTGTGTTTTCAACATTGCTTTCAGCACAAATCCAAGATGCAGTCCCATACAGGCTACTGTGATGAAAATGGACTCTGCTGTAGCTAAAATCAGCACAGAGCCTGAGATAACCAATGCTGGACCAAAAGAAGACAGATATCTGCTTAGGAATAATGGACAGATATGTCTGGAAAGAAAAGAATACTTCAAAAGTCAGCTAGCCAATCCTTTAGTTTTCCAGTAGGATTGACCATGCTTGCATAATTCTTTACAGATACACTTGTTTTTAAGAGGCTCAAACAATGGAAACTAGCAGTTTTCTTTCTATTGATAATAGGTTAATTCATGCTTATCCTTTTATTTCTGTTAGCTGTGTGCATGAAAACAGGTTGGTTTCTTCGTATTTGTAACTTCTTTTTCTGTGACTGTGCCCCAATCAGACTTTCTTTCAGCAAAATAAACTGTTTCACTCTTTCCTTGTGAATCGTGTTTTCTAAAAGTCTATTATTCTCATTCTTTTTCCTGGATTCTGTCCTAGGGCAGGGACTCAAATAAGGGCATTATGATTTGACTTCAACTAGTATGGCCGGGTTTGTGGAAATAGCATACTTGTGTATGCATTACAGTGCACACATTACGTTATCATTGCAGCAACATATTATTATTCACTGTCATACCTGAGCTCTCATATAGTCCTACTTGGTTTTAATGAAAAAATTTTCCTGCCAGTTTCAGTGTACTATGACAGCTTCCTCAAGCCTGCTATCTCTTTCATCATGACCGAGCTTCCATGAAATAATAGTCTTCCTAATCCCAAACTTGCTCAGGCAGGAGAAAGACTATTACCTACCCAATGTTTATCAGCATAATATGATCTAAGTACCAAGTTTCCTCCTCTAGCAGAGTTATGTTCACAGTGTTACATAACACTGGGCTGAACCACATGTCATTCTGTCCAATACAGAGTGGCTCCTACACTCAGCACATCCAAGGAATAAAAAAACCAAAGGGTGGGTCCAGAGGAAGCCATGATGATGTTTAGGGGGCTGGAACACTGCACTTATGGAGACAGGCTGAGAGTTCAGCCTGGAGAAGAGAAAGCTTCAGGGAGCACCCTTCCAGTACTTTAAGGTGGCCTGCAAAAAGTTTGAAGAGGGATTTTTACAAGGACATGTAGTAATAGGATAAGGGGGAATGGCTTTAAGATGAAAAATAGCAGGATTAGATTGGATGTCAGGAAGAAATTCTTTACTTTGATGGTGGTGAGGCACTGGAAGAGGTTGCCCAGAGAAGGTGGGGATCCCGTTCCCTGGAAATGTTCCTGACCAGCTTGGATGGAACTTTGAGCTGCATGGTCTAGTGGAAGATGTCCCTGCCCATGCCAGGGTCGTTGAAAGAGATGATTTTTAAGTTCTTTCCAGCCCAAAACATTCTGTGATTCTATGAAAAAAATGTTCAACAAAACAAGTAACTTTCAAAATTTCCTTCAATAAGCATCTTAATTACATCAAGATGAATTAAAATTTCTTTTTATTAGTATTGAGCAACATTACTTTTATTATATTTAGAGACAGGGAACCTATCTTTCTCTTCACTAATAATTTGCCACAAAAATGAAGCAGATTCAGAAGCTTTTGCTCAGTTTCCCTCCATATAGCCCTGTTATTTTAATCATTCTATTAAATGTAAAACTTTTATTTCCTTCTATGCAGAAAACAAAGTAAATGAGAACAATCTACAATGTAAAAAACTTGGCATTTTAAAATTCCTTTTTTTCCCTTACTCTTTCTTTACATTTTCAGCCTATAGGAAACTAAACAGAAAACTTGCACTGCTGCTGCATTCCAGATTATTGTTTTCATAGATTTAGGGTTCTCAGGGATTAAGAGAAGTAAAAGAGAAATATAGCATTGATTATAAAGCTTTGGATCAAGAAACAACAGCTTATTTGGAAATCCATTACAATAAGGTTAAAGCCAGAAGATGCGGTAGGAAAATGAAATATTTTGTTATCTAGATTAAATGCACACATAAAATTTAATATAAGGAACAATAATTCACTAGTGAAAATGTAGTTTAGATGATCCCATTTCATTTGAGTTAGATCATCATCATCATCATCATCATTGTGAGTGTTTACTTTTCTTATTTGATATTTAATTTTGTCTGGTCATATTTCTTTTGCTTAGTGCACAGGATCACAAAGATATCAGGATAATTTGCAGTGGTGAAATGTTTTGAACCAAAGGTAAAACAAGAAGTCTTTGAGCCCATAAAAACTAGGTTTTATTGCAGTATAATCTGGAAAAATTTTAAACATTTTTTATATTGATAATTTAAAGGGTTCAGAAAGTGGCTTAATAAGAACATGGAAGAGAGAGTCAATGGTGATTACTAAATATGCAAATAATAAAAGGTCAGGAAATTGCTTTATCTGCAAACAGCTGGGAGAATATGGGGTGTAAAAGGATGAAATGTGTCATGTGTTCCCATTTATTTTCCTAAGTGCCTCTTGACTGAACACACAAAATGGCAAGACAAAGACTACTCCAAAAACATTGATAACAATTGCCTTTCCTTTTTCATTCCCTCCTCCCACCCTTCTCCTTCTGGTGAGTTTTGGCATCTAACATTTGTTGTAGTAGGGTTAGCAACTTTTTTATTTGCAATGAACTGCCAAGTTCTTACCAGATGCTGAAACTATGCTTAAACCAAAGCCTCTTGCACCATGTCAGTAGAATCCTCTCTCTGACCTTGCAGTAGCTCAAATTTTCACTAGGTATACTAGATTGCTTCTCCTCCTACAGGGATTTTCTCCTGGCCCAAGCTTCTTAAGAAGCATAGCAGAAATGGAGAGTGAACAGAGAAAACTTACAGTCTGTATCACGATAGAAAGCTAAAACCCAATTTTTAGAGTAATGCTCTTATTTCACAAGTGTCTGGGATGGCATTTTGCACCTATCACTAGTGTGACACTATTTTTTCTCTGTCCTGATCTTTAGACCAACCTACAGTGTAGTATTATCTTGTACTTCTTCATTAGATAAACAAGGTAAATTTGAAGTGGCTCAGAGAGCTGTATAAGGTTGGAGATAGTCTTGGTGGAGGTGCATCATTGTTCACAATCAAAGCTCTGTAAAGGATTGAGTAAATGTATCAAACCAACCTGCTGATGTCATTAGTACATCTGAGGAATTCAAATATTAAATTCAAATGCATTTCAACAGCAAAGAACATATTACTGGTGTAGCTTTATGACCTGTGTTATATAGAAGCTCATAGAGATGGTGATAATCTAAAGTAGATATAGTCAAAATGCTCTTCATAATTTTTTTTGAATACTAGAAGTATCATTGAAACACTGACATTTCAAAAGTGGGAAGAAGATGACAATAAGCCATAATATTGTAGAATAATGGAAATTCAAATCCTTCCAGAGTTTATTCATCTTCATCTTTTCAAACTATGTTCAAGAGACCCCAGCTTTGTTCACAGACACGCCTTTAAAAATCTTCATTGAAAAATATTTTGCAATTTCTATGTAAATAACATATTCCAGTGCATGTCTGTCTTTGAAATGAAAATATTTTGCATGACACCCAAATCATTATTGATGAAAATTAAAATTATAAACTATTTTTGCCCTCTGGCTTTCTAATTTGTTTTACACCTTTCTTAACCTACTTTGCCCCAAAGTGGTTATCAGACACTCTTTAAGACTTTTTCAGAACCAGAAGGAGTAGAATATTTATCTCATGTCTTATTTATGACATTCTTTTTAATATATTTCAGAATTTTATCTAATATTTTTCTTAGCATCACTTTGCTTATACCTCTTCAATTTGTGGTTTTTTTAACCACAGTGTGACTGCTTATTCATTTAAGCACCATTTTACATTTATTATCTGGATCTATTCTTCAGTAAGTGTAGAACATAAACTTACCTCTACAGAATTTATTTGTATTGATATCAGGCACTTTCCAAGAGTCATTCTGACTCAACACTTCAAAACTCAAGGACTTCAACTGGAAGGATCTTGTTGTTGGCTCAATGATAGACCATGTTTTAGAGATTGACCCTGCTTTATTGATGTCTTCTGTAAAGATAGAATAATGCTAAACAGGAAAAAGGATTTGTGCAGGGACACCTACTTGCAGTACACTCTGGAATAGCAGTGTTTGCCAAAACATATAACGTTCGGACTACTTGACTCGTTTCCATTTCAACACTTGTTTTCTACGCAACCTTTTCCTGAATGCTAATTATCACTTTGAGCACTTTTATTAATTTTCAGTTAGACCTTACTCACTGTATTGTTACTTCAATGCATACTAACTCATAAGCATTGTCTATTTCCAATGGGTAAGTGTTGGTATTAATTGAAAACTAAGCTGATAATGCATTATTCATTATAGCCTGCCAACAACTATAGCTTGCATACATATATTCTTTTTTACTATCTAGTATTGGAATAAAAATCCCAATATTGCTGAGTGGAGCATGCCTGGGCTCGTCCAGCCTTAGCGCACTGTGCTAAAGGTAACTGCTGGGGATGTTTCACCTCAGAGACACCCTTGGCTAGCTGGGAGTTAGGCACTCGGAATGAGTCCAAGCAAAGTAGAAACTCAGTTTACCTCTAGTGGAAAAGGTTCAGGCAATGGTGAAGAGAAAGGAGTGGATTCTGTCGGAGGGTTAAATCCAGAGTTTAATCCAGAGTCACAAGAGTTCTGAATCTTGGTAACAGCTCCAACAGAATCCCGACCGCATGGTTCCAGTGCCTTTTAAACCCACAGGGAGGGGGGAGGGAGAGGATAGGTGAGCCACCAACCAGGTGGGAGGGGGAGGGTCTCAGGGGACAATGACACCTCGACAGGCCAATGACCCCAGGTCTGAGGAGCATCTTTTGAACTTCTGCCAATCACACGACGCCCTTACTGGAATGTGGAACTTGACAGACAGCAGTTTGGAAGAGGGCAAGGGGGATGGGAAGAAATTGGCACACCTGAGAGACAGGATATAGCTTCACACCACAACAATCTAGGAAATGTGTACAAGTGCAAAGTAAGTTCAGCAGCATTGTGTCTTTAAATGAAAAATATTAACTAAACGTAGAACTGTTTACAATTTACATATCTGAACAGCTTTTCAATAGGCATTGGACAAAGTCTTTTAGATAGCTGTTTTATGTGTTTTGTTTGTTATTATTACTGCCAATTTATCTGTTTCATTCTCGTAATGAACATGAAAGCTATTTAAGTCTAAATAGTGTATATTCTATTATTCTGCAGTTAGTATAAAAACACATACAGCTTGATGTCCATAACCTTTTGTGGAAATTATACTGTTTTTTTAAAGAGAATCTACACGTGGCAGGGATTTGAGAAGAAAAACACCAACCATCTCTTGCTTTACCTCATGAGGATTTCTAAACATTATGTATGGTTAAGCCAGCAGGCTGAGTCTGAGTCCAACTTCAAAATAAAGAACATTAAAACCAAAGGCTTTCTTTGATCACCTACTGTTGAGTCTATAGCAAACCCTTGAGCAAAAACCTGAACTCTTTTCAAGAAAGAAAAATAAATCTGAGCCAGCTCAAAAGTCACAGCTACATCAGTTTCTACTAGTTTTGTCAAAGGACATCTGAATGACCCTTAACAAGACAATAGTCCAGTCTCATCAAAATTTGGTTTTAGATTTGATATTTCTCTCACTGGATAAAGTCCTGACAATCCAATCCATCTTTATATTTGTTCACCATTTACATATTTTTCCTCCATCAACCCCATTTTTTGACAGTGTACATAGTAGCATGCATTATTGTGCCACTATAGGAAGGATAAAGAGAGACAGGTGGTAGCTCAAGTACTGCTAGAAAAAACCTGAATGCTATTAAGTACAATATGAATTATGAAGAATTCCTCAAAGTTCATACTGAAACTATTCTGTAGACTAGGACAACCATCCTCATGCCTTCAATTGGCCCAGCCAAATCCAACCCCAGAGAGTTATAGAGATATATATATATTGCTTCATCATTCCTGGATGCCCACACTCTGCAACAGAACTGAGGGCTTAATGCAGGAGTTTTCATCTTGAACATCATGGGTCCATTCTATTTATATCCAGTTAGCAACAATTCACATTTCCAGAGCTCAGAACATTCATTAATCAAGATACATTGAACCCTTGGAGGATCCACAGGCTAAAAGTTTTGAGTTTATCTTCTTGTTATTAGGAGAGAGTCATGCATAACTAGGATCCCTCCTGAGAAGAAAAGGATACAATTGTCTGTTAAATACTGAGCTGTCCATCTGAAAAGAAAAACACCTGCCTTTGAACATTTCAACTGTAGACAACTACTGCCCACAAGCAAGGTTTTAGTTTCTTATAAACTTATAAAATAATAAGTTTTCTTATAAAATAAATGCAAATTACTAAGCTAGATTTAACATTACATATCAACATAATTAAAGCTAATATTGCATCCACAGTGTTATCTAAATTTGCACTAGGACAAAACATTGAAACTAACAGCAGCACTTATGGTTCAATGTTTTGCAACTAGTCCTTTTATAGCAATATATTTAATGTTATTTACCATGCACTATGCTTTGAAAAATTCCATCTGGGCTGGTATGCAGCAGAGCATTTCTTCAACAATATGGGATACAAAAGATTTGTGAAATCTGCCATCAGATCAGTTTCTGGACCAGAATTTTTTTGAATTCCTTGCCTCAGTTTTATTTTTACTGACTTCAGTGTCTGGGGATCAGATCAAAGGCTCACTATGGTTGTGAAATAAAGACTAAGACTGATATTATCATCCTCTTTCATGACAGCAACTTTCAACAGAAATAATAAAAAAATCTAGAAGATAGACAGTTTTCAAGATCGATTCACAATTAAAAACCATGTTACTGCAAAGTATTTCTTTGCTTCTCCATGCACAAGATTAATTTCATTAATTTTGTCTTACTTAAATTAATAGAAACAGATTCAAAAATAACCAATAACAAAAAAAAAAAATCCACCACCAAGAAAAAAGACCTATTTTCATGAGATTGAAAAGCTTAATACGGTGCAGGCATTAGCTGTAACATTTACTGAAAGACCAGAAAGTCTTAAGCCCTACAGCATTGAATGTAATCTATAGTTATGTAAAGAGTTATGTTCTTGTCCAGTTATATAAATTTCTTTGGTAGTTATGAGATGGCAGATTGTTCTTGGAATATCTAGTGTGCTGTAATTAGTGTATGTACTATTTAGATTCATTAATACAAATTAAAACTTTACCTTCAACAACAGTTAACACAATCATCAGTCCAGGCATAGTTTTAATAGTATTTTTTAGAGGGCAGGAAGAAAACCAGGTTAATCCTGTCTTGTTTTTTCTCTCCATAGATACACATTATGCATTCAGTTTATGGATATTTTATCTAGATATTTTTCTAACTTGCATATAAAAACTGAACTATGAAAGACTTTTGAAAGTTAAGATATATCTTCTGCTTCTCCTGTATTCACAAGGCAATTAATCTGTCATAAAAGTAACTGTGATTCATTTGTTAGTGGTTTGTTGAGCTCTCCTGTGAAAAGTGCTTTGTTTTGCACAAGGAATTTGAAGGTAAAACAAGATTTTTGGTTTGGATGTTTACCTTGGAGATCATCTGGAGCACTTGATGCATCAGTTGTCAGACGAAAAATGTACCAAACATAATTGAAGAAAAAAATTAACTCTGGAATCCCACATTCTGTCCTAATTACAATAGTAAAGTTTTCAGTTCTTTGTCTTTGGTCCAATGAATTATTGATCGTTTTATCCCAGATGGAATTGCATAAAAAGGAGAAAACTACAAGCCCCAATCCCCTTTTATTCTACCATCTCAGTCTGTTTTTACCCTCAAAGTCTACATATCTTTGTTTTGGACAATCTTCGGAGAATTGCAAAATTCAGCACAGAAGTGTGCATGTGGTGAGATAAGAATTGAGAAGGTTGTCTGTTGGAAACAGAACCTGCAAAAGTTGCCTTTGAAAATACAAGGATTACTCTTTATGCCTTTTATGCCTTTAGGTAATAATTTAAGCACCACTCTGCTTTTAATTGCATCAACAGAAGAAAGTGGTGACTGGCACTTAGCTTGGTACACAGGAGCTAGTTACAGGATGTGAATTAAGATATTTATATTCATCATCTATTTATAAAGTCTACTGATCTCTACAGTTGTCAATTACTGTTTATTGTGAATCTCATTCTGAAGAATGCATCTTTTCAAGCACAAATTGTTTGGAAAGTGGGCACTTGGTGTACCACAGAAGATGCTGAAATCATAGTCATTAGACAATGTACATTATGTTGCTTAAAGCCTCTACTGGAACTATACTTTGGCCTGTGCACCATTTAGAGTTGCAAGTCTCCTTGGATGAATTGGTGACATGTGCAATAAATAAGTGTCAAAGAAAGTTCCTGGAATGTGATTATGATGCCTCATTAAGATGCACTAATTTAAGATTAAAAATTTGACTTTTACTCTAAAATTTTGTTTCTCTTTAGAGAAATAATTAATGTCTTAAAATCAACATCAAATAAGAATTCATTTAAACGTACTGTTGAGATTCATTACAGATGGATTAAAGATTATCTGGTTTTGCACTCTCTCTGCACACCTAAATAATCACTGAAGTATCTTTTGGCCTTTCTTGTTTTTAATCCCTCCCTGTCAAATAAATGATCATTGCAAGTCTTTTTGCAGAAAATTTGTCTTATTTGCCATGTGATCAATAGCTCTTATTATGTTTTTGTAATTTCAAAGGAAAAACTCAGGCTACTAAAATTATTTGCTTGTCAACAAAATGTTCTTCAAACTACCAGCAGTTTTACATGCTTCATAATGAACTCCTCAACACTGAATTGCACCACAGACAAATAGGAATTAAAAATTACAGCTCTGATGCAGTGCTTTTTCTGTCACATATAAAAATATTTAGTATAGGGTATATACAATATAGGGTAATTAATTCTCAAATACCACATTCTTTCATGCTTCCTACTCTCTCTCCATCTTCTACTAGTCTATACTCTACTCTCCTGCCACAGATACTTTTATAACATGATGTTTTTTGCTTTTTATTAATATTTTAAAATCAATGTACGAATCGTTTTTAGAAGAATTTAAAATCTTTGTGATTTAAAAAATTTGTGCCCAGCTAAATGGAAAACACTGTGCAGAACTGAATTCAAACCAAATGCATGTTTCATCTGTTGAAATGTAAAGGTCTCTAATCTGATTGCTTATATTTGAGGTGGTTATCCAAACTGTTTCTGCGCTCTGTAGCTAGGAAAAAAAAAAGCACTTCTGCAAGATTCATTGCACTTTAAAGGACACTTCTCCCATACATCTGATAAATCACACTCTGGAAATGCCTGACTTTCTCCACCAATTACTGAGAGGGCCGAGTGCAATTTATGTAGAATAGATGTCTGCTAACAGATATGCACAAGTGGTCAGATGCATCCTCTCCTATGAATCTGATTTTGCCATAACTGACTCAGAAGTAGAAAAATGTATGCTTTGTAGCATACATTTGGTAGGTTGAATGTGTTTTCTATATTACTCCTCTCCATATATAATATTGTAAATAAATAGTGTATTAAAAATAGTCAGAGTAAACTGTAAACTGAAACTTTGTAAACTGAAATATGCCTTCCTGAATGCAGTAGGAAAAAATATGCCCTTCTAGAAGAGAATTTTTTTAATGCACCTGTTTGTGATAGGGCTGTTAGGTTGAAGCAAGCAGTTGATGAGCTATCATTCTCTTCTTCAATGCATATCAATAGATTGTAAATAGATCACTGCATAGCAAACTAAATTAGTAGGGATGTTGCAAATGTGTGCCTGGCTAGCATAGAAACTCACATGTGTATTGGTTTGTCATTAAACACTCTGTTCCTGTGGTGATAGGTGGAAAAGGAGGAGGATTTTTTTTCAAATATTAAAATCAGATATATTACTATGATGTATAGTCAACCGTAAATCATCCTTGAGTGAGATGGAAAAGCCAGAGAGGACAGTCAATTTGGCTCCAAACTGAAGTATCACTCAACACAAAGCAGCTAGAAGTGCAGGACTTTGAATACTTCTTTAAGGTACTACAGACTCATAGAAAATATAATCTTTATGACATTTTGCTTTTCTTCAAACAAATAAATTTTGTCATCTGCAGAACATATTCACAGACAAGTTATGCAGATTCCCTAGTGATTTAGTTCACATCCAGCAGCTCCAGAGCATTGTCATAGAGTGTCCATATCCATAAGGGGATATCAGGTAAATTTTCAATGCCATGGGATCAATATCATAAGGACTTTCTCTGGCACAGCATGCCTCTTCATCCATGCTGCTAGAAGGTTTTCTTACCAAAGAAGAAGAGTTTTGTCTATTTTGATGGATGGAAGAAGAGTATGATTTGTATCAAGCTCTTGAACCACACTAATACTGTCTGGAGAGAGCTCAGTGAAACAGACAGCATTTTTAAATGTGTGCATGTTTACCTGCTGCTGTAGAAATACCTCCACATATAAGATCGAGACATATGGGCCCTTGGCAACCCAGTGCTTCTGGGGGCATGCTGCTGGTCAGTACTGAATTCATGCTAATAAGCAATATAAAAAACCATTATGTGACTATTGCAGGGAGTCTTAAAAAGAATTTCAGACTTGAAAGATACAATTTACTGCTAAACTGCTGTAATGAAAGTGAATTACAACTAGTACACAAGGGAAGCAGGTATAAAAGACTTTCATAAAACAAGCCACAAAACAGTTCAGAGAACATAATGGAACAGTCTATACTAAAGCTGGGCAAGATGCATACTTACAGGCCATGTCTGAAATCTAAACGGGAATTAAAAATATATAAAAGGGAGAGGATAGTCTTAATAAAGTAAAGGAGGAATAATTTGTACATTTCCAAACATTCCAACAAGTGCTGTTGAAATTCTGACAACACTGTTTAGAGACCCAGTCAATTTCTAATCACATAAACCTAAAATATTCCTGAAGATAAAGAAAGTGAGTAACACCATCTTGATTCATGAGATACTTATATTTTTTAATCAGCCAGTGTAAAAAATAGTTGCTGTAGTAAGCACAGTGTGCCTGGCTGGCCCTTGCATTGACAGCACTTCCACCTTCTCAGTGCAGTTCCTTCAGGTTTAAACCAAATGGCACTCTAGACTCTATGGTACTACAGACCATAAAATACAATGCATCATTGAAATATTAATTCAAATGTTGGAAACATATCACTCAATTTCTTGCAGCTCTTATTTCTTCAGAAAATACTGAGGGAGAAATGTCACACATCATAGTAAAATATAACTGAACAGGAAGTAGAGGCTCTGAGGTGCAGTGCCATTTATACTTATTTATAAATATCTCCTTATAATAAACCTCTTAGTTTTAGAAATTTCAAATGTAGTCTGATATCAGTGGTAACAACAGTAAAATATGACAGATCACACAAAGAATTCTGATTTCCATTCTTAAAAGCAAAAAAAAAAAAAAAAGGAAAACTCTGAATTATTAGTGTTCAGCAGAAAAATTATCCTTTATTTGGACACTTGTAAATCAAGGGGGTGGGATGGTTTGGAGCTGTGGAAGTGGCAAAATGAAAACTATTAATGCACCCTTGACAGAGCAATGGTGGGGTGAGGAAAATTTCCCTTCTGCAGATTTATATCCTAAAGGTGAAATCCTGAAACAGAAAAGAGGGGCAAATACTTTAGATTATTACAGCAAAATCAAACTGAACTAATGTGCCAGTGACATCATCTGCCTAACTATCTTAAATCTGAATTGAGTGATTGATTTCATTTAACTGCCTAAAGGATACACATATATTTTTTAACTACTTGGTCTGGATCCATTTCATACGCGAGAGAAGCAGATCTACTCAGACTTTAATGGACTGAGTTTAGATGTGAACTGTAGACTAAGATGAAACAATAGAAAGCAGAACCACAGTCACAGTCCCCATAGCTGAGGATGAAAGGGACCTCAGGAGGCCATCTAGTTCCCCCACTTCTGATAAAGCAGTTTCTCCCAGAGTAGGTGGCACAGGACCATCTCCAGGCAGATTTTGAATGGCTCTGGAGAAGCGACTCTGAAACCTCTCTGGGTAGCCTGTTACAGTGCTCAGTCATCCTCACAGCAAAGTTTTCGTCCTGTTCAAATAGATATCCAAGTGTTCCAGTTTGTGCCCTTTGACCCTTTTCCTGTCACTGGCCACTACTGAAAAATAATCTGGCCCAGCTCCTTCAGACTCTCCTTTTAAGAGACATACTCCTGTCCCATCATCACCTTTGCAGATCCCCACTGGGCCCCTTTCTGTAGTTCCTTGTCTGTCTCGAGCTGAGGAGCCCAAAAGTGGACACAACACTCCAGCTGTGGCCTCACAGGGTAGAGCAGAGGGGCAGGATCACCTCCCTCTATCTTCTGTCAGTGCTTTTCCTCAGGATACTGCTTGGCCTTTTTGGCCACAAGGCACACTGCTGATTTATGGTAAACTTCTTGTCCACCAGACCCCAGGCCCTTCTCCTTTCCTCTGCAGAATGCAAAGGTTATCTATACAGGCTACACAGAGTGTTCATTTCATTTAGTCAGATTACTACATTCTTTGAAGGAGCCCATCTAAATCAAAATCACTAAAAGGATATTATTCATACTACAAGAAGGCAAAAAACAAAAGCTAGTGGCATTTTTCTAGTATATGTTTGATAAGAACCTAGAACAATGACATTTTCTCACTTAAGCCTCATTTGAATGTTAATTTAATGAGAATAAAACAAAAGACCAATATCATATGCATATGATATAGATACTTAAGTTCCCTAAGAAAATGTCTTTACTTTTCTGTGAACATGTATTTAGTTTTGTTCATGTACTTTGTTCATGTACTTTGATACATAGCTGTATATAATTCCCTATATTAAATTTTCCATTTTATCTAGGACAAAAATTATTCAAACTTCACTAAAAAATACTTTTTTCCATCTATTTCTTTTGAAAGATTTTATCTAGGAGGGTTAATCATCTGTCACTACTAGGAAGAAATGCTAGTACTGAGATATTGTTAAATTTAATTCCCACTGCAGCACTTCACCGAAACTTATTGGTCTTAGATAGGTGCTAGTTTAAAATCTGAAATTGGATTCTGGAATAAATAATATAAATGCAGTTCTCTTATTATTATCTGAGTTGTGCTCAGAATCTAATATAAAGATATCTTTATTAGATTTGGAAAAATAGAGAGTCTTTTGATTAATGGTCAGATGAAAAGAGCTTTTGAAAATATGGGAGTGACAAGGTCACTTGTGCCATACTTATTGAATAACCTATCTGGGTAATGGGAGGAAATGTTTCTATCTACAAAGTATTCCCAGTGCCAAACTACATTATATGCAATAATGGATAGTAAGGGAGGGCAAAATTTGTCAAGAAAATGAGGCAGGTCTGGACAGAAACCAAAAGTCAAGATACAAGCACTATAATTAAACAACTGATTTATTTTACAAATTCTATTTTTAAGAAGCTTGAGCAAGATTTTCAGCAAGAGACAAGACATGCTTGAAACAAGACATCTTCAAACAAGGACATAACCTGAACAGCTATAGTTTTTATATTGAGTGGGAAAACTGTAAGAAGGAACTAAATTATTCTGGTTTTGCCTTATTACTCTCTTCTCTGACCTCAAGCACTCCTCTCCCCACCCCCAGTATCTATTAAGCATTGTCTTTGATAAACCAAAAACACATCTCTTGGTTCCCTCCTATGGAGATCTTACTTAGATAGGAATGACTTGCTTTTAAAAGTTTGGGAGGTTTTTGGAATAAGATCAGAACCTGTATGATAGTAGCAGTTTTTCAGTAAACAGCTGAGATTTTAATCAACTCTCAGAGATAAAAAAAATCTCTCTGTAGATGGCATTTTTAAAAATATTTTGTTCAAACATTTGTTTCTTGACTGGACTTTAAAACTTTACTGTAGAATAACTTTTTCTGGGGTTCTCAAGTGTTATAACCTCACAAGAGCCATCCATTTCACAACTGAGGAACGTTTACACACCATAGGTCGATTTTCAGCTTCTTCTATTTCTTCTTATTTACTGGATAACATCCAAAAATACTCAAGTGAAATGAAAAAAAAAGTGAAAGGCAAATTAAAAAGTCTTAAGAACTCACATAAAGTCTAAAACAATTTCATCAAATTGCCCACAGCTGACTTCTGTAGTTTTTCCCCAATAATCCAGCTGCCACAGGCCACCCATATACAAATTATGTAGCAGAGCAGTAGATCAAACATGGTTATTGACAGAAGCAGTGTTGGTATGTCAAATCCACAGAATTTAAACAGAGAGTAAGAATGTGAGAAGAACGTCTATTTTGAGGGATTTCAGCCACTACTAATAACCATCTAGAAGAGATATTTATGTTTTGTGATGTGAAATAAACACAGAGGGACTATGAAGGAAAAGTTAATGGGGAAACTGATCCCTGGTCTCTGCTGAAATGCTTCCTTGTGTCTGCCTGTGGAGTGCATGGGTTTCCACAGCACTAGATCTCTTCTCTATGGCATATTAATATTTCAGGAGAATCTCTGCTTCAGCTGCTTTATCCAGACAATATATCAATCCAAATTCATACCTAACATAAATCTCGAACTCAGTTGAGTTTCACCAGATTTTATTTTACCTCACAAAATTCCCCTATATTTTACTACGTTCTGAATCATCTTTAGCTTTATTAGAAAAAAATCAAATAGATGATATTTAAAATAAAAAAAATAGGGTAATTGGGTAGTATTTAATGAAATACTTTAGTGAAACTTCCTGTATTTATTTTTTTAAATTGGTTTACAGCAAGTCTGCTGGCTACTAAAGAATTATATTCACTCAGGTTTTCACCCGAAAAAATGGAATGCAAAATGCATGTCACCATAAATCACAGATTTTATAATGACACTAAATTGTTATTAGACTAAAACATTGTGTAATTCTGGCATTCTGTTGGAAAAAATATGCTGAGTGATATTTAACCTTACCTTTGAACCTCCTTGAAGGTCATTGCCAGTATGCTTTAGGTTATTTAAAAAACCATATGAGGCTACAAACTGCAAAAAACTCAGAAATGATTATGTTATGGGTGTGATTTTCCTAGAGTTATGTCTAATTCATACAAAATGGTTATTCTTTAACTTTTAATATTAAAATTATTTTTATATTAGAAAACCACAACAACCTCCTGTTTATTGATTTCAACTTCTCACTCCCAAAATACAATTTTTGTAGTGTTTGGAGATTTTTTCCTAGATTAGTAATTAAATTTGAGTTGTATCAAAAGATTAATCTTACTAATTGGATGAAGATTTTATTCTACATTATTTGAAGATACAAAAAAGGCAAAGTTTGCATTTGATAGGACACTTCATTTACCTCTGTATGCATTTAGCAGCTAAGTGAAGCTCTATGTCCACTGAAGAACTTTGACCATACCCACCATCCAAGGAGCTTAGACCAACAGCAAGACAGAGAAATGGAGTAAAAACATCACATTATTTGCCAAGAGGAAAAAAGTACACATGAAGTAATTAGAAGACAGTCAAAAGCATTTTACTTTTTACATAGAATATTACTGTGCATAATATGTAGGTAATTTTCAACTTAAAGAGAAAATCCCACTAATCTGATACAAGACACATAATAATACTCTGTCAGAGTGTTTTCAACTATGTATCAGTTTATTTGTAAATGATTTTCACTACAAATACAATAGGTATATCTTGTATTTCAAGGAGATATATGTTGTCAGTAACTGTTGTGAAAGAGTAAATGTTTGGTAAAACTAAATAAGAAAATATTATCCTAAGTATAAAAGTAACATGTTTAGAAATTCCATTGAAAACATTATTCTTTTACATTAGATTTCTAAGAAGTGCTTTCTTACCTCAGATTAATTATATAAGAGATACTAAAGCTGGTAATTAAGTATATAAGATTGCAGAAGCACTTTAAAAGACCTTTTGCTAAAATAAGCAGATCCAAAAGGGACATATTTGAATTGCTATATTTGAATTGCAAATGTCTTAACTGTTCCTTGCTGGTTTCAGGGATTATATAAAGAGCTAGACTGTCAAGCTCCTTAAGAACTGAAACAAGTGACTTAGGCACTTAATTGGGTCAAACAGGAACTCAGACTCTGAAACACTCTCTTACTATTTGTTTTGTTTTGGTTTTTATTTTCTTTCTGGTGAAAATGGCAGATTTGTTCTTTTCTTTGAAGAGAGAGCATGAAAGAGGCTCCACATGAATGCTGTCAATTCCCTGAGGACAGTGATGGGCATGACTGTCCCTGTCCAGCCTCTTTGGTGTCTTCCTTCACCCACCCACAGCCCAGGACTCCATTTCCTGTACTTATATTTCCTGTTTTCCTCAGAAGTGATTTCCATATAAAGGTCACACATCATGATTTCCTGGTTTGATCCTCTTTGAAAACTACTTCATGGAATTCAATAGGAAAATTAACTAGTTTTGCAGCACCATATTATGCAATTAGCAGTTCCCTGCATCTACTTTATTTTCAATACTGACAGCCTTTTAGAAAACCTTTTATCTTTCAATCTGCAAGGAGCAAATGCTTTTGCAGGGAAATTTAGTGTGAGTCAAATAGATGGCTGAAATAACAAGGAGAAAATAACAGTACAGTGTTTCTCCTTGCAAAACACTGTCAGCGATTTCTGTGAAATGCTGAATTTTAATTACTATAACTAATTATAATACTGCTACATTTTTCTCACATTACAAATGTACACTGGGCTAATGTGGATTAAGATAAAGTGCCACAAGGAAACAGCAGCAAAAATAGAACACAATCTCATGTTTATAGAGAGAAACAGAGAACTTTTCCCTAACCTTAGCTTTTGACATCCTATTAAATGCCATGTCTTTAACTGACTGACTAGTTCCACTTGTAGTGAGCTACTAGTCCTTCAATGAATGCAGTAGTCAGATGAACTCTTGTTTTGTGATAAATAAACATTTACTTAATAGCAATCTCTTTGAACTGTACTATGAAACATGGTTTATCACATCATCACATTGCTCCCCCTTCCCTCCCTCAAATCATAATTTAAAATGACTGCTATGTTTTATACATTAGCTTTGTTCTGTTAAGGGTCATTTAAAAATCACTAAAAATCTCTACTAAAACAATTATCTTGCTGCTCTTGATAATGTCTTCAAAAGAGTAAGAAATCACTGCTACAAAAAATAGTGTCTTGCTTTCCAAGATTTTTGTAAGTATTGTTTTGCTGTGTTTTACAATTTCCTGCAGCTTTTCTCTGTTTGGAAACAGACAAAATTTTGGGTTTAGACATTATTTACATATTAAGAAATGTCACTCTTTCAGTTGTGTACTTTCATCACCTCATAAAAGTTGTATACTCTATGCTAGACTCATTCTAGTAGTATTAATATAAATTTCTTAAAAGTATTTTCCTTCACATACATAAATTCTTAAATAATAGTATCGACCACTGTATCTGTAATTTCCTATTTTGGAATTTAGCCTTCAGGACTTTACTAATTCAAGATATTGCTGCATGCGTACTTTTTAAATGAGCATAATCTTTTAAATTAATGAGATAAGAGGATATTCTAGATTCTGTATCAGTTTAGAATTACCTGGAAAGAAACATTGCTTTTTAGGTAGTCAAAGAGAAGACAGACATCAAAACATCTGTTTTCAAGACATCAAAACAACAAAACAAATATTATTTTATATTTTTATTTTCAATCATCCCCTTCCTGTACTTTAAATTATAATTATGAGGAATCTTAAATGCAGGGTGGTCTTATCAGCTTGATATCTAGATTTTACCCATGTTCTTATGATGATTCAAAACTGGAGGACAGTAATCCAGCTTTTATGTTCTGTGGGGAAACTGTTCCATTAAGTATGGTTAATCTCAAACAGAATATATTCAGAAAGAACATCATGACCACATTTCCTATCATTAAGAGTGCAACAATTAGTTGGTGACATTGTTAATGGGGAAGTTGGAACTGAGCTATAGTGTAGCAGAGAGTTATTTGGCAAAGGCTTTCAAAACAGAACAGTGAATTATGTACCAGGTTAGCATGTGGTGCTATACACATTCTGCTCCTCATTTTCAAGAGTTCTCTACTCATAAGGCTAAAAAAACTTTAAAGCATATGGCTGCTTTACACTTCTTTGCTTTAGAGGGGCTGCTGTACACACAAGAATGAAAACCTATGATACAACAAAAGAACCAATAAGAAATACCCCATTATCATTGCCATGGTACAAGAAGTTCTCTATTCAAAGGACTGCTTTGGTGTTGTTCAAAAGAAGTCCTGGGCAACACACATGGCAGTTCTGGGAGATGGGAAGACCTAGATCAAGTATCTGACTTCCTGGGCAAGAACTGTGCACAGACAAATGTCTAAGACCACAATGCAGGGAAACAAATATAACCCAAGATACAAGATGGAGTCTGGCCTTCACAAAGCTGGCAGCACAAGACCAAGGGAATTTTTAAACTCAGGTTCCCTAGACTTTGTAAAAAACAACAAGGTTTGTTTTCTTCCACTGAAAGTCTCTTTCTATTGAACAAAGAAAATTCTTCCAGCTCTTGTAGAGATAAATGAAGTACTGCAAATTCCCTTGGAGGAGGACAGAAAAATGGTGAAACATAAAACATCTGAGATATATGTTCAGAGTGAGTCTTGTATATGTGTATGTCTTACTACTGGCAAAAAAACTTCTGTATAATTTCTTCCTCCATAGTGATGGATAACAATTTTCTAAAGCTGTTTGGTTCATCATCTGATAGGTGAATCTGGACAGGCTTCAGAATTCATTATTCTCCTCTTTATGTACGATCCTTTGATAAAAAAAAAAGATGAGATCTAAAAAGGACTGTCACCATGTTGTGGTCTCAACAGCATAACGATTTTAATTTGATTGTGGAGCACACAAAGAAAAAGTCACTGCCTTGTTATGAATTGATATCTAGAGCTATCAGAGCCAGCTACAGAACCTTTTTTTACAAGTGCTTGTGAAATGCATGTCTTTTGGACATGTTTGATACAATTAACAGAAGAATTTGGGGGGTTTTAAGACCTTCAAGACTTCTTTTCAATACTAAAAATTGTTAAGGGTGTGAACTGAACCTAACTTATGTATTTAGAGCTCTCAACAATGTACTCCTAACAACAGCGTGATAACACGAGGAAATGTTCATGATGGTAGATCTGCACAATTCTAGAGGTTTTACTTTCTCTGAAGGGTGTTTTAAACTCATTATGGGACTTTTTTTAAGCATAGGAAGTTCACAAGCATTGGACTAGATTTGTGCCATTTAGAGCACAGCACCATGGTCCTTCAAAAGCCCAGGTTTGCTGAACACAATGTGCATAGACTAACATTTTGCCAATCTCACAGCCCTTTCTCTGCAGGATTTTGGGACTTTTTGTCCTATTTGTTGCAAGAAATCTACCTGGAACATGTCCACAATTCAACAATCTTGATTTCCCCACCTGTATCATTACTGCTATCTGTTTCCCACTAATAGATATGAGAGAGTCTCTCTGTGAAGCACAAAAATTGTAGGTGGAAGGCTATGTTGCAGTCTGCAACATACGAGATGAGTGATGGAAGGACATTCCCTTAGCCTAAGGTACGTGAAACATACATTCCCTAAGAGTAATTTCAAGGGTTCAGTAGAAAAATATTCTGGATGTCATTGGTTGGATTTACAATTTATTATGATTTCGCCCTACTATAAATGCAGGCTTCTTTTTTTCTAACTGTCATTTCAGCAAGCATAGCCTGAGGTCAAGTTTCCTTCTTGTCATTCCATCTGTCCAGTATATGGGGCCACAATCTCTGCTTACTGAAGTTTTTCAGCGGTGCAATATTATTTGATGATTTCTGAATTTTGCTATTAAAGTTTTACACTACAGTTTGAGGTCCTCTAAGTTAAACAGTGATCACATGTGCATTTTTTCCACTGCTGGTGTTTAACCATGCTCAGGAAAAACCTCAAGTTGTCTCTAGAATCAAGTGGACAATTTAGTTCTTGTAACTGGCATTCACGAGGGAAAGGGAAAAAAAAAAAAAAAGGGAAAGGAAAAGGAAGGCTGAGGAAAAGAGATCATGAAAGACTGAAGCCACTGAGAGAGAATCCCAAGATGTAAGTTTTATAGTCAAATTCCAGACCAGAACACTGTCTTAAGGAAGCAGTCAATAACCAATATGTCTTATAAAAATGAGAAAAATATTTTTCTTTCTGCCTTTGATTTTCTATGAGTAGCTTAATGTTTCTTTTCTACAGTCCTCTTCCTATTGTAACTTCTATTTCTTAATCAAACTGGGAAAATAAATCTGTAAGAAAGGAACTCTGAATCAAGATTTCCAAATAGCTTAAATGATATTTAATGACTGGTATTCTATATATATATTACAGTGCTTTCAAAGCACTGGTTTAAATGATATTTAATTACTGGTATTCTGTATATATATTACAGTGCTTTCAAAGCACTGGCTTATGACATCTTTCATAGGAGAGCAGGGCTAGAAGAAATGCAACCTGTAAAATTCATGGAGATGGGGAGGAAGCAGTTTTGTGCCCTACTCTCTCCCATGAGAGTGTGTCTCAAAGGGTTCCTGAGCTGTATCAGATGAAGTATGTCTCTACAGTCCTTTAAACAAAAGTAAGGCAAATTACCAGACTTTACTCCATCTCTTCCTTGCCATATCAAAGCAGCAAAAGAGTGCTTGAAACTGTGTTAACCAAGCAGCATTTGCATCCATTAAAAAATATCATAAGCTGCTGATAGTATCCATCAGCACTCAGGTCAAAGGGCTATTACTGAAAAATGTCTGTATGCTCCCTCTACTCATCTGATCGGGGGCCTCAACAGGAACAAAGTTGTACTTTGCAAATCACTGGTTGAAATTTCTAATACAGTAATGCAAAAAGTCCAGATTACTTTAAAAACAAAACAAAACAGACAAAAAAAAACCTGCAGGTGGAAAAAAAGTGTTGAGTCCTCTGATGGTGGATTTGGCTGTGTGCAGTACTGTTCAGAAAATGCTGTGCCTGCTGTTTTTATAATAAGATGACCTTTTCCACTGCAAAGACACAGCCATCACAACCATTAGTAAAGCACTAATGAATAGTCTCCTATTCAAACAACAGCAGCAAAGCAGAAATCTCATATATCCTATGTCCCTTTCACTTCACTGAAGTGTGAACTCTAAAACCTCATTGGAAACAGAAAATTTTGATGAGAGGAATAGCAGCAATGTCACACAGAATCATTACTGCTACAATTTTCAATTTTCTGGCTTTTAATGTTGTGGGGTTTTTTGGTGGGGGGGGGGTTGTTTGGTTTTGGTTGTTTTTTTTTTTTTTAACTATGAATATGCTTAGCACATCTGTACACAATTTACTATTTGTGCTCTTACTTTGCCATAATCCAGGTTAAGGACTCACCAAGTTACCTAATATTCAGCTGTGAAGATAAATGGCCTTGATTGATCCTGTGCTGCCATTTCTAATGTCATGACTCTCTTCTGTCAGACTTTGCCATTCCTGAGGGGTTTGAACCCTCAATAGGTGATATTAGATATCTGCTCAAAAGTGGTAATGACTTGAAATGCTGCATTATTCAGACTTCCACTTTTTTAATGACATGGGTAAAAGGACACTGCAGCCAGATTTTAGAGATGAACATCACATTCTTACTTCAGCTGACAGAAGTAGAGTAATATATTTAGTTTGTGTAAAATCCGGTCAGCCAGAAATTGCTGTGGATTTGGCTGTGTATAGAAAAACTTTTCCCTATAATAAAAAGACTGTGTAAAACACATTACAGAAAGACTCTTCTTTTTGAATTTTCACTATTGGTAAAGAAGAGTCTGTAGTAAAACATCTGTGTTATATGAGCTGACTGTTTGTAGGCTCTGAGGTTTTCTTCAAACACACTTCTTCACTTAATGAGATAGTTCTTAAACTGGAAAAATTACCCACCAGATTAAGTCTGTTTATGTAAGCATATAATTTCATCTGACAAGAAAAATAGGAAGTGAGAATGAAATTTTCCAGGCTATGAGGTGATTTAAGAACCTAAGATATGCTCACACTGTAGTTAGGTAATTACTTTGGGAAACCCACAACTTCTAGCAGCCTGTTGCTGACCTCTGCCCAAAATGTTGAGCTCCTCCCAAAAGAAATACAGCTGATCATGCAGGAGCAGCCATGCCTGTGTTTCAAACATGGAAATTTTCCAGAGTTGGGTTTATAACTCAGTTTCTTGAATGTAAACCATTCATTTCTGCTAAAAATTTCAGACATGAATAATGTACAATAGTGCCCATACTAGTTTTTAACCTGTTAGAATGGATTCAGAAAAATTCTGTACACTTAATGATACAAAAGAAATCTGGTTAAAATTTCAGAAGCATCAATCCAGATGGAGTCACAGGTTTTCAGAGCTGTCAGTGAAAAATCTGAACCCTTTTATTTATTGTTAAGCATTTATATCAATTCTGCTCAAATTTTGATATATATTCTAGTAATAAGCCCCTAATAATTTGAATGAGAAGCAAGAATCTAATTACTTGTGAGAGAATTAAATTTCTGATTTGCTTTTGAAAATAAATCTGAAATATTTGAAGCATGATATAATATAATGGAATATACTATATATTATATATTTAGTAGGTACTCTACATTGTTACACAAACAGGCTGGTGTGCTATAACATGTAGATGGAGATTTGAAAGTATTCTGAAACTCAGAGGAAGTTATTCAACTTTTAACAGCTCAGTTACATCAATTCTTTAATTTTATTGATGCTGTGTTCTTCTTTATCAGCTTTTTATCTCATTTCTAGCACAACTGATATCAGAAGTCACTACTGTAGTCAACTGTTTTAATTTGCCTATAAATTAAGCTGTGAAATGGATTTTAAAATTTTTGATTAAAAGCACTAAAGAATGTTTCCAGAAGGAGACAACTGTGCTAAGCTTCCTTCCATAAAGAAGTTTTATAAGTAGGTCATAAACCCCTGAAATTAAGTCAAAATGCTGACAGACCCCAAACTTTTAGAAGCTCAGTAAGCTCCAGTCTAATCTTCTTCTCCCAGAGGGGGAAAATCTTTTTCTTGAGACTAAATTGTAGACTGTAAAATAGTTGTTTTGTCACGCAGAGCTCTGAGTATACAGTAAAGAAATGTACAGCAAAAAAAGGAATGTGTTGTTACTATAGCAACTACAAGTCAAAAAGATATCTTAAAATATCTTTTTATTCTAAATTTATCCTATGAAATATTTCCCAGTCTTGCTTTATTGTGTTACACAATATAGTTTTCATTTGTTAGCATGGGTCAGAGGAACTCTGAAACTACACTGGAATTACTGGAGGTAAACAGATATGAACTAATGAGAGATTTGTCCCCACGGGACCTTAGGTATACTAGAGTATGGAAAAAACTACCTAAAATTACACATTGAAAACTTTTATCTTAGAACCGTTATCTGTTGGTGTATGTATGTGAACAAAGTATTTTATATAATCCTCTTCTAAGGAAGGACCAGTTGTTTTATAGTTTGGGGTTTTTTTTTTTAATAATTCAAAATTATTACATGATTGTTAGGACCTTTATATGAAATGCTTATATTTAGCATACAGCTTTGACAGAAGAAATTTGTGATGTTTGCAAATTGTTTGTATATCTGGTATGGAATTTCTCAGTTATGGAATTTCCTTTTACGTGTTTTCATTTCATAAGGAAAAACCAGTTTAAAATAGATTACTGTTAAACTTTTTTTTTTGCCTATTTCATTCCATGAACTACACATTATGAGAAAATCAAAGTCTTTAAACTTTTGTTTCACTTGTTTTACATGAAATAAAGCCAGAAGACAGAATCCTGTGTAGTGGTGAAGAGTAAATAAAAAGTAACAAGACTTACAAAAGGCCATTGAGGCTACTTTGCAGTAGAAGTAACTATTTGTCTCTGATATACTGATTGTTGCTCTAGTAAAGCTGCAGTACCATGGAAGTTTATTCTGTGCTACACTGGGGAAAAAAAAAAAAGAAAACCATCAAAAAAACTTTCAGCCCTACTGTGGATCTTGTTGAAGAAATGTTAACCAGCCATAACATTGAGATTTCATTGTGATTCCTCCATGATATTGAAGTTTCATAGATTTTCAAACTTGGTTGCATGTGTGTATGTATATTCTGTTTTCCTTGTACTTTACTATTTTTGCTTCACTAAATTTTATAGCATATTTCATGTAATAATGAAAAATTTTAATTTCTGTTTTCCCATTTATTGGCCATGTAGACCAGATGTGTGGTCAAAGCCCATCTCTGTGATGAGGTACTTATAATAAAATGGAGATTCTGTGGTCTAAGCTTGATAAACAAAAAAGGATGGCCTAGCAGGGGCATCTTTTAGTGAAAGAGTGAGGATGCAATCAATTTTTAAAAATATAGTTAACTGCTTTAGATTACTTCAGCCAAAGAATCGATGTAATACATTAAAATCCATCCATATTTGCAATACATGCAAATGTCTTTATTTATTTTAAAAAACTACTGTGACACAGATCTGTTTCTTTTACACAAGCTTGTTAAACAGAATTATTTGGTGTCCCTCTTAGGCTGTTGTCCCTAGCAGCAAATCCACAAGGACAACCTTCCTATCTTTGTAGAACCTAAAAAAACTATCAAAAATCCTTCTTTCTCTTCCATGGCCACTGAGAAATTTAGCCCTCGAATTACTGTCCTGGTTTCAGCAACTTTAACATATTTTTCTCCCTTCTTCACCCCTGTCCCTGTAAGAAGCCTTTCTGATTTAAGTTATCCTGCTATTCCAAGTAACATAATTTTATTGTGGTTTTTAATCACCTTAAAGCAATTGTGTTTAAATTCTTTTGTGTTACATATTTACAGAAATTTCCTCTGGAAAAAACAAAGCAAACCAAAGAAGCACAGCCAAACACATATAGGCATACACATACATATGCCACACACACATACAAGCAAATAAAAAAAAATCTCAAAAAACAGTTTTCTTTCCCCCTGCAGAGCTACATGAAGTCCGAAGGTCAAGAAGTAGCAATGTGTGGATCTGTTCCCAAAGCTGTGTAAGTGAACTTTAGTGTCAATCTTGCAACAGCCCCCTGCTAATATTAGAGAACAATTTAATTACTTACAGTCAATGCAGATTTCTCATGTTCATTCTGGAATATTCAACACAGAAAACAAAACTATCATAGAGCAGAGGAACAACTAATTCAATGTGCAGTTTGGCCCCAGACAATAAAAACTTGTGATTTCCCAGTCTTCCAAGCACCCCACTGAATGCTGTTTATTGATTTAAGAATTGAATTCTGCTTTCATTCTCTTTTATTTGTATTTTCTACTTTATTTACTTAATTTTCTCTCTTTAGGCAGATTGGTCTGCCTAGAAAACTCTGCCTATAAAAGCATGATTAATATGCTATTAGATAAGGTAGATGCCCAGAACATCAAGCAATAACTGCAGATATATAGTATACCAAAACATACTCCTATTGCTATTTTGTGGTTTGCAGTGATAAGTATTAAAGATAATCCTGATCACTATCTGTGTATTGCAAACCATATAAAGAGCTTTGAGCAAAGTTTCTGATTTAAAAAAAAGCTTAATACAGAAACTATAAAACAATCAGGAATATCCTAGCATCAATAAGGTAGGTATTTTTGCAAATAAAATGAGAAACATAAAAATTTGAAACAAGTAGTCATTCAGGATAAAAAAATCCAAGGAATATAAGCCCATATAATATTAATTATAATTTTTCCTCAGACTGTTTTTAAAAGTTGTGTCATCTGTAGAACATCTTCTACACAAATCATCTATTCATCAAATTAAATATTATTAATTGTTAGATACCATAAATAATAATAGTACCACATAACAGTTGTATGTTAAATCTCAGCAGACCATTTTCTGAAATTTGGGTGTAGCAAGCTTGCCATCTACTGATCAATAGAAAAGGTCTTGGTTATATGATGTTGTTTTATACCATATTATTTAGTTTGAAATTCTCTTTATATGATGAATCAGTACTTGTGTATTTAAATAAATCTGTTTCCAGTGCCTCTGAAAGTCAATCCAAGACCTCAAAGGTATTGTGCTAGAGGATCAAAGATGAGTTCCTGATATACTTCTTATACCCAATGAGGAACTCTTAACTAAAAGATATAATCTTTTTGAGTATTTGGGAAACTCATTCGGCTTCTTTTAAAGAGTATATTTCTAATTTGCAGATGTTCTCATGAAGTTAAAACATTATTTTATAACCAATATGGCAAAAGCAAATAAGTATACTTTCTTATTTCAATTCTTTCCATTTTACAAGTAGAAATTCACTTGTCCCATGCCATCTACCAGCTTTGCCCTCAGTGTAACATAGTAGGAAATTGCAGAAAATCCAGATGTCCAGAGTATTTGGTTTGTACAGCCTGATGTTCCACTCAGATGGGTTTAGACATGGAAGCTGAAATCCCCAGTCATGTCATAAGTACAACAAAGAAAAGTCTTCACTCTTTTGAAAGACTCTATCTTATGGATAAGCTTAATAATTATCATTATTGCTGTATAATTTTTCCCTTTGCCACTCTCAATTAATTTCATTCATTCGTAGAATTATAACAGTATGCATAATAAAGAATGAAAATGGACAACCTGTGACTAAGACAGTGATTGTACTTTAACCAGTGATTTTTTCAAAAAACAATAGCTTTTAAATTATTTGAAATTTTGTGGACCTATATTTAGCGCATACTGCCTTCAGAATGGGTGGAAACATAAAAGTTCTGAAATTTATGGACCAGAGCAAGTTTGAGAGGAAAGAATATGCTCTTTCCATGAACACAAGAAAGTTTGTCTTTTAACCAAATTCAATCTATACCATCTAGACTCAGTAGCAGGTTATTTTTCCAGACACTTGCCATGTAGATCACGTCTGTAACTTTTCTTTTTTTGATATCTGCCTTGCTCCCCTGCTGGATAATAGTCTCCTGTAACTTCATTATTTAAAGTTTTATTATAATTTCAATTGTACTGGCATAAATCAGGAATTATTTCAATTCAGTTAAGGAATTTAAAATTGCTTCTGTTAACTCCAAATTGAATTAAGGTGTTTTGCTGCAGAACCTCCTCTAAAGAGGACTAAGATTTTAGATTGCATGGGAGTATAACCTGAAGGCAGAAAGTCCCAGAGACAGAATGATTTGTAGAGACTAAGGTATTTCAAGAGATTTGTCTGCAGAAATCAATAAGCTTTGTCAAATAAATTTCTTAGCTGGCATTCAAAATCTCTGCCACAACTGCTGTACATGGCTTTGTTCATCTAGCAGCTTAAAAGTCTGTTCTTTGGGAACGGGTAGAAGGAACTCTGCAATGTTTGGGATTTTTTATTTTTGGGTTTTTTTCTTTCTCCTCTTGAAGACTACATTTCTGAATCTTTCAGAAGGTGACCCGAAAGTACTCTGTGTTTCTGGGACCAGATGGGTCAATCACTATTCTGGGAAAGCTCCCAGTCTGTTGGGGCAGATGAGTCACAGCCATCCCGCCTATCAGCAGGAATACATCACCGATGAAAGCTACCCCAGATCGTTTTGCACTTCACCTCTTCACAAACACTGGCTCTACTGCCTCATCCACACTTCAGCAAATGCCAGGAAAGAGGCACCCATAACACAGCTCTTCAACCTCTGCTTTACTCTCCCCAGAATCCAACTGGCCTCATGGTCCTGCTGCCACCCTTGGGAAAGGCGTTATCCTAGAAATGTGCCTCTAAAGCATCCAGAAAGGATCCACAAGATGGGTAGGTTGTGAGTGAAGGGGATCGTATGTGGTGGAAGAATAGCACTATTATATGCACTGTCACCTATTTCATGCCTTGTGGAGTTTTTGAAGGAGTTTTTGTTTAGTTGACTACAAAAGTATATTTAATATGAATAATTGGAGTAGATGACCTTTACATAAAAGGGGAATAAACTAGTAGGGAGTCCTTAAAAAAATCTAAGATTATATTTACTTTTCTGTGCCACCAGAATCAAAAGGAAATTCATAAGGGAGCATAGTTTTATCTGAAAAGAAGGATTTACACTTTACATAGAGCATATCTAAACTGAATGGCATGATCAGTCAGAAAATATTGTACCATCAAAATAATAAGGCTGCACACATTGGGAGAAACAGAAATGAACCAAATTTTCTGCATTTTTTAACTGTAGAAAGGTGATGTGGTTTTTGTCAAGCTAAATTTAAACAGAATTTGACATTTATATGTGTTTAAGCACAGGTATCAGAATCAGAGAAATTGGGAAAATATTACAGATATATTTGATCTCTGAAAAGAAGCTTATTAAAAAAGGTCAACTTCATTTTTCTAAGAAAATATTAAGGCTTTAAAATAGGGTAGCTAAGATGGAAAATAGCACAATGATAATTAAGTAGTAGATTCTAGTTATTTCTGCAAAGTTTAAATAGAAGATTAGGTAAATAAGGGATTTGGTACTTTAGCAAAATGGCTCTAAAGTAAACTTTTACATTGATTAGCATTATAATTCTAAATATAACATTTCAGTAATACTTATGAGAGCATATTTAATTACACTACTTAGGTAGATATAGCTTCTTTAAGTTCTCCTTATGGTATAACGCTACATTCAGGTCTGAAAAAATCAAATCTGGAGGCACTATTGCCTTTTCTCCAAGTTCAAGTCCAACTTCAATTATGAAAAAAACCAGGAGTAATTTATTGAATTTGTCCCTTGTCTCAACTGAATTTGATGAAGCATCTCCTTGGATAAGTTGCAAAACTTATCCAAGATGAAGTTACTAGGAATTTGAGGGGAGTCGGGGGCTCAGGCAGCAACAATTCATTTTGCTGGATTTTGTTAAAAATCATTGCACCACAAATCTTAATGTAAAATGCATTAAAATATGCCTTCAGATAGATTCAGCCTGTCTGATTATAACCCTTTTTATCCTCCTATAAATTTGTTTATAAATTTTCACAACTGATATATTAAGAATAACTGCAGTTTAACTGGAGTGGTTAGATTGAAAAAGTTGATATTACTCTTTTAAACATGATTTTTGAAGCAAATAACATTCTGCATGGTTTTAGTTTTCCACATATAATTTAATCTCAGACAGCTGCTGGTATTATTCCTGGGAAATACTTCTTTCCCGCTGTTCAGTAAGAAAGATGAATATGTGGTTCTCTCCTTGCCTGTACGGTCTTATTCCCTGTGCCAAGTCTAGAAATTAACATCAGAATTACTCTGTTTTTTCAAACATAACATGTGTTCATTTATTCAGTATAGTGGACTAAATCCAGCACTATGTTTTCCTGGCTTTAGCTATCTGTAATTCATACAGGAATTACTTTGAGGAAAGACACAGAGTAAACAAGCAGTAACTCAAAATAATTTTATTTTTAAAAAGAATAGCAGTAAGAAAGCATTTCATTAATCACTGCAAGAGGTAGTTAAAACTGATGGTTCTTGTGAAAAACATAAATTCTAGAACTGGCTTCAGACCAATCTCTAAATAAAACAAGGGTGAGTGACAGATGCTGACCCATTCCCAAAGTGTTCTGCTGCTTATATTGGTACAGCAATTGAAAATAACTCACACCATTTCTAGAGCATGATGTATGGACCATGAGCTTTTACAGCTCCTCTAAGTTATATCTGCTACTTCTAATCCAAAATCCATACTATGTTAGTTTTCCTTTTCTCTTCTATTTTTTTAGCAAGCTTTCTATTATAAAAGAATTTATACATGAATTACTGAATTATTTACATCTACAGGTTCTTTAATTGAACCTGTTAAATAATTAAGGCAGTAAGACATGCAATACACTGGCCTATACCTAAACAAAATAAGACTAAAAAGTGTTTTCTAGACATCAGACACTCAGTAAATGTGATAGCAAAAACTGAGCAAAGATAGCCTTACATTGTTTAATTTTCTGAGATTGTAAATATATATTTTTAGAAGTCTTAGGGAAATCTAGCACAAAACTTTGCCTTATTGCAAAACTGAAGCGGAATGTGTTTTTAAATTATTAACAGTGTTAAAGTTCTGATATTTTTTTACCAATAAATTATGTACCATGCAAACAAAGAATGATAAGGTAAAGCCATACACTGTGTGTCCAGCTGTGGCGTATTTAGTGCAGATGTGTTTTTCTGTCAAATCAGGAGTGCATTATTTTAATCATTTTGTAAAAAAATGTATGAAATGTTTTCTAAATTACATTTGATTTTATCTAAGGTTGTAGTATAATATTGGAGCACAGCAATTCCTGAGTTATGATGTCTGCATAAACCACTGGGATTAGAAATTGGTTCCTCAGTCTTTAGCTGAGGCCAATCAGTCGTTGCCCCTCCGCAAATCACTTAAGAGTGTACTCGATGTCCTGTTGTTTAACTGTGAGGACCACCAGTAAAAACATAGACTATAAGAGCACTTTCTCACTAAAGAATGATACTTTTGTCCTTCTTTTGAAGCTGTTATGTACTAAAAGCCAGGTTTTCTTCATAATCCAATGGTGTGCAAAGCATATTCTCAGTCCTTATGTAATTTGTTCAATGTTTAAAAATACAGGCATTGGAGCCTTTCAGATGTGAAATAATAAATGTTTCGCAAGGTGCAATAAAGTATAAAATTCAGCTGATGTTGAGATTAATATTACGTAATTGTGCTGTTTATTTTATGGATGTCAGATGTATGTTTGGGTGCCCAAGCAAATTTGTATGCTGTTTTCAGTGAGAAAAGCACTGGGTGAATATTGACCCAGAAAGTGAGTGCCTCTGGAAAGTCATTTTACTTTTTCTTCATGAACAGATGGGGAGTGAAAACAGAATCAATGACCGAGGGTAGTCATATTCCTAAGCACTGAAGTTTGTTGAGTCTTAATTTATAGTGGATAGGGAAACATCAAAGGACCAGCATATCAGGAAATCATTTATACTGCAAATGACTCCAGCAATCAATTCTTGAAGACATTAAATATTGACCTTTTTCCATCTTCTAAAATTTTGCTGTAGATGCCTATTTATCCCGCCGTTGACCACCAGTTTCAGCATATATGGTTAGACAATATGTGGGCTTTTGTGTAATGAACAGAAGAATCAGATGGTAAGGCTTCATGAGATTAGGATTTTGCCTTTATCCCTTTATGGTCTGGAAGAATTAATAACTCTTCTTGTCCCATGAGAATAATCTCTGCTATTTTCCTTCCCAGGTTCTTGTAAGAGATCCAGACATTCCTGCCCCAAAAAATCTCCCCATGCTTCTGTGTGTGTAGGCACATGCATGTGCTTAGAGGAATATTTGCATGCATCATTTATCAAACCCAAATTTTAAGGTTGGATATGTCCCTCGCCAATATCAAGTTAATTTCTGGTAGGCAGAAAAAAGATCATGTTGTGAGATTTGTCATTTTAATCTTTCCCACAGCTGAGTTTTCAGCTTCTGCCTAAAGAAGTTTCTTCCAGCTTCTTTTCAAATCTTCCTCAAAACATTTCAGTTTTATAACCAATAAGTAAAAATCCAAAATCCAAGTGTGACCATATTTGCAGTCATCTCATTTCCAACCCAGGTTTCAGTGTAATTTTCTTGTCTCAGTAATTATTTTTAGTTAGACATGATGCAGCTGTAGAATGTCATGGGAAAAGCCTGACTAGAAGGAAATACTTACATAATTAACAGAGAGGATTGACATTCAACTTTACTGAGATGCTCCCAAAACTTTTGTATTAACTTTGACACCATGTTTATCAAGCTAAAATGATTCAACTTAATAAGGCAGACAATTTATGAGACAAGTTTCTTTTTTTAGTGCTGCTTTTGGTATTGGCTGCTTTTTTTTTTTCTCTAAAAGAGAATGGAAATTGATAAATGTAGATATGGTTAATCACTATGGGCTCATGGAAAATTCTGCATTGAAGTAACACAAAGTAATACAGTAAATGGATTCATTAAATCCAAATATAATTCAAATCCTTAAAACAAACAGCATGAAACATCAGACAGAAAACATCCTGAGGTAATGTAACCATTATTAATTATCTTCATCAGTATAGCAGAGAATGTAAATTTAATCTGAAATATTTTACTGACATTAAATATGATTTCATTTCTTCTCTGTTTTATGTCATCCTCCCCCAGATGGATATTCTGAGGTTTTATCTCTGTCACAGATCACACAATATTCTGAGTTGGAAGGAGCCCACAAGGATCATCAAGTTCAACTCTTTAAGTAAATGGTCCACACAGGGATCAAAGCCATGATCTTGGCATTATTAGCACCAGCTGATCTAATCTTGTGGTGTTGTATACAGAGACTGAATGTGGCCATGCAGTGAGGCTGTAACAGTGATGAACATGCTAATATGTAATAATACTTACACTGGAAGCTGGCATTGCCAACACTAATGACACTGCAAGCTCAACTTCTTCCATATTGACAAAGAGAGGACCTTCAAAACATTGATTGACACACATATTGTCTGTAAATGTAATTTTCAAAAGAGAATTTTTTCATTGAATTTAAGCCCTTAGAAGGTTTGGAAAAAATTGTACGAGCAAGATAATTCTATAAAACTTCAATTTTTTATTACTTCATGTGTACATATTTTCAGAGTTTTACAGAGATTCAAATGTAAGCAGAAAGAGATGGGATATGTTGTTAAGGATTCTTTGTGGTGCCTGTCCACTGCCTTCAGCCCCAAGCCCTGGTGAGTATCCACTTGGGCATAAATGGATTGTTCATTACTATATGACAACACACTTTTGGTCCTGCTTCATATTTCTTGCTCTCTTCCTGGCCAGAATATTCTTGTATCCAGATTCAATAAAATAATAGAAATTATTCTCCTCCCAAAATAAATTACAGCCTTGTTGTTTGGAATCACAACAAACACATCAAATTTCTTCAGCCAATTTGGAGGGTGCATTTCACTTCCTACATGAATGCTGTATGCACTAAAAAATCTGCATTCAAGCAACTCAAGTTTTATGCAATTAGCTTATGCTAAAATTACAGTTTACTGTAATTTAAATTTGTCTGTTCCATTTGGGCTGTCCTGTAATTTGCATCTTATCCAGTGTCTCCCAACATTTTTAAAGGCAGCATCCCATGATTCATGAAGTCTATCTGCATAGCTCCTGTCCTTTATCTGAGATCCTACTGCCTCCTTCTCACTCAAACAGCTCTGCTACAGATGCTGATGCTCAGACAGCAAGTCAGGCTAGGATTGATTATCTCTGTCTCAGAATATTCAAGTATTTGCCCTGTCTCTCCATGCTGGTTGATCAGGGACAGTGCACAGACACCTGAGTTAGACATGTAGGAAATTAACACAGGTCTGGCAGAACTAGTTGTTGGAAGGACTTGCTGGTCTTGGTTGACAAGAAGCTCAACGTGACACAGCAATGTGCACTCACAGCCCATAAAGCAAATCAAATCCTGGGCTGCATCCAAAGCAGAGTGGCCAGCAGGGAGAGGAAGGACACTCTCTCCTTCTATTCCAGTCTTGTTAGACCCCACATGGAGTACTGCATCCAGCTCCGGGGTCTGCCACAGAAGACGGACATGGAGACAGACATAGTGCTCTAACGCCTCCCTGGAGAGACATTAGAGCACCTTCCATGTCTAAAGAGCTCCTACAAGAGAGCTGGAGAGGGATTTCTTGCAAGACCACGCTTGTGGTAGGCCAGGGGCTACTGGCTTTAAGCTGAAAGGGGACAGGTTTACATGAAGTATAAAGAAGAAATTTTTCTTGTGGTGAGAAACTCAAACAGGTTTCCCAGAGAAGCTGTGGATATTCCACCCCTGGAAGAGCTCAAGGGCAGATTGGATTTATAACCTGATCTAGTGGATGGCACCTCGGCTCATGGCAGAGAGGTTGGAACTGGATGATCTTCAAGGTACCTTCTAACCCAGACCATTCTAGGACTGTTTAAATCTTGTTTATTACCTCATTCCTAATGTGCTTTTAACTCACAGAGTAGATACTTCTTAATAATTGGAACCAAAATTTGTTCATATATGCAAATATATATTGAAGGGAAGCTACACAGCATCCTTCTTTTTTTTTTTTAATAATCTGAAAAATTAAAGTGTCAAATAAACTTCATAATAACTTCTATTTGATTTCGATTAGATGCTCTAGGGATTCTCAAGCAATATTTTGATGTGATTTTCCCAAGACTAAAAAAAAACTCCAAAAAGAAATAATATAAAATAAAAGCGAGTTTTAGCTAAGGACAGTTCTGGAAATTATTTAATAATTTTTAATATATTTATAACATGTCAACTCTTAGCTTATTGATGCTTAAAATTTCTGCCTTTGTAAATAACATATTTGAGACACTTGATTTTGTAATTTCAAAACATGGACTAACTTTCATCTTGCTGTGTATTTGGTCTGACTGAGATGGAGATTTTTGTTATTTATAATATTTTTATCCCAGAGAAAATGTTGTGTCACCGACATGTTTTATGAAAAATCCTTTCTTCAGGATTTTTATCTCTTGAGAAGCTGAGAGGCCTCAAGAACAAACTGTAAACAATTCTTATCTGCTGCTGTGGAATGCACCAGGTGGATCTGTGATTGGTCTCATCTGGTTGTTTCCAATTAAGGGCCAATCACAGTTCACCTGCCCAGACAGTCTCGGTCAGAGACGAGCCTTTGTTATTCCTTCCTATTCTATTCTTAGGTTAGCCTTCTGATGAAATCCTTTCTTCTACTCTTTTAGTATAGTTTTAATATATTATCTATCATAAAATAATAAATCAAGCTTTTGATACATGGAGTCAACTTTCTCGTCTCTTCCCTCATCCTGGGACCCTTGTGGACAAGACCACAATGTTGCATGTACTGAGGCCTTATTTTCCAGTGAGTGGATGGACATCACCTTCTTGATGGGAAGTAGGGACATAATAGGAAAATTCTGCTGTTGTCATTGTGAAGGGACAAGGGGTGGATTGTGTGTAAATTATCCACTTTTGTTTACTCCGAGGTCAGTGAGGAAGGAGGAGGAGGAGGTCCTCCAGGTGTGTTGGAAGAGACATTCCCCTGCAGCCCATGGCAAAGACCATGGTGAGCAAGGCTCTCTTCCGTGGCTCATGGAAATTCACAGTGGAGAAGATATCCACCTGTAACATTGGAGGACCCACCCTAGAACAGGAGGATGCCTGAAGGGGGCTGTGACCCAATGGAAAGCCCACGCTGGAGCGGGTTTGCTGGCAGCAATTGTGATCCCATGGATAATCCAGACTAGAGCACTCTGTTCCTAAAGAACTGCTGACTATGGAGGGGACCCGTACTGGAACAGTCTATGAAGGACTGCAGTCTGTGGGAAGGACCCATGTTGGAAAAGTTCATAGAAGACTGTCTCCCATGGGAGTGACCCCACACTGGAGCAGGGGAAAATGTGAGGAATCATCCTCCTAAAGAAGAAGGAGTGGCAGAAACAGCTGTGTATGATGAATTGACCAAAACCCATTCTCCATACCCCTGCACTGTTCTTTGGGAGGAGATAGAGAAAATTCAGAGTAAATTTAAGCCCAGGAAAAAGGCAGGGGAGGGGATAGGGGGTGGGGAAATGTGTTTTTAAGATTTGGTAGTATTTCTCGTTACACTGCTCTGATTTGATTGGAAATAAATTCAATTGATTTCCCCAAGATGAGTCTGTTTTGCCCATGGTGGTCACTGGTGAGTGACCTCTACCTACCCTTATCTCAACCCACAAGCTTTTCCATATATTTTCTTTCCTGTGTCCAGCTGAGTAGGGGGAGATATAGAGCAGCTTTGATTAGCACCAGGATTCCAGCCAGGGTTAACACACCGCACCTGTAGTAACAAAATCACATCGAGAATAAGGATACTAGGTGAAAGATAGAGGTGATAGATAGAGGAGGTTGAGATTTTCTTCAAAGCCAATGAAAGATTTTTGGGGTTTGCATATTTTTATTTCTAAGTATAAACAGCTGTGTGTGTGTTTCTGTTTTAAATTAATCCTTTAGCTAAAAGTCTTCAACTCTTTTTTTCTTGTCTTGTAACTTGGAGATCAAAGTGGGCTCTTGAGTGATACAGAATCATAATTTATGTAGAAATTCGTAATTTTTTGAAGGCACAAAATGGATTCTAAATGTTTTTCTCTCACTTAGCTTTGGATATTAATATTTTATAAAATTTAATTATAATCCAGTATGAAAGATGTATTGACCTCTGTGTGACACTAGATATTTTCAGACCGAACTGCATTGAAATGCAAAGAGAATAAGAATGTGGATTTGAGCAATACAATTATGAAGAGAAATGATTTTGATTATACTGTGTTGTGCTGAAATTTGCAGTATCTAAGATTCTGTTGAGAATAGTTTGCATCAGATAACTGAGGAAAAATCTGTGGAAGTTTTAAAAACTTTTGAAATTGGCTTTGGAGTTTTAAAAACCTTTGAAAAACTATATATTGAGAGTAGACAAAATAATCATAATTTGGGATATCAGGTAAATAATAAAGGCTAATGCATTTAAAGAAGACCTGTGTACCATAGGAAGCATCTGGTTCCATTTCATCTTCTCCACCCAATTTCAGCTCCCTTAAATTGGAGAAATTTTTTGGATCTTCTCTCTTCAATACATATCATGTAAGTTCTGGTTAAAAAAGAACTTACTCCTAATCAAATAATAATGAGAAAATAATTACTAATGTTCTCAATTTATGTTCCGTGTCTCAACATAAAAGTAAGTCAGGTATAAGTGATTAGTAGGCTATTCAATGCAGGAGAAAAAGGTTTAATTCACTAGAAGGACTGTGGACAGTGTGCCACTCAAAGAGAAGTGATTAAGCTTTATTTGAAATTTTTTCCAATTATTTTATCAGTTGCAGAAATCAATTTAACCTGCTTTTCAAAATTGCAGTTTTCCTTCAGAAAAAAAAAATCCAAAGCTGTCTTTCTTATGTATTTTATTTCTTCAACTTCCTCTTTTCTCAATATGTTCTTTCTTATGTATCTAGTTTTGTCAAGATAGACAGTTCTAAAAACTGCTTACTACAATTTTAAATCTGAAGCTTGGAAGAGAATTTTTTCTTGGAAGGTTCACAGCTCAGTCCTGTGTTTAGATACTCAGAAAATGACATATCTGGGTCACTACAGGAATGATGACAACTAAAAAGAGGATAATCTAATCCTGACATTTCCCATCCATTGCAAAGATTTCCTGTTATAGGATATTTATTTTCAAATAAAAGAAAATAAAAATGTTCTCTCCCAATCCACACACATATTTACAATATTGTTAGACTGGGTTGCATACATCTAATTATCTCTATTATTATTATTATTATTATTATTATTATTATTATTATTATTATTATTATTATTATTTAGTTTATGGGACTCTCTGGATAAATAAGAAGTTTATTCTCAATCCATTTTGATGAAATCATGCAGTAATGCATTCAGTAGTGCACACGTGAAAACATGAAACTTTATTGTAGTAGACAAACATGGAGCTGTGTGAACATGTACACAGGTTGCTTATTCAAAAGCAGATACTTCTCAGATTTTGCAAAGGAGGTGCCATTTTGGATTTTCTGAACTGACATATTATTGATATGCTGCTATTCAAGTAACTGAGTGAAGGTTGATATGTCGCTCACAAATTTAAGCTAGATTTCTGAAACTTGCTGAAAAAAGGTTGTGCTATTCTGATGGCTCCAGCGAATCAGATTTTTCCCTCTGGTACAAGTACATATTTTTATCAGTCTTTCAAATATGGATTTGGGATGATAGACTTTGAGTTGCAGATCAGTATCAAAATAGAAAACAAAGGGGTGTGCTATTATTAAAGAAAATAGAGGGGGGAAAATTGATCTAAAAGTTCATCAGTTTTTTAAAATGATATTTTAAACAATTAAGACTTTCACAAAACAGATGAGTTTTTCTGACATTCAACGAATAAAACATGTTTGTTCCCAGGAAATTAAGACCCTTCTCACTGCAAAGGACGGTAAATGACAGGCTTCATCCTTTCATCCAAGGAGACAATTACACAGCAAGTTCCAAAGGATGGTCACCTAACATCTCTCTCATGAAGAATTGGAGGGGTGGAGTGGATGAAAGGTTATTGTCTTAATCAATGTCTTGAGATTACTAAGAGCCATTGTTTTAGAGTTTGATTAGTTTACATTAGTTTACTAATGAACAGACAACAAAATCATTAGACCACTAGAGAAACACCAGAAATTTGATATTAAATGGCTCTATCCTGTGGTCTTACCCAGTGGCTAATACTATGCATAAGACGTTTGAAATGTTTAAACTAATAGTCAAAAATTTACAAAAGGAAAACATTTCACATAGAAGCAAAAGACAGACAACATGAATTAGACACTCAACACGTCATTGCAAGCTGACTCTTTCAGTTTTTGCAGAACTTTGACATAGTCCAAGTAGGTCAATGGCTGTTAAAAATAACAAAAAAAAAAAAATCATGTAGTGTAAATAATTTTGTAAGATGGTGCTTGAATTCTAACCTTAGAAAATTTTATAATCCAGACACATTTTTGTCTGAGGTTAGCTAGGGAAATTCTGACACAGGAACAAAATTTCATGGCATACTTTCATGGCATTTATTCTAGTGCAGAAGAGCACAATTAAAATAATCAGAACTGAATAAAATCCCTTCTACATAGTCAATGAAATATACGTTTATAATATTTTTAATTATCCTCAACATGCATTAAATTGATAATACACCACTTAATGAGTTAATCTCTTTCAAGATATGTGTTTATACCTTTCAGCCACCTATGATTTTCCATCAAAGGATTTGATCTCACTTTACAACCAAGGTAGTTTTTTGAGGCATATATTATTCCAAGTCTTCTTGTGAGGTACAGAGTACAAGATCCATATCTGAAAATGTTTGTGTGTATGCCCATTACAGAAACTCAATTGTGTGCTATTTTTCAGCATGTTGCAATAGCTATAATTACTAGTAGCAGAGGAAGAACAGCGTCTTTACGTCCAACACTAGACTGTAACTGCAAAGTTCCTCATGTCAACTTATTTGTTGTATTTTTGTTATCTTGTAAGCATCTGCCTCTTTTTATTCTTCTCTAAAACACAAAATTGATTCAAGATCTTTGCCATTTTTTATATCATTTAAGAACAAAGATTTTTGAAGAATGCTGTCTTCACTGATTTTTTGGGGTTTTTTTCATCCTCAATCTTACCAACGTTTTATTCATAGAATGAAGAAAAAGTATTTTAGTCATGAAACAGAAGAGTAAAAGTAAATTGGAAGAATCATACTGATTGCATTGAGATATGTGATTCTGTGAATATTTTGCCTCAATAAAGGAAATAAGGACGATATACAAAACACTTAAATATTAATATTTTGTCTTTTTGTACATAGTAATAGAAGAAACCAAACAATAAAGAGGTGAAGAATGTGAAACGGCCTACCTGCCACACTAAAGTTTGCAAGTATTTAATGGCCCAGATCTGATCCCTTAGTAGCTGGAAGTTTTGCAACCTGGTCGTGACTCTACTAGAAAATTGTATTCATTTCTCTGTGAAGAGAAAAAATATCTGATTACAGAAAATAACCCTCTCCCTTTTGACCTTTCATTTTATGAAGGAATTTTTTTTTTGTTATCTCCTTTAAGAAAACCTCCCTATGCCATAATCAACTTCTTTTTAAAAGTTAAAGTCTTTCTCTTCACATTTTACTCCCAGATCTTATGCAGGATTCTGGTAGGGCCCTTATCAGTTTCTTTAAGTGAAAAGAAACATCAAAATATTTGGCGAATTTCAGAACTGTATTGCACTATAAAATATTTATGCATGTAAATGAGTTGCAGTTCTAAAGGATGGCAAGCATCTGCTATCTGTTTCAAGATATGCCATTTTATTTTCAGAAGTTTTCAGGCCATGTGAAGTGCTGCATTGATACATTTCTCTTCAGAAACCAATGGCAGTGCTGATGGTAACTGGTGAGTGATCTTTGCTGTTCTCATCTCAAGCCACAAGCCTTTCATTATATTATCTCTCCCCTGTCCTGCTGAGGGGGTGCAATAGAACATCTTTTGGTGGGCACCTTGCATTCAACCAGGGTCAACTTACCACACCTCAAGGGTCTGCATTGGGACCAACATTATTCAATATTTTTATTATAACATAGTTCCTTAGTAAATCTGCAGGTCACACCAAGCTGTATGGTTCAGTTGCATCTACAGGGAGAATGGATGTCATCCAGAGGGACCTTGACAGCCTATGGGGCCTGCAGCAGCTTGGAAAAAAACAGAGACCACTGCTTCTTTTAACAGGATCCATCTGTATTACACACACTCTACTATTTACATGTTTCTACTATGGGAAAGTTAAAGAAGGCCTTGGGAATGTGCAGAAGGAAAGACAAAGCAGCCACCCCAGCAAACACCTGGGCAGGGCAGATTTTCTGCCCTTTATCAGCCATTCACTCAAAGGAGCCACCTCCAGCATTCTGGGAGGTAAAAGAGAAACATTCACACGTGTTTATAGCTGCTGTCATCCCTCTGGTATGTATCTTTGTCAAGAGAACAGAAGGTCTTTATCAAAGTTAAGATAAATGTGACAAGTTGTTCTTCTACACAGGACTATAAGGCTAGGATGGCTGCAGCAGGTTGCTGCTTCTGCAGGGCCATGTGAAACTTGTGAAATTCAATAGGATCAAGTGCAATGTCCTCCACTTGAGTTGGAACAATCCCCAATATCAGTACAGACTGGAGGATGAATTAATCAAGAAGACACCTGCAGAGAAGGACTTGGGTGTATTGAAGAATAAAAGATGGGGCATGACCCAGTACTGTGTGCTTCTAGTGCAGAAAGCCAGTTGTCTCCATACCTTAAAAGAAGCATGGCCCAGAGGTTGTGGGAAGTGATTCTGCAGCTCCACACTTGTCTCATAAGATCTGATCTGTAGTGCTGCATCCAGGTCTGAGGCACCCAGTACAAGAACCTGTACAGACACGGACCTCTTAGAGCAGGTCACAGAATTTATCACAGAGCTGGAACACCTCTCCTCTGAGGATAGGCTGTGAGAGTGTTGGTTGTTCAACATGGAGATGAGAAGGCCTTGGTAAGACCTTTTTGTGGTCTCTCAATACTTAGAGTGCTTATAAGAAGGAAGAAGAAAGGCTTTTTGCCATGGATGTAGTAAAAGAGTAAGGAACAATGTTTTTAAACTGTAGAGTTAGGATGGACATAAGGAGGAAATTTTTTATAATGAGGTTGGTGAGACACCTGAATGGATTGCTCAGGGAAATTGTGGCTGTCCCATCATTAGTAGCATTCAAGGTCAAACTGGATGGGGTGAAAGATGTCCTTGCCCATGGCAGGGGGTTGGGCTAGATCTAGATGGATATCTCTACCAATCCAAACTATTCTGTGAAACCCAACCCAGAAAATGTCTGCTTCAATGTATGTTCTTTGAAAAGCAAGAGTTTAGTTCTTAAGGCAATCACAAAAATAGCCTTTCAATAGCTGAAATAATCTATTTTTTATATTATAAAATAAGAAGCAAATGATTGTTTGGTCTGAATGCCAGAAATCCCTAAGATGTGAAATACCTGGCTTTTGATAATGGTCTATGTAGCTTTGTTGATGTCTGTGAGCCTTGTAAATACCTTCAGAGTTTACAGCTAGGCAGCTTTAGACGTTACAGTAGCAAGAGGTTCACCCACCAATCCTTTAAGAAAAATGTGTGTATATAACTGAAAAGTATGGTGACAATTTTTGTTGATGGATTTGAAACAATATTATCCATAATATTGACACAAACAGAATAGTTTCAAATAAAGTTTGTGACAATGTTTAGGTTCAAATACAATTTGATGTTTTTCCAGAATGGAATTTTGATGCAAATGAAAGCACAGTCAAATTTTACTGGGTGATATTAAAAGGATATATAAAGGTAACCATTATTTTTCTTTTAATTTTTTTCTTATTCTATATATTTTGAATGTTTAAAAAAATTGTTTTACTTATTGTTTTCTATTGCAAATTAAGTCATTATATTGTTATTCACAAAGCACTGTGATAATCAAACGCTAATCAGAGCGGAACTTTGAAAACTTATTGTAATTAGTAAGGAATAAAAGATCATGCTTCATTAAGGTGCACCTTTATAGACATAACTGATCATTGTGCAAAACATCAGTTTCAGTTTAGATCTAATTATGGTCAAAACAAAACCCAGGGATTTTCACATTAATAGAACTACAATGACAAATTAAAATTACAGTCTTGTGAAAATATGTTTTATTTATAATTTTATTCTCATTTACAATAGTCTTCTGAGTTGAAAGGAATGTATTCCACAGATTGCAACTTGCATTTAATACAGATATGTAATAAATAGGTAAGCATATGTAAAAAGGCAAACTATGTATATTTTTTAAATATTAGAAATAATTTTAAAATGCAAAATACTCTAACCTCTACTTTTATAGAGAAGTCAAAGTCAAGATTTTTTTCTAGAACATCAAACCTTTTCAGTAATAAAATACTACATTCTCCAAATACATCTCTCTTTGTCTTGTTACTCCTACTAAGGCCCTCATCCTGAAACAATGAGTTTAGTTAATTGGTTTCCACATTCAAAAAGGCTCTGAATGAGTTTTATTGTTGTTGTTACTATTTCGATAATTATTGTTGTTGTTGTTGCTGTTGTTGTTGTTGTTATCTTCATCATCATCATAGAATCATTAGGATTATAAAAGACCTTGAAGATCATCGAGTCTGTCTGTTAACTCAGCACTGCCATGTTCACCACTAGACTATGTCTCCACATTCCACATCCACTCCTTTTTTTAACATTTCCAGGGATTCCACAACTTCCCTGGGCAGATTTTTCCAATACCTGACCGCTCTTCCAGTGAATAAAGTTTTCCTAATATCCAACCTAAACCTCCCCTGGCCCAACTTGAGGCCATTGCTTCTTGTTCTGTCACTTGTTACCTGGGAGAGCAGATCGACTTTCACCTCACTACACCCTCTTTTCAGTTAGTTGTAGAGAGTGATAAAATCAGCTTTGAGCCTCCTTTTCTCCAGAATAAATAACCTCAGCTCCTTCAGCTGCTCCAAAACACCCCTTGTAACCTGTAAATTAAGAAAACTTTATTAGTTCTCATGAAGAATTCCCTAAATTGAGGAGCAGGGGAGAAAAAGATGAAGCTAGGTCCTTGTCAGCCAGCAGCTGATCTGACTCTACATATTTTAGCTAAACTAATCAACACTTTATTTCTATTTACCAATGCTTCACCTTTATGGGTTTTCCCCCCTTTGTTGTGGTGCTTTCACATACTGAGGGTTGCATCAGAACTGAAACAGAAATAAGTTTTGCACCTCTAAAGCTAGATCCGAGAGCGAAGAGAGGGGGAAGCAGTTTGTGTGAGCAGAAGCTTCATTTTTCACTCCCCTGGAATTCCCTTTCTCTTGGTAGGTGTTGTCCGTAGCACGGACAGCAGGACAGAGCTCTCCTTTGCTTTATGTCAGTTTTTGGCTGGCTGAGGCAGAGAAGTTCCCCCAGAGTGTGGCTTTTCTTTTCTTGGAACTGATCAGTCCTGCTCTGGACCAAAAACCCAGAAAAACACCTGTGGGCCATCAGGTCCCAGGACGCAGCATTTTCCAGTGTAGGAGGGACTGATAAGAGACTGAGCGAGCCAAATTACACCCCACAGAAAGGACTTTCTGAATTTGCCATCTTTTCAGAACAGAGAGAGGTTCCACTGTTTATTATTCATTTTTTCATGTTTCTCAGTAATTTGCTCATTAAATAAACATTTTTTTCCACTTTTCTTGAAGGAGATTTTTATTTCCTGAACCAATGGAGGGAGGGAGAACTTGAATTTGCTTTCTAGAGGGACCCTTTCAGAGGTTTTCTCCCAAATTTGCCCTAAGCCAGGACAAAAGGGCAGCATTTTTAATCAAATTCTGCTGTATATTCTATTTTGGAAGCTTATACTTAAGATCCTTTCTCATAGTTCACCACACAATAAAGACTATCCCACTTATAACTCAGTTTCTGAGGCCTTAGATGTGCAATGGAGTTATAGCAGTTTAAAAATTTATTCTACATCCCTATAGCTGCAGTTACTTAACTGTGTCTCTTCCTTACTGCAGAAAGCCCATAGAAAACCAAGCTGGTTAAAGCATTTTATTGCAACTGAAGAACTTCATTTTGTCCTACATTTGCCATGAGCTGTGTTCACATGTGCTGTCACTAAGATTGTGTTCATATGTGGTAATGCCTCAAGTATAAGTAACTGAATCATGAGTCTGAGCAGAAATAAATATTCAGTTTCCAGTAGATACTTATATCAAATGTGTACCAGTAAATGGAAGAGACTTAATCTTCTGTCTGGTCACAATCCACCCTGAAGTCCTTGCTCCTGGTCCCAGTCTCACAGTAGATCAACAGATGTGACTTCTTTTTAAAATTATTAATATTATTATTAATAATATTATTTTCCAGAGCAGATTAGGTTGCACGACAGAGAAGGAACTGGGGTGTGCCCCAGTAAATTCCATTTTCCAGCATTGTGGGTGCAGTGCATAATGCTGTAACTGCTGATTACACAATCATAGAATCATATAGTAGTTTAGGTTGGAAGAAACCTTTAAGGATAAATTACTACTGTGCTTCCAATGCCTATCTGGGTGAGTTATATTATTTGAAAAATTCTCATTCAGTTCATAATCATGAATGCACTTTTAAAGAGCTTTAGACTGAATACCTGAAAGTAATAAATTTATTTTTCCTCTGCCTTTCCCTATTGGGTGTTATGAGCTGATTTGCCTTAAGTCAGAAACTAAATGTATTGTTTGTGAATCTCAACATGGTCCCCTGTGTACTAGAACATTTTATGTGTTTCACTGGACTGACTTTTCCCTTATTATTGGCAGAATATACACACCTCTATGGATAATAAATCAAAGTCATTAGGTTACAAAATTCTCAGAAATAATTCTGAAGACATATAAAATATGGTTGTGGGAAAATGAGGCTAAAGCAGATTTCATAGTACAAGTGTTTATGTAAATAAGACATACCAAGGAAAGGTAGTAGCATTTGTTAGATCAGCTGTTACAACAGTGTAAAGCAGAAAAATGTTTGATGAAAGCACTCCACTGAATGACATGCCAACATTTAGAATATTTATAAGATGGAGAAATACATTTTCTTAATTCCCCAAATATCTTGCTGCATTGCTTTCTTTAACATGGGTCCAGCTACAAGTCTTGGAAAAATCAATGTCAGGGAAGCACTTACTTCCTTTCCCTGTCAGAGCAATGCCCTCTTCTGTTCAAAGTACTCTGCCAATCACATCTTGCTGTCCAGAATCCTTGAGGGAAATTGAATTCACTTAAGTTTACATATCTGCAACTATCTATTTGTCCTGTATAAAGATCTTCTCCATGGACAATGAGGACATATAGACTCTTCAAGGCAGTCTGATTTTACTTGATTTTAGCAGTCACTTGAGGACAAAATGACTCATGGTCTAAAAATTTTTCCCCCTCCCTCCTTCAGTTTTTTACAGGGAATCTAGATGATTGGTATGAATATTTAGCTGCAGACATCTAGCATGAGGTGGGATGAAACACCCATTCTTACACTGTAAACTTAAGGTATCAGCAATGATGATCAATAACTGTAAGAAAATGTCACCCAAAACCAGAGCTATCCCCCGAGTATTTTGGTTGGTTAGTTGTTTTTTGTGTTCATGTTAATAAGACAGTTTTGCTAACTGGATGCACAACACACATTTAGAGATGCAGATCCACTCATTACTTGCTGTAACACCTTTCAGCCAGAGATCTTCCAATCCTATCTTGCATTTACTCATGCAGACAAGATTGGGTAGGCAGGCAAAATGTGGACAGAATCTTATCTGACAGAACAGTGACATCTGTCACTGGTTTCTTTGGCTATATTTATGCTTGTAGCTTAAAGCCGGAAGCCATACTGGATGCTGGATTTCAACTGATTACTCTAAAATTATTCAGAATTTTTTTTTGCCAATTAGAAATCCTCCCAAAAATTCTAGTCCACTGATAACTCCTGATAAAAAATTTCTGTATGTTTCCTTTTTACTTAGGCTAAGAATTTCCATGAAAACCCTCTGTGTCAGCTGGTCTTAGTACATCATATTTTTTTTTTAATTTACTGGCAAGGTCAGATTTGCTAGAAAGAAGTGTTTGTTAGAGGTAGCAAGGTAATAAAAATATTCTGGAAGTGCATGATAAAGAGTAGGGTATTTCACTTTTTTTTTGGTCAGTGTACTATTAGTATGACAACACATTAAAACTGTTACATATTGAATCAGATTTCTACAGATCTACGACACTCTGTTCCCAGATAGCATTGTCTCACCAGCTCGATGTTTAGCAGCTAGCATTCAGCTTCCAGTGCTGCTTTTTGAATAACATGCTAAAATACTAAGAATTCTATTTTTTCCTACATTTACTATGTGCCAAACTGCATGTATTACATCTTACCATAGGAAAATGCTGCATAGTACAAAAGTAATTGAATGATGAATCCTAAAAAGGATTAATCAAACAGAGATTAAAATAACTTCTCACTTTTCCTAAATAATAAATGGGCTTTAGGCTGTATTGCTCTTTCCTTCCATGGAAAAAGGAAAGAACTGGAAAATATAACTGTAAGAGAGGAAAATTTATGCAGTTCATGTCTTTATAGCCTCCTGGAGGAGATCAAATGCAGCAGATAAATTGTACCCTTTTGAATCTGATATGTTTGGGGATCAACTGTGGTTCTGTAAGAGAAGCACTAAAATGTGTTTATTATTAGTTAGTTTAGGCCATTAGACTGGCCACAGAATAAGGAGCTAGAGACTCTTTAACTTTGTGATCTACAAAATCCTTAATAAACCTCTGCTGGCGTCAATCGAATTTAGTTTTTGGTGTTTACTGTCTCATCTATAAGAGAAGGATAATACTTATCAACCTCACAGGGATCGTGTAGGATTAATTATTTAATAGTTAGACACTGATGTAAAAGGCTAAGTATTCTATTGCCTTCACAAGTACTGAAATATGACACTGTCATCTTGCAGTATCTAGCTGAAGGTGAAAAGAGACAGTGTCTGTTGTGTCAGCAGTAACACACATGAGAAACTGCAGCATTTTGTTTTTGTTGAAGAAACACTAAGTTTCCACAGCAGTAGCTTAACTCCACTTTGAGCAATTTATATCCTATGTGCAGTTTGAGTAAGCTGGTCATGGAAAAACGACTGAAGAATGCTAAACAGAATTTAGGGAGAGCAGTGCAAGTCATGCAAAAAAAAAAAAAAAAAAATAAAGAGACTCACAGATTTGTTCTCAGAGACATTTTTGTACCAGATAATGTAAGAAGGATGTGCTAGTTGTTTGGATTATTGCATAATTTTTCTCTTCTAGTCCTGAATATTGAAAATGTGCTCAAATGTAGCTCATCCTTTCATAATTTTCTATACTGAATTCTTTTTGTAATGAAATCTTTCATGAACTGGACAGAAGCCATAATGCACAAAATACATATTTAAGTTGAAAAACCTTACATTTCACTATAGCTGGAAATAGATTTTTGTCATTCCTCTTCAACCAATTAGGTATTCACCACATTTTGAAAAGCAGCTAAAGAAGAAACTAGTAATTTCTGAGATGTTTAATTGCTGGACAGCAGAAGAAATCTGATGAAAAGGCTATTGGTGAAGGTACAAGCACACTTTTGGTACAGCAAAGTAGCTTTCCAGCACAGAGAGGAAGGCCAAGAGTTTTGTTATTTAAAAACAATGGAATAATAAAGTCTTGGACTAAGAATAAAGTGTAGCCTGCCTACAGGTGACAAACAAGGTGTATGGCATAATTCCTCTCTGTATGTAATTTGCTTTGTGCACTGGCCATTAGCATGGTGTAGCTCTCTATGGATAAATCTACAGCCAGTGATTGCCTTCCACATAGGTTCATTTTGCTTTACTTTGGTAATGAGAAGGGTTTATTCAAATTTTCTAATATCAAAAGGCTCGAAGTAAGATCAACAGGGAATTACAATCCTGACCCTGAATTTTCTAATATGTATGGGTAAATTTACATATCTGAGTAGCTGCATTGACTTCATTATGACTATTCACATCAGTAGTGCAAAATGTAGATGCTTGCAGATCAACCCTAAGGCAGCATTTTCTGCTTTATGCATTTTACTTCTCCGAGTGACTAAAGGCGTAGCGTAAGGCAATAGTCCCACAGCTGCATGCAAACAGGAAAAGAGCATTATTACTCTTGTTTTTCACTTTCCTTTCAAAGTTATGTGAATATATTTTCAAAGTAGTAGTTGACAGAACTGTTTCATTCAGTTTTGTGTTGTTTTAGGTATTTATCCAGTACCAAACTCATTACCATCTCACCCTATGTATAAGGTACATATAGCTCTGATCAGATTTTCACTAAGCTGCCTAAACAGTTTAAAAGTACAAAAAGCTATAGTAACACTAATGCTAACCATATCTTTCCAGTGGTGTGCTATTGCACTGTTTCATGAGGCAATAATGTAGTTCTGACATTGGAATAAAGTGTTCGTTCTTCAGCCTCATAAATTGGGAACAGGATCATAACCTCATAAAATAGCAGAATCCTACTATTATCACTCAATTGTTACACCAGACATTCTAGTGTACCTGCTTACTGTAGCTTTATTAGAATTCTGGAGCTATTAGCATTCCAGAATAAAAAAACTGTCCACACTCACTATAAAAGTACTTCCCAAATTTGTTATTTTTAATTTGTTTAATACCAGGGGGAAATCAGATTTTAAACACAACGAAGTCTACACATATAACACCGATGAGAAATCTACTGGAAGCAATATAAGGGCCATTCACTTAAGAGCTGGACTTGATGATCCTTGTGGGTCTCCTCCAACTCAGAATATTCAGTGATTCTGTAAATTCTTATACAATTATACTATCCATAATCATTTCACCTGCATTGCCTAGTGGCATGTGGGGTTAAAGCCACATGGCTCCAAATGACTTTAATGGAAATAAGATAGCTAAAACTATTTGAAACTGAGACTTTCTGAAAAATGTATAAAACACAGGACATTATGATAATCCCATTACAAACCCAATCACCACTTCTACCCTTCTCACAAAGACGATTGTCATGACAATTCACAGTCCTGTCCCCTCTCTAGGGATTTACTGCTGAGCAAGCAAGGCATTAATCAGAAACTAATAAAATTACATTCAGTTTGCATTCACTTTGCACAGGTATAAAAGGCTACTCAAAATGCCATGCAACACAGAATTACAGTAATTGCTTTCAAAAGGTATATAAAGACAGAAAAAAACCACCACCAGTATGAAAAATATTATGGAGACTGAATCTAATGTTAAAAGTGTAAGTTTTTATATTGACTGAAATTCATATTGTCAAAATTTAAAAAAATATTATAAGATATGCAGGGAAAAGAGCCTTATAAACACATCTTAAACATCTGAGAGCACAAGTTTTGGGAAGAGCCCTTTATAATCTTACTGTACATGTTTGAAATGTGCAGTTTTGAGAGCCTCTGTACAGTGAAAATGCTCCCTTGTTTGGTAGTTCTAGATATGCCAGTACTACCCAAGATGAAAACACAATTAAATATTGGTGGACCTCAGGTGTTTAAAGGCATGTTCAAATTGCCTAAATGCTTTGCCTATAATTTTCTCTGCCAGGTTTTCTTTGTCTCCAGGTTTATTCTGGAGTTTCAATGCTTCTGATATCATCTGCTTCACTGTTAACCTGAATCTAACTGATAGTAATAAAGTTTATTCCCAAAAGAAGTGTTCTGAAAGAGAATCAAAATTATTCCACATTTTTTATTTAGACTGAAATAAGGGAACACTCATTTTTTAGTAAATTTACATGTCCTTCCTTGCAGAATAAATCACCAGTGTTTGGAGAATCTGGAGAAATGCTCACAGGCCTAGGCTTAAGTGAGATTTGAAGTTAAGGTTAAGCAATGTCCACCTTTTTTTATATATTCTTTATGTTGAATTTCACAGTCTTCTTCCATTGTGTTTACTTATGTAATTTTAAAAAAGAAAAAGGGAAGCTGTTTCTTCTTGTTTCTTTCTTTGTAGTTTGAACTTTGCAATTAATACTTTGGGTTTTCTTCAGGACTGCATATAATCATAAGACTATAAAACAAATTCCATTCACTGAGTAAATTTTCAAATTTATTGCACTTCAAAGCAAGCCAGTAAATCTAGATTAAAGTTTTATGTACACAAAACAACACAAGATTCTCAAAGAAGGTGATATTTAGGTAACTCCATGGATGGTGGATTATATTGACTTGTAAGGTGTTTGTACCATATGTCCTATAATCAGTTTTTGATTCGGATTCAGGTATCTTCTTGTTACTGTATTGTAGATAACATCAAGATTTTGTGGGGGCTTTTTAAGGGTTATCTTCAAGAATTCCTGTGGATAATTCAGAATACCTGAATATGTCTATAAAGAACTTAAATATTTTCTTCATAGTGATTACATTTGGCATGTAAGTTATGGAAAATAATTAAAGTCCATTGTATACTTTTTTAAGAGGCAAAGCTAATAAAGTCTTAAGAGCTGGTGAATTGGCTTTGTAACATTGTTCAATATTTTAAGATTACTGGATAAAAGGTTTTATCTTGCAATCACTATTATCTGGCTTGTCATAAATTCATGTTAGAAATGTTTAAGTTATTTTAAGAGAAGTCCTAAACAGTGAAAATCTTTAGCAAATAGAAAAGTTCTGTTGAGTTTTACTAGAGTTCCCATTTTAAAAAACATATGTCTGCATTTTATAACAAGTTATTTCTTGTCCAATGTTATGTTGCTTACATTCTTTTCACCTTTCCAAATTTATCAGCAAGTTTATTTTTTGGAGAGAAAAGAGGATTATAATTTTGCTTAAAATGACTCATAGTAAACTAGCTGACAGAAATAAAAAGTACAACTATAGAATAGTTTTTTGTATCAGCTGAGAAATGTCTCAGGTAATTGAGATTGCTACATGAACTCCCTTTAGATAATTTAAGTTCTTGCATAAGTCTTCTGTAATTGAGAACTTTTGCTGTCTACTCATATACTCAGTAAAATATACGTAGGCTGTGGTTGTGTAGTCGGTGTGGGCAATCACTGCAAGAAAATCAGACTCACCAGTGAGTGGAAAAGGTTCTGGGAGCCAGATTCTGGGGAGGCCATAAGCATGGACTGGGTACTAGAGAGATCAGTGCATTTGAGAGTTCACTGCTGGAGAGACCAAGGCAGGAGGGGTGGGTTAACCTTGACTGGATAGCAGACCCACCCAGCCATCCTCTCACTCTCACCTTGGCAAGGTGGATGGGAAAAATAATCCGGAAAATTCCATGAGTCCAAACACTCTTCAATTAGTGGCTTGAGCAAAACAAACTCAACTTGGGGAAGATTATTTTCATGTAATTCAACAAAAACAGAGCAGGATAGTAAGAAACAAAGACAAAACTTAAAGTACCTTTCTCCTACTTCTTATTTTCCCCCAAAGTTGCTCTTCACTTTTCACTCCTTCACTTAATTTTTCTGTCTCCTCCCTCCTCCTTGACAAATGGCTTAGGGGGATAGGTTATGGGAGTTGAGATCAGTAACACTTCACCTCTGCTACACTTCTTCCTCATTCTGATTTCCTACTCCACTATGGGATCCCTCCTTCATGAGCATTCTCCTATGCCGTATGTAATTTGGGTTTCCCCTTCATTTGTTTCCTGAAAAAAAAAGGGAAAAAAAACCAACAACAATGAAAAAAAAAAAAACCCACCACCCAAAAACCTACTAGGGATTTTATTTCTTGGATTTTATTTTCTTTTTTTCTTTTTGAAGCAGTGTATGCATGGCTTGCTTACTGCTTTTTCTAACACTTAATACATTGTCTCACATAAAATTGTTCACAGTGTTGTTCCGGACAACACTGTGAATTTTGTCATCAATACCAGCACCATATTCATAAATATTTAATAATGAAAGCTCTGGATAAATGCTTCTCAAAGCAACAACAAAAACCAGAAACAAACCCCACTGCTTATGACACCCTGAAGAAATCAGATTCTTAGACATTTAAACAAGCTTAGAGCATAATATTTAGCAAGGACCCCAAAACTGCAATATTATATTGTTAGAAAATTAGTGGATTTCAATTATACTAATATCTACTTGTGGAGAACAAAACAGTATAGTGAGATATGATGTTTTAGATATGAGGTGATTTTCAATTTTGAACTAGGAAAGTAGTACACTAAAATATAGATAATTTCTCCCCTATTAAAAAATGTCTCAAGTTGCTGTATTTTATTTTATTTTGGAGTCTCAGCTGAAATGATTCTTCCAACACTTATTACTCTTGCTCATTTTTTATTGACTTTTCTTCAAATCATGGCATGGAAAGAGATTGGTAGTAGTGACTTCCTTGTACTTCTAAATATTAAGGTTCAGTATGCATGAAATTTTCACTTACCATTAAATTCATTCTGGATATTCTTCAAACCATGTCCTTCAGCTGATCTGAAACAGAATGATAGTTTTACTTTTTCAGATTAGTAGTGTTTATTCATGTTCTAGCTTACTCCAGCTGAGTTAAACTTCACTGACAACCTAGTCCTTGGCTTCTCTGGCTATTAGTTCCACCCTACAGGTACTAGGGAACCTTATTAAAAAGAAAAAAGTTTTAAAATTAACACAGAAATCTATGGTAAAAACCGATTCTCATTTATTTTTAATTTTATACTGTTTTTATATTTTCAATAACCATGAAATAAAGCAATGTTGTCTTTGGATTGTTTTTCTGAATTGATCCACAATCTGTTGGGTAATTCTAATCCTACTGTTATCTCTTTTGCTCTACACTAAAAAAAAAAAAGAAATTTGCAGGAACAACAGATTTATACTCTTCATCTACTTACTTTTCATCTTCTTGTCCTTTCTTTGGTTCATACTGTGCCTAAGAAGTTAAAACCAGAAATTAATAAACTGGTGTTTATTATATATAAATTATTCATACTGTTGTGTTTCAGGTATATATATATATATATATATATATATATATATATATAATTTTCCTGTTATGAAATCAGGAAATTCTTCTTAAGAAAAATGTTAAGACTTGACAGCCACCGTTTAATACAGAGGAAAAGAGGGACTATTCCCTTGGGAAATCATCCCACTCTATGTTAAATTTGTACATGCTGAAATGCAGTGTCATCCAGACTAATATTTTCTCAGTGTTTGTTATCCATTCAGATGTAAGTTAGTGTGCTGCTTTTAATGATTAACTTTTGGCAAAGGTCATGTACTGTTGATATTATTGTTTAAGAAGTATACCACTACATATTTTAGCATGCACATGCAGTAAGGTGTACTTGTGCTGGTAGAAGATTCTTTTGCAAAGGCTAAGATGCAGAAGTATCCTCTTTTTTCTTTTTCTTTTTTTTTAATGCTCATATTAATTTTACTTCCTTTGAGGGGATCATGTGGTAAACAGAATTTCTTTGATTTCATTTTAATACAGATTTTCACACAGAGAGCTATTTTGAGATATTTTATTGTAATAAATTTTACATAGGTGCTTTTTACATTAAATAAAGCTCACACAGGGTTTCTAAACAAAATGACATTGAAAGTAAATGGACATACTCTATGCTGTGAATCAAAAGCTAGGATGTCAATATCATGCATTACGAGTAGATTAAATTTTTTCATATAATCCTCAAAGGATAATGGAATTTTTTTTATCTTAGAAGCTCTTTTTTAACTTATGTCTAAATGTCACTTCATCAGTTTTCTATCTACTGTAATTTTCTTGCATAAACTCACAAAGATTTTCTTTTACTTTGGGTGTCATTTGACATTGATTTTTTTTTTACCAAGTCATAAATCTATATGAAAACTATACTCAAATACAGGGCTGCTAACATGTATTTTTCTAAGACCTTTTCTTACATAACATTTAGCTTTTTTCTTCTCTTACCGTGTAAAAATAGATAGCCAAACTTTTGAAGAAAGCACTGATTCATTATTAATTTCTAGAGATTTTGACCTGGAAGTCTCAACTTCCTGATTTTTTTTTTAATTCTTTCTCTGTAGAAACTGTTCAGACTTGATTTCCTGATTCGTATTTCTTAACTGTAATATGAAATAGACCACATTTCAAAGTCCCATGGAAATAACACTCTCCAGAGTGAAAGTACTGACAGCTATGGAGATAGAAGGAAAGGAAGTGAGAACAAACTGATATATCTGTACATGAAAAATAACTCCCATCTCTGGTAAAATAATAACAGTTTTATTGACTGCACTTCAAAAATTTCTTTCTTAATTAAAAGTACTTTCTTATTTTTAAAACTGTTGAATAAAACAAGAACATGTTCACTATCAGGAAAAGGAAATGATACTCCTCCCCTCAAATCCCCAAAAATTGGAAAATAAGTACTGTGAGGTTCAGATATGCAGGCAATTAACTCAACTAAGACAACCAGTGTGCTTTACACGAAAGGGAACATTTTAAAAAGGAATAAGTTCTAATGCTTGATTTCTTTTTTTGCTTTAATCATCACAGATGTTAAACTGAGAAAAGTTCAGGGGTAATTATGCTATCAAGTTCAGATAATAAAATATAAACAGGATTGAAATGTTCTTCTTATTTACAGAATGAAAGTAACATGGGGAAATCTAAAGCATAGGTTTTAGAAAAATCAGTGATAAGAGAGGAATGTAAATATTCCAGAAATAGTAACCTGAAATTACAGGTAAAAGAAATTAAAGTCAGGATTGTATGGCAGCAAGACCTTTGAAGGACTAGTGGGCACATTCATTAAAATCTATGTGTTATATATGTTAGCAAAATTCCAAGAACCATCAAAAAGATAAAAAAACTGGGTGTATTGAAAAATATTCCATTTATTGCACAAATATCTAAAATGCAATGTTGTTTTGTTTAAAATATCTGACTTAAATAGGTGATGAAATAAGTACCTAAGACTAGAAAAATGCAGACAAAATATCTGTCTCCAGACAAAGAAGAAAAAGCTCTCTAGTCAATAATGATGTAGACAGCTTTTTAATGAAAATTTATGGGGCAAGAATAACAAGGGGAATTATTAATAAACATTTGTACAGTAGTGATGAGATCAGCATGAGGCAACATGAAACTCTCAGAAATGGATCACATTAAACCACTGTGTTATAGAAAAGAATCAAGGAGCTTATGGTTATTGAAGAAGAACTGGAAAGAGAAGTCTTTCAGATGTTACATCTATTACATCTTAACATTGGTAATGTTTTGGCACTCCATTGCACAGCAGCCTTAAAAGCAAGGCATGGTCGTGTAAATAATGTTAATATACATTGAATATGAAACTGTCTGTTAAAAAAAAAAGTATTGGTTAGAAATCTTAAGAATTTTATACACACGAAGCAAATGAGCAGAATTTTTGCTAGAACTATTGGATTTTAACCTTACCTGTTGGACAAGTTGTTGATTTGATGTGTATCCCATTTCACTAGCTTTCAGCTCTTAGTCATGAAACTACTTATGAAGCAGTAAAAAGGGAACTAAGGATGAAATTAGCCTGTAAAAATTGAAAGCAAAACAATTATTTACCATATTATACAATGATGTAGTAAAATAAACTATATACAACTGACTAAAACATTATTTTTGTAGCCTATGATTTCAGAGTTAGAATTTTAATAAGTTTAGCAACTTATGCAATTTAAAAATCTGGGTTTGATTTCATGAGACAAATCTAATTCATAAACTCCCTCTCTCTCCACTCTGTTATCTACTACCTATGAATAATGTGCACAACTCAGCATCAAAACTATAGGTCTTTTAAATTTTATTACTGCTGCACTCTCACAGGTCTGTTCTCTAAAACTTGCCAGTCATTCAGAAAAATCTAGCTCTTTGTTGTCTTATATTTGGTCTAAGAAGGTGTCTTTTAATTGTCTTATAATAAGTCTATAATTCTTTTCCAAGAGAAAAAGAATAGGATGGTGAAGATTGTTTTATTATAAAAGGTTTGGTTGTCATTGTGTTACTTTATAAAAATGTTCCTGTAAATGTAATTTGTATCAAGAAAACTAGGTTGAGAGGATTTCAGAGATTTGTTTTTGCAGTATTTTCTCTCTTCAGATTCTAATCCAAGTAACACATTTAAATACTGCTGTCATTTGAGAAATAAAGATACTATGAGGTATGACCACAAAAGTCCCTTAATATAATTTGAATGTTGAACAACAAAAATGTTTCAAATACCTTCAGAAGGGGATTTATAAATATAAATATTGTATTGATATATTATTTATAAATATTTATAATTACTTTGTTAATAGGTTAGTATTGGAGATTTTTAATAGAAATAAAATTGTGGTTAAACTCTTCAGCTGATGGACTGTTTATCATTAGTTACTAAGTTTATCATTAAGGCCAACGACCTAAGAGATAATGTATCTAGCCATGTATGGCAAATTCATCTCAGTCAGAATAAGTATGGCTGCTTTCATTGCATCTCTGTTAGATGCAGAAGAAAATAATGTGTCATATAATTACGATTAAAAATGCAATTTTCATACCACTTCTAACCCTTTGGTGTTGAGCCTTTTAGTGCAAAGCATATGGATGTTTTAGGGAACAGACTGGGACTCAAGTTTTGTCAGTCACAGATATGTCAGAATAAAGATCCTCCCAGTCTCATGACCATTGGATCCTTCTCTCCAGAATGTCTCCACTGACAAAAGCAAAAAAATGTCCCATGCTTCTGTATATCTGCCCCATACATTTTTATGTTGTCTTGCTTCCATCAGACTGTGTCAAAACTTCAGTGAGGGCACAAATTATTAGATACTTATTAAAAAAAAATGGCAGGAGAAGAATCTACTTGTGATTCAGTAGCTCTTTACCTTCAGAAGACAAGTAGTTGTAATAGACCAGGAGTCTCTATGGATGCCTAAAAGCTCCTGAACATGTGCTGTACCAATTATAGATAGAAAAAAAAAAGCAGTTCAACAGGCTTCTTGCCTTTTCTGTTGATTTGAGTGAAAATTAGACACTTATTTTTGGAGAAATTTGTTTTTTCCCTGTGCTGAAAACATAAAATTCAAGCCAAATACTGTCTAAAATATGTGCTATAGTTCTTTCCTTGTAGATTTTTAGTTCTTATCTTTTTTTGCATATTCCTGTTACCAAGACAGGGATTTTACTTTTTTAACTGTTTTGCTGAACAACAGGTCTGAAACAAAAGTAGAAAGTACCCATAAATTTAATACAGACTTCAAAGAGAGAAATTATTTTATTTTCATACAGAAAGATGGAGCCAGATTCTTTCAGCGCTGCCCAATGACAAGACTAGAGGCAATGGGGTCAAAGTGAAATAAGAGAGGTTCTCTCTGAACACCAGGAAACTCTTTTTTCCCTGTGAGGGTGACCAAGCACTGTCACAGCTTGATCACTGGCTGATTTTTAAAATATCAATTCTTGCAGACGCTGAAAGAGTGTTTAAAGATAATCCTGGCCCACTGGCTTTAGGTGACTCCACTTGAGCAGAGGCATTGGACCACGTCATCATAAGAGGTTGTCATGGTTTATGCCCAACCAGAGCTCAGCCCCACACAAACACTGTCTCACTCCCTCACAGTGGGATGGGGAGAGAATCTGAAAAGTGACAAACTCATGGGTCAAGATAAGGACAATTTAATAGGTAAAGCAAAAGCCACAGTTGCATGTGAAATAATCCAAGGAATTTATTCATCCCTTTCCATGGGTAGGCAGGTGTTCAATCATGCCCAGGGAAGCAGGGCTTCATCATGCATAACAGTGACTCGGGAAGACCAAGATCATCCCAACTCCGAAATGTCCCCTTCTTCTTCTTTCACAGATTTTTTTTGTTGTGCTAAAACCAGCATACAGGACCTTTCCTACCTTAATTGTTCCATAATTCTATGCTTTCTTTTATTAAAAGATTACATTATTTTCCAAGAATTTTAACGTAAGTGGCAGAATCATGTTACAATACTTTAGTTATCCTCTGCCTATGACAGCCAAAATCATATAGCTGCAAATGAAATCTCTCATTTTAGCAAAGTGCAGATATTTTAATTCCAGCAAGTAAACCTGCTGTGACAGTTCTCTAGAGAAAATTAGGACAATGTTTAAGAGAAGGCAAAGAGAGCTCTTTAAAAACAAAAATAAAAATTTTGATTGTATTATATTATGATTTCTTACAAGGCAAGACTGGCGTGCCTTTTCACTGATCAAGCTGTATCTGAATAAACTGAATGTAGTAGACATTTACCTCCATGTAGGGGTCAATGCCTGAGTCTAAATCAGTCTCACAATGACCCTATATTTTGTAAGTACTACAAGACTAACCATGTGCCTCCATTCAGCAACATAAGCTTTATTAAGGTGTGTATAAAAAAATTCACAGAGACATGTCCTCCAAATTCTTCAACAAAATACTCTGGACAGTGACTGAACACAAATTTCCTGAATGACCAAGTGTACTCAGTTTAGTTTAGGGTAGGGGATACTGAAACCATGGCAAATTTCAATGACTGTAAGACCAGAAAGGAGCATGTGATATTCTAAATTAACCCTGTGCTTCTCATGGTTCATAAAGTCTAAATACACACTTCAAAACCAAATACTGAGCAAAACAAGACTTTTGACTTTCATTAGTTGTAAATGAACTAATAGAAAAAATAGGTACCAAAACATGCTGGAGAAGAAATTTCCTTCAATCACAAAAAGCAGATTAGGTGAAGAATTTTGTATGATCCCATGCAGACCAGTGAAAACATTTCCCCTGCTGCAGAACGGGATAAAAATCCGCAACAGCCCTAAAAACACCAGATGGGTCACACCTAAGATTGCAATTCATTAATAAATCCAACTCCCAGGTCTAATATGGGAGGATTCAGATCACAAAGTAAACAGCAAATATAGATATCTACATGTTTATTGTCTAAAAATTCCAATTATAGTCAGGAAAGGTCAATATGGTGAGTCTTGCCTGTTGCAGACACTGAATCCCACTTACTACAATCTTAGGTAACTCAGCCAGCTTGTGCACAGCTGCAGATCCTCTGTAGATGTGGTGCTATATCTGCCAGCCACATGTGTTATCTCAGCTCTTTTGTAGCATCACAGACATGCCTATGTTTTGACGATTTAAGTCTTTTACTCACATAGTAAGTTCGGTTTTGCACATCTCACATTTCTTCAAATCTGGAATAATTTTATGTCCTTCTCTGAAGTGCAGTAGTTCTAGCAATTCCACCTCTTGTATGTCTTTAATTCCAAAACTGAGAAGAACTTGAAATAGTCTTATCAGTATTGTGCCCAGAGCCTCAAATTATCTCACATCGCAGTCGTCGATACCTCTAACAGAAGCAGAGGATGAAATAATAAGATTTGGTTCAAAGAACTGACTCAAGAAAATAGTTAAAGATTTTGTTTCTTGGAATGGTACAGATGTTGATATAAGAAAACAGCCCTAACATTATATTTCAAATACTCTTTACCAATTTGCAGCATTACATTTAAGTAGATGATATGAGAAAATATTTGCCATCTTTCCATATGCAGAGATTTATACTTATGAATTCCCTCAGAGCAATGTGGGTGTAGATGTCAACCAAGATATGAATTATAGATCACTGGTTAATGATTTTAAAAGACTTCTTACTAAGTCAGTGCATACTGATGACTTGATTAGATTTGCTAATGTACCTCTTCATGTTCTCTCTGGAAAGCTCCTGTATTTTGTCAGATTTTGAACTGAGTTTATTCTAAACTTTCGCTACCATGACCTACAGTAAGATGCTATTACAACTGAGATAAGTGAATCTGATAATTTGATTTTCTTTGTTTCATTTTAGATCTAAGATGTATTTTATTTACATACCCCAGACTGCAGTTTTATAGACAAGGTGACAAGGTGACAAACTTGCAACTATCTGCAAATATTTTGCACAAAACTGCTATAAAATGAGTAGAAAGTGAGTAGAAAGCTAAGTTTGGGGGTCACATTTACTGTTCATGGGAGAACATAATAAGGCAGCACAGGAACACCTTTTGAATTCATTACTATTGATTACTTTTTTAATGTTATTAGGAGCTTCAAATAATTCCCAGACAGAAAGGATAACAAATGAGTTAAAGATTAAGTTGCAATTCTAACTACTAGGTACAAGAACAATTGTCTATAGCAGTGCAGAGAGAAGAAAAAGATATACTGAAGAAAAAGCTTACAGTTGGTGTTATGTATCAGAGGACTCGTGAATGAGGAAGATTATGCTGCTGCAGAGAATACAAATGCCCTTGTGGAATGTGTAAGAGTACCACCTAAAGATAATCCTCAGCAGTGATAAAACTTCTCCTGAGAAACTGTGTCACATTTTGGGAAACTTATTACAGCTTGTGCGTTTCTAAGATGAGAACCAATTTTTAAAAGTTCAGAGGAGATCAATGCACGTGATCACTCTTCTAGAAATTTTGATTTTTGAGTAAAGACTGACAAAAGTCACTAGCTAGAAACTAATGGGATTCTTTGCTATTTTTCAAATATGTTCAGTAGGTTCAATAAAACAAACTGTTTTCCTTTCCACTATTGGCTTGAGAAGAAATACTGGGTTGCCATTGAAGCAAAGCAGATTAAGTTCTTTTTTTACAGCATACCACCATGGTCTTCAAGATTAAGAGGAAAAGAGTATTTTGCTGCTTCAAAGAGGAAGGGTGTAACCTTTTCTCTGCAACACTGAAAAGGACAATAGGCTAGGGTGGGGAAAACACTCATGGGGAATGACACACACCAAACATGTAGAAAATGTTAGAGAAATGAACCAGTGGACAGTCTAGAGCTGTTGCTTCTTGCCTTCAAGAATGGAACACTAAGAGGGAGACAGCGCTAAATGTTGGTTTAACAGCCAGTTTTCGATCGTAGGTTATCAGAAAAAAGCACCATCTGCACTTTATGTAGGATGAAGAAAAACACCTTAGATGCAAATCCAAGTATTTATTGTTAGTGAAATTAAAGTTTTAGAAATACAATTGAAGAATTATTATTAGTCTTGTTACAAAGTTATAGTCCAAATTTTCTAATTATTGCAGCTCATTTTCAATAAGTATACCATTAAAATTGATGTGAAGTTTTCCCTTTCCTCTTGTTTATGCACACATTTCCTACAGTCCTCTGGGTTCAAAGGAAGATAGAGGCCTTGAGTGAGTCATTAGCATCCCAACTGATTTCTCAAAAGAGCTTAATCCTGATGATTTCTTGCTCCTTACTCTTCTTGGACTGATTTCTTTTTATATTTTGTAATGTGTATTATATCTTAACCTCCTTCTTCATGGGTTCAGCACACAGTTTTAAATCCACATAGACTACATATGGTGTGATTTATATTTTATATTGGATATGTTTCCCTCTTTCTCTCTATTATCCTTGAAACAAATTCTACTTAACTCCCAAGGTTGCTTTTCTTTAATAACCAGTAATTGATCATTGTTGAGGGAGTTGGCGTTCTCTGGATTGTTTTGTACTTTCAAGGTCTTTGCTGCCATTTAATTTTGTACTTTTGGGGACCCCTGATAAATTATTTTTTTCTGTAGTGGCCCTCAGCCTGTGGCTTCCTGATATTGCAGTTAACATTTATTAGAACAGCTTTGTCTGAAATAAATGTTTCATTAATAGTCTATTCAAACAATCACGTACTGGAAGTCACTTATACTTACAGACACATACATAGAATTATACAATTCTCTGGTAACTGCTTGCCACCAGTATCTAGTGGTTATAGGACTTGGTGGATTATCAGAACTACTTAACAATAGTTATTATAGTTAATTATAATAGAAAAAGGATTAAATGCATTTTGAAGGTGTCTTTTAACACTATAATTCTCTTGTATGCTCTGTGCCATAATGATGGACCTCTGCCTCTAAGCTAATTATTCCGGTTAAAAAAAAATATATGTAGTTATAGGTTAATAATAAGGTAGTGTTTACTCCTATTCCAACTTGTATTTATAATGGAATTTAGTATCTCTTGAAAAACCTATGGTAGCAGGAAAAAAGCTGTATGAGTACATGTGTTATGTTACAGCAGGAAGCCAACACTGTCCAAGAAGGATTGTGGTCCAATTTTACATTATTCAGTGATGAGCTGTGAAGAAAATCTTATCTAGAAGAGATTCATTTCCATCTAATTGTTCTAAAATTTTACAGAACTAAAGTATAAGACTTCATTTTTCTTTGTTTGTGTCAGGACATTCAATTAGCATTTTTTGCCCAACATATTGAACATTACTTCTTTCTATTCTCATTAGAATGGTTACTCTATTGCCATGAATTAAAGCCTCCATCATCTTCTGTGAACAGTGGGCACACACAACAAAAATTTTTATGAAATATTTTACAAAATGACTTATCAGTGTTATTGCAGTTAAAAGCTGTACCACTTTGTGTGGATGTGTATGGACTCTTACATCATTACTTGGATGAGTGTGACAATGACATGAGCATGCATGGCTCTGAGAGTGGCAATAAGCCTTATGCCACTTCAGAGGAACACACTGAGATAAAATTCAAAGCTGTACTGATGCAACCTGATGTGAACTCTTAGAGAGCAACAGTTAGACCTCCCATCTGAAAGGACTGCCAAGACAACTCAGATACTCTCTGGAGTATCTCAATTTTTGCCTGTGTGACAGCATTTTTTATCACATGCTTTCACACCAGCTGTACAAAACAGCCTACCAAAAATATGTCTCTGAGTGTATATATATAAAGGTTATACTTGTGGATATTTTAAAGCATTGATGGGTAAAAGTCTTTCCTGATTTATAAATAATAAAATATACTGATTCCTTGAAAAAAAATTTTCCTATAAAAGTGCAAAACCAACAAGAAATTAAAATCAGTATTTATATGTATGAAAATTGTTTATCTTTAATAGAGAATTTGGAAGTTAACAATGGACATAAATAGGAATTTTACTACCATTTTGTATATTAATGTCTGGTTATAATTTTTAAAACTTCAATATGTCAACAATTAGTTGCCATAGTTAGGACTTTGCAGTCACAAACAAGTATAAATTATTACTGATACTCATGGCAAAAGAACAATGATGAAATGTGTATAATTTATCTTCTTTTTCACTCTGTCACTCTGATAAGTCTTGTCTTTGTAAAACTTACTATCTTTGAGATCCCTGTTGAGTCCCTATCTATGAGATCCTTATTGCAAAAGAGGATTTGATTCACACTGTTCAATATTTAAGAGATTCTTTCAAGACACAGGGGGAAATCAGCTACCAGAAATGAGAAAAAAATCCAAGGAATTCCAAAAGTATTTCTCTTTACATCCACAAAATATATTCACATAAAAGAAAGTTTGAAAACTTTACAAACTTTTTTTAAAGAAATCTTGTTATTGAAATTTTATAGACTATGCTGCCTGAAAATAAGGGAGAAATTGCAGTTGAAAAATGCAGACACTTGCCACTTGTATTGGAGTGTGCACTGTTCTCAGATTCATGAAATAAATATGATTGAATTCATTCTATATATAAATGAATTCGGTATATAAAAATTCTTCAAATTGGCAAATAGTTTCTATGAATTAAAGGAGGCAAATGACTGAAAAATGCTGTTCACCTTGTCTGCTTTAAGAAAGCAAGTAGTAGCAATTATATATGTATCCTTGCAGAGAATTTGCACGATATCCAATATACAGTGCAATAATTAATGAAAAAGATCATTAGGAAAAAAATATGTAGGGTTTTTTAGGTCAAGACTTTAAATTCTTAAGCATGTGAAAAACTTAGTCACATTTTTAAGCACCCAACAGCTACAAAGAAGATCTGGAAATTTTATGGAATTTTCTGTAATGTATAGGGAAATAATGGCTACCAGAATTCATAGAAAAAAGAAATTCATCCAGAATTTCTTAGCACTTTTTCAAATTTGTTGCAAAAACTTGAAATTCTCAATTGTGTTCCAAAAGTCATAAAACTATTGAGCAATCAGATAGTGAGAGGTTGTAGGAAAACATAAAAAAATTAAGAAACTGGTAGTTTAAAATGGACAACTATGTTTAGTACCTCACAAATTTATGGCATATTTTAAATTCCTCCTCTGAATCCTTTCAGAGAAGAAGGAGGATTATCTGAGGTCAGATTATGGGGTAAATATTAATAATTATGATCTCATATAGTGTGCGTGCAAATGATCCCAGTTATAGCACTGAAAACATTATTACAAAAATTCATTTCACAGCAGCAGCTCATTTACTGCACCTAGAATTGTTCCTGTGATATATTCAAGGATAAAGTGATGTAAAATGTTTCTTTGTAAAACATGTTGTCTACAAAAGGTGTAAAACTGGACAAAGGTATTATTATGATAATCTGTTGTATACAAAACTGAAGAAAGGTTTTCAGCTGAAAAAATCAAAGGAAAATCTGTTTATGGTTTGTGGTTTTTAGTCAAAAATTGAAAATATAAAGCAGTCAAACCCTATGAAGCCTGAAAAAGATGAATAGTGCCCTTTCATCATATATTAATCAGATTTATCTTTTCTACACAGAACAGATTCTTTAGGTATAATCTGCAAAGCTGAACTAGTAACTACATTTGAGTCTAAAAATAGTTTCAAAAATACTTTTTGACCTACAGAATACTGATTCACAGAAGAAATATACTTGTCCTCTTTCCTTCGATTCCTGGAAAATTCTTTGGAAAGAGGATTGATAAAAGGCTTTCTGAATAATTTATAGTCATGAATATAATTTACAATCAGTTAGACTGAAATGCTTCATAATGAGGTAAGAGATGGAAAAATTATATCCCTTTTACTTATTTGTAGAAAAGTGTGGTGTTACATTTTAGTTAAATGGTATGCTCTGTCTCACCCCTCAAAAATGTAGGGTTTATTCCAAGCCTGTGATGCTCCCCTGCAGTATCATGGATCTGTAATCCCATTGGCCCAAGGCTTATTCCGCGCCCACTTTGAATCTCCCGAGGGAGAACAGAAGCTCTCTTGGCTCTTCTCTCCCTAGGCTCTCCCTCTCTCCCCCTCCTTCCCCCTTCCCCCCTTCTCCCTCAGAAGCCGTGCTGCTCCCAGGGGTGGGACCCCAATAAACCCCCACCTAATTAGCACCCTCAGAAGCCTTGCGGGGTCTCCTTGCCTGCCTGCTGCTACGAACTGCTACAGAAAAGATATAATAGTAGTATATGATTTTATTTTCTCTCAGTCTGAATTTAAGTCTGAGCAAGGCTGAATGTATTTTATCACACATTATAGAGCCTCCATCTGCTTATTTGCGCATTTGCATAGGGGTGGCACTTATGGAGTCAGCTGGGACCATTTCCATCACTCACCTGTAATCCTCTGACCATGGGAGTCCCCCTTTCCCCACGGGACTGACTGTGGATGGCACATGTGCTGGCACCAGACATGGTGCCATGAAGCACCAGCATGGAAGCAGCCAATGCCTGCATAGCCACCACCTCCATCACTTTTAGGGCCACCACTTCATTGACCTTCTGGAATAAGCTACACGTTCCACTTATTAGCATAATGGTATGTAGATAATGAGGCAGCAAAGAGTTATAACATCTTCTTCACAAGCATAAATCACATATTTATTTATGTGTTTTGTTATACAGCCTACATCACATCTTTTTTTTTTTTAGTTTCCTGCTGCTTAATACCACATAGAAGGGAATCACAGAATCACAGAATCATCAAATGGTTTGAATTGAAAGGGGCCTTGAAGAACATCAACTTCCAACCCTCCTGCCATGGTCAGGGACACCTTTCACTGCAGCAGGTTGTCCAAAAATCCATCCAGCCTGGCCTTGAAAATGTCCAGGGGTGGGGCGCCAGTTTCAGTGCCTCATCACTCTCACACTAAAAAATTTTTTTTCTGATATCCAATCTAACACCTTCAATGTTAGCCTCTTTCAGTTTAAAATTGTCCCCCCTTCTTCTGTTGCTATGCACCCTTGTAAAATTATCTGTACGATGCCCTCAATGTTTTAAAACTTCAGTAGTATCACTAAAATCTGGTAGGTGTGCTTGCAGAGGTAAGACTATAACTTAACTATAATACAATCATGTTGCTCAAAGAAAATATTTGTTTTTCTCTCTGCAATGGCTTCTTGTGAAGAAATTTTATTATGAAATATAAAAATAGGGGTAGAAACATTTTATGAAAATAAATGAAAGACATTATCAATATATTTTAAGTTCTAAACAGAAGTGAAAGAACAGGCATTCCTGATCATTTAGCTTAAACTTCCTCAAAGCAAGCTTTTCTATCTAACATTATTTTCTCTTTCATTCTTCTTCACACTTTCACCTTCATCCTTCTCCTTTGATCCATCTTACCATTTTCTGTCCCAACATTTTTTTTATCCCTTCTCTTCCTTTTTGTCTCACCATTTTTTTAAAAAATTCTTATTTCTCACTCGTAGAAATACTATATCTGAGTTCAGGATGGTCAAGTTGATTGATTTTCAAATATGAAAGAATGATAATATAAAATTGAACCCCAAAGTTTTTTACAGAATTGCTTTGTCAAGGGCTTTGTCAAGTTATCTATGGAGAATGCAAGCACACACATGCATGCACACAAATAAGCAAACAAGCAAACAAAAATAAAACCCATAAAAACAAAACCAAAACTGATATCAAGGAATGCAACACTGAAACCAATGCATGCAGCACTAAAATGTGGAGGTTGGGAAAGGGAATAATTGACTGGGGTTCTTTTCTAACTTCCTCTTCTTTCCCCATCTGAAAATTAAAAGAACAGGACAATTGACTTTTGCTCACACCATTCTAAAGATTTATGAGCACAGTCTGAGAAGAGTTTCAGATGTCTTCCGCAGAGTCACCACAGAAAGTGTTGGTTTTTTTTTCCCTGACGCTTAGCTGTGCATGCAGTTGGTTACTCTGCTGGTCTCTGTCCTCTCCAAGCAGGACAGTAAATTTGGGTGTCCAGCCTCAGTTTAGAAATTCTGAGAATTAGGCACCAATATGTGAGACAGAGCATCGTGGACACAGACTGGTGAAATATCACAGATTTTGAAAATATTGTTTCAAAATGCTCCAAACACAAGCTGAAGGTCTTACCTGTGTAAGATACAGATTTTGAAACTTTTACTGCTGTTTTTGTTAGCCAGGTGAAACCAAATTGTTCACAAATGTTAAAGAAACAAGTGATAGAAAAGTTGGGGAAGATAGAATCCAGTGAACATTTACTGGCATGTTTAATTCTGAAAATAGACCACTGCTTTTTTAACTCTTTTTTTACTATAAGCGGTAGTAAAAAAGAAGATATTTTTTTTTAAGAATTCAGCCTTGCTGAATTATTGCCAGAATTATGTACGGTGGAGTTCAGCCTTTTTTTTTTTTTTTTTTTTTTAGATTAAATTTAATGAGAAGGGATTGGCTTCTAGCAGCAACTCCACAGCTTATCTTGTGAAATTTATGAGTTAGGAAAAAAAAAGGTGATCAAAAGCATACAAATGTAATAGTCTGCTGTAAATCTGAAAATCACAGATTTTCATATTTAAAATGATAAAATATATTACCGAGTCTAACTTAGCAAGCAGGAAATTTGATTTTTAAAAACATCTATCAAAGGTGGGATCACTAACTAAGTTAATATACCCTTTGACAATTAATAGATAATGTTTTTATTTAAAACAACACTTTAGATTAAATAGATTAAATGTCAGAAGGTGTACTTTTTACGATTTAATAAAGTTCAAGTTAGAGGGAAAAGACGTCATTATTACTTTAAAATATATCCAAAACTAATAGTCAATTTTTTCAAATTGATTTTTTTAATGTTGCTTAAGTTTGCACAATAAAAAAATCAAATAGCTAATACTGTCTCAAGTGCAAAACATTTTTCAACACACTTATACTTAAAGAAAACTTTTGTCAAGTAGAATAATCTGAAAAATCCCTGTTGAGCTAATTCCAGTAGCTATATCAGTTGAGTCTATAGAAACAAAATGTTCATACACAACATACTTTTTAAAAAATCTGTATAGATTTTAATGGATATTTGTTTTTTTTTTTCTTTCTTAATCTTTTAGTCTGAATATTTCCTAATCTTGCATGAAGTTCATCACTTCCACACTTAATGAAATGTATTTAGAGCACTGCCTATATATTCCTGCTGGGTCCTGATTGTGTAAGCCATCTTGCCTTTCAAAGTATCTCCATGGATAGTGGGAGCTAGAGTTCTTTTGAAAAACAAAATACTACAGAAGCACAGAAGTTTTCAGAGCCCAGTTAGAGGGAAGGGTGAATCTAATGGTTTTTAGAAAGAAAGGCAAGGTGTCTTATAAGTGCAGCAGAGACATTGCTTAGAAGATGTACAGGTGCCTTTTAGAAAATACTCCTAATTTGTTATGTCTTGGGCTTTGACTGTTAACAGTTGTTCTTCTCCTATGTATCCACCTTTTTTTCTCTTTTTTTGTGTGCTTTGTGCTTGTAAGCTTTGATTGGGCTTGAGTTTAGTCATCTATTTCCTGTAGAGTATAAACTTTAAGAAAACTTAATAAATTTTCCCTATTAGATCCTTAAAAGTAATGAGTTTATTTCCTTTTTGGAGGGAAGCCTAAAAATAAGATTTTTTTTATTGACAATAAAATTTATTTCTGTCCCTTTTTCTGGAATAAAGCCTGCTCCCATCTCTGTGGAATGTGAATTTTTTGAAATGGTTCCAAAAATACATGAAAGGAGATAATATTTTTGTTCTTGGCTTCTCTTGGCTGCCACAAAGAACAAAACAATGAAGGAGAGATCTATAATCAAATTGCTGTCACTGAACACAAATCCAAAATATTTCAAGGAGAAAGGTTCTGCAGAAGGAACTTTCATGTAGGTGATAGAATGTGAAGAGTCATCGAGGGAACTAGACTTCTAAGGGAGCTAAGAAGTTCAGATCTCAAGGTAATGCTGTGCAAAAGCCCATGTCAAAATCATGCTCACAGGATTCTGATAAATTACTAGGTATTACTGACTACAAGACAGAGCTGAGTGAGCAGATGCAGGATTTAGAATGCAGTATATGTGGTTTTTACATTTTCTTTTTTCACCTCTGATTTACTATGTTTGAGGGATAGTTGAAAGAACTGGTACTTTAGTAACCCCCAAGACCTCACCTTCCTGACTAATCAAGTTTATTTCCCAAAAACTCAGGACTGCCGAGACAAGGAGTATGCCACCTGTCCTTGTTTAGTGCAAGTACAAATTTTTCAACATTATTAGGCTTGTGGAATTGTAGAAAGCTGATCTATAGGACCTATAGACTACTTTTTGTTTTTAATGTATGTATAGAAACAATTTCTTTTGTCTTTGATATCAATAAACACATTAAGTTCTAGCTGGGCTTTTACCCTTCTAATTTTCTCCCTGCATAAATTTATTACATCTTTATTATCATCCTGACTTGCCTATCCCTAAAGGGCACAAACTCTCCCTCTTCTCCTGAGTTCCAGCCAAACCTCTTGGTTCAGCCAGGCTGGTCTTCTTTCCTGCCAACCCATCTTCCAGCACATGGTGATGGCTTGTTACTGCCTCTATAAGATTTCCTTCTCGAAGAATGTCCAGATTTTGTGTACTCTTCTGCCCTTCAGGACTGTCTCCCAAGGGACTCTCTCACCCAGTCCCCTAAGCAGGCTAAAGTCTGCCCTGTGGCAATCCAAGGCAGCTGTTGTGCCGACCTCCTTCTTTAGATCCCTGAGAACAAAAACCTCATAACTTTTCATGATCAGCATGCCCAAGACTGCCTCCAAGCACCATATGAACCACCAGATCCAACAGGGTGTCTTCCCTAGCTGGCTCCCTCAGCAGCTGTGTCATCTTTCCACAGGCAGAAAAGCCCCAATTCTTATGTGAGCATTCTCAGGCACTCCCATGGTTCCTAATACATCAATAACCCTTGCACCTTTCCTGCCGTATGTCGGGTTCTATCACATCATAGAGCATTTAGTTGCTGCTTAGCTGGTATGACGACAGACAAATTTGTGTTTTACTCTGTCATGTGATATGACATTGCCTGATGAGATCCTAGAACTCTTTAAATAACACTTGCTAGGATTTATAATCTCTCTTACTGAAAGATATTTCATTTCAGCAGGTGATTCCACCTAATATATCTTCTTGAACTATGTTTGTGAAATTAGAGACATATTGAAAATTAATTAATAGTATTTTTAGGGCAAACAAATTATGTTAGCCTTAACTACAAATATGATAAATCATTTTCTCTTACAAATGTATCCATATCAAATGTTTTGTCTGCAAATTGCTATCTTTCCAAAGTTCCTCTTTCTCTAATCTTAAATATTTTTCTGCCATCTATATCTCTACTAGGTCAACCAAGGATCCTAGAAACTCTGGGAAAGTCATAGAGTGAGCCCCCCTAAACAGATTCCTGGGTGTAGGAGGAAGAGGAAATTGATCAGGAATAGAAAGTGTGAATTACTAAGAGTAATTCCTGTGTGGTCAGCTTGGTTTCCTTCTGGGATAATATGGTGGGTTTGATCCTAGCTGGCTGCCATACCCAGCCACTGCTCTCTCATTCCCCATCAATGTGAGGAGAGGAAAAGGAGATGTAAAAGCTTGTGGGCTGAGATAAAGACAGGGAGATCAATTACTGTCATGTGAAAAACATGATTAGGGGAAGATTTCTGAATTTACTGGCAATTAATAACAGTGAGAAAATAAAGTGATTAAAAGAGATTAAAGCAGTGAGAAAATAAAGACAAACATAAAAATACCTTCTCCATATACCCACCTTCTCCTCAAGCTCAGTGTCATTTATTCACTCTTCTAGCTCCTGCTCTCATCATTGCAGGGGGTTAGGGAATGGGGATTGCAGTCTGTTTATAACACTTCATTTCTCCTGCTCCTTCCCCCCAAGGCTGTTCTTTTTCTACCACATAGGATCCCTCCCATGGGAGACAGTTTTTCATTAACTGCTCCAACATGAATCCTTCACGTGGAGTACAGTCCACCAGAAAGAGACAATTTCAATGTGGGCACAGTTTGTGGCAGGAAAACTGCTCCTGTGTGGGCTTCTCTGCACAGGATGCAATTCCTGTTGGGAGTCTGGTTGTGCTTGGGTTTCCCAAGGGCTGCACCTTCCTTCAGGATGCATCCACCTGCTGCAGCATGTGGTTCTCCATGAGATGCAGGGTGGATTTTTGCTCCACTGTGGTTCCAAAACATTGGAAGTGATGTTTGGAAATTCTTTTTATTCCCTTTTATTTTCTCAGATGTTTTAAAAATAAACATGTCAAGAATTATCTAATAATACTGTTTGAAATCCTGGTGCCCCTGAAGGCACTGATAAGTCTTTCCCATGCACAGCTATGAGATCAATAGAAGGACACTTTAACAAAACCACCTTTCTAATATTTTGGATATGTGACCTCTGTGTTTCTGTCCTACAAGCTGATGCCTCAGTGAAGAAAAGTATAGCGAAGCTTATTTTTCTGTGTAAAGCTTTGAGAAATGCCACATTACTATCTGTATGAAATTTTAGAGTTATAACACACCTTATCAATCCAGCAGATAGACTTCTTTGAAGCTCATTGACAGTATTAGAATAATTAAAATTCAAGTTGGTGGATTTATTTTTCTTATTGAAAACCTAAACACTGTCATTAAGTTGTCTCATGCCTTACAGCTGAAGCTAAAGCATAAATATCTTAATTTGTCTGTTTAAGATTTGCATCAACATCGAAAATTAGATGTCTGTAATGAGCTATGGCTTCATCCAAAGGATGTTAGGCTCATTCTGTTGACTTCATTGACATTAGACAAGATCTTCTGTGAACTTATGCCATTCTCTTAAATTAGACATGTTGTATGTAATGTATGTATGTTCTTGTCAGACAGAAAAATAGCTTTGAGTAATCAGTATGCGAGTATTGAGCTATTATGTTCCAAAATAATTTGGTTTGATTCCATCATTTTATAGAACAATTTTTAATGTTTCAGAGAATGATGAAAGAAATTATGCACAAAAGCAGAAGAAAATAACTTGTGGGGAGTATTAAATATTCCTGCTACATACTTATTTCTAAAAATGTAGGAAATTCTTTAGTTTCAAAATGTTAAAAACTATCTTTAAATATTTTTCTGAAGAAATAGATATGCTAATAATGGCTAATCTCTTGTCATAATTTTATTTTTTCCTCTATCATTCAGCTGATGCATTTTGTATTATCCATTCAAAAACTAAAGAAGGGTTCTGCTGAAATATGAAAAATATATTAAATTGAAGTTCCTGTTGCAAGTTTGGACTTCTGATTTTTTTTTTTGAGTAAAACTTCCAACATCCAAATAATTAAATGAGGCAAAATATGTATAATTAGATTAAAGAATCTTTGTGGATGATATGTATCATATGCATCTCATGTTCAAGAGCATTTTGTCAGTAGTAGGAGTTGTATCAAAGGTCTGTGGCTTTTTTTTTCCTCGTAAGTTTTTTTACTGTCCTGATTATAGGTTTTAATTCCAATTATTTTTTTCTAGTGATGTTGTTATTTCAAATCTAATGGTCCTGAAAACATACAGAACTTAATATTGTGAATCTTATTTTCAAAATGTGAATGGACATATGTATAAAAATGAACCATTAGATAATCTTAATAATGATTTGTTTGATATTTGATTATCTGCATACTTCCAGTCACCCTGGAAGGACATTTATGAGGGTAAAGCTCACCTTTTATCCACACATTTGAGGTGTGTGTGTGTGTGTTTGTGTGTGCATGTACACGTATATATCATACATGCACAACTGTACATGATTCTGAAAGTTGATATTGAGAATTATTGGGAGTGGTATTTCACTGCAGTGTCTATGCTCTTTCAAATGGGACTAAGGGAATTTCCAAATTATCCAAGTTCATTAATTATTTTTTAAAATTTTTATTAGGAAGGACTCTGAACAGCATTTTTATAATTTATTTACTTTGCTCATTGAGAAGATAACTTGAAAGATTACCTAATGTTACTTCATGTAACCATCAGTATTCAAATATTATCTACAGTGTATTTTTCCAGAATTGTAGAAATTTTGACCTCCTATAACAGACAGAAGTATTTATTTACAACAAAGTAAAGATACTTGGGGAATGATCAATGACAAACGATTTAGTGATAAATAGGCTTGAAAGCAAGAGTCTGAGACATCAGAGCACAAAAAATTGCATGGCTCCAGTGTAGTGATATTCAAACATAGCAGAGGGTGCAGCTAAGTAGAGAAAGCACCAAAGCCTAAGGCACTATTGTGAATAGCAATTACACATTCACAGAATCAAGTAGGTTGGAAAGGACCTTTTAGATCAAGTCCAAACTATGACCTAACACCATCCTGTCAACTAAATTAAGTGCCACATCCAGTCTGAAACACCTCCAGAGATGGTGACTCCACCATCTCCTCAGGCAGTCCACTCCACACCCAATGACCTTTTCTATGAAGAACTTCTTCCTAATACCCAATTTAAACCTCTTGTGGCATAGTTTAAGACTGTGTCCTCTTGTCCCATCACTGGTTTCCTGGGAGGAAAGGCTGACCACACCTGGCTGCAATCTTTTTTCAGGTAGTTTCAGAGAGAGCTTCCACTGTAAATTAACAGCCTGAAAAACAAACCTTCTGATGGTTCACCAGAACAATGCAATCACAGAGCCAGGATCTGAGGCTGGAAGGAGTATCAAGAGGTCACCTAATCCAGTTCCCTACTCAAAGCAGGTCTAATCCAAGCAGGTTGCCAAACACCCACAACAGCAGGGATCCCACTAGCCCTGTCGGCCGCCTGCTACAGAATTATACCACTCTAATGCTTAAAAAAGAAAACAACAACAAAAAAATCATAATATGTGACATTTCTCATGTTTTCAGGAAATGATAATTTTTATGCCATTTGTGTTGCTTTTATTCTACACTGTTTTGTGGGGGCTTTGAGGTTGTAATGTTAGAAAATAATGAATTTTTGCCATATCTGTGGCTCCAGTAGAATGGGACTGGAATATGTCCCATTCATGTTAACAGAGATACATACAACATTGTCACTTAGACAATGGGCAGAGCCCATTGTAAATTATTCTATATTTGCCACATCTAGCAAATCCTTCATGTAGTACAGAGCAGATATATGTAGCCTAAAATTTTAGCAGAAGGATAGCTTTTCCCCATTACTGTTCTATTTTTCAGACTTCATTAAAAATTTGAATTCCATATGATAAGATCTTAGTTGTCTGAATGAAGTCCTACCTTCATTGATTTCAATGTTTTATATTTAAATACAGATCGTTTAATATTTCCAAGCACAGAATACCAATTACTTTTTGTTATAACCTACATTTTTGCTTTGTTTATCTTTAAAATTTGTGTCCTGATTCCAACAAAAGACATAATTTATACCAAACTTTAAACAATATAGTGTCCTAGCAGGAAAATTGTTTTTCTCTTTTATTCTCTTCCCATCTGCTTGTAATTTTGTACTTAAACCTCATTGAGTTTCTAACAAAGTTTTCATGTATTTGCATATCTGCAATGGCTTTTAAAAACGCAGTCATTAAATTAAAGTGGATGGCTCATAAGAATGGGTAAAAATTAATAATTTAAAGTTGCTTTTGTTATACTGTGGCATCAAATATCTGAAGTATATTAGTTATTCCAAGAATTATTGTGTCAATGACTTTCTTTGTAATCAAAACTGGAAAAAACCACCAAGAACAGTAATATTGATAGTAGAGAGGAGGGAATTTGGCAGTCTTTCCATGCTCTCTTGTCCTGCCTACCAGACCCCATCTCTCTCATCAGCAGGCCACGCATTCACAGAGATTTACTTTCAATAGATGTATTTTTAGTGACAAAGCTGCAAGTTTCTAGGGAAAGAAATATGGAGAGTAAAGTCATGAAGGGAGAGTGTCTTAGTGCAAGATAAATAGTGTCTTCTAGAGCATTGTCCATCTACATGAGCACTAGATAAAGGATACTGGAAGATTTAATACAGTCCTTATCATCTGAACATTAGAAAGAGACTTTAAATTACTGGTTCATCTGTTACCCTCTTCCTAAAAGAAACCACCTTATTGCATTACCAAAATACACTATTTTTTATCAAAGTTTTAATTGTGTGTGGTATTCAGGACCAACAGTGATGCTCCACTAAGCGGGCAGGATTCAAAAGCATTTTAGACTATTATCAGAAAAATATGGGATTAGAGTGTGATAAGGTTTATTTTTACAACTGGAATTAGAATGCAGGCCTTTATAACTGCCTCAATATTATTAGTGTGAACTAAATTTGGAGTTGGAGCTGATATTTTTTAAACTTCAGAATAGTCAGATGTGTCATTTCTGAAGACTTGAAATTATAGCCTTTTGGCTTCTTATCTACGAGATTTTTGAAGGGATACATAATGGAAATCATGATTAAATATATCAATCAAAAACTTTGGATAAAAGGTTTTAGATTCTTAATATCAGCTACTCAAAATTAGAGATAATTTTGAATTTCATACTTTTGTATCTAAGTTTCCCATGTGTGAACTCTCACTTGTAAATACACTGCAGTCATCACCAAAGCCAAAGGCTTACAAGAAAATAAAATTTCTATTTTCATTGAATGGTTTGAACACCAGCACATTGTCTTGAACAGAGATGGTAAAACATATTATTTTAATAATCTCTTATAAATTAGGTGCTTTAATTTCTGTGCAGCAAATTAAAAATGAAATACTGTATCTAGAAACATTTCATAGTGTAGTTGCAGAAGTTCAAACACAAGTTGCGCAAGTTCGGATCACTAAAGGAAAACTGGGAGCTGAGTAGCACTAGTTGAAGGTAAACAAAGGTCATACATCCAAGATATATAAACATTCTATATTTGATGAAAATACAGAAGCCTAAATGGCAGATCCCTCCCCTATAAGAAGAAAAACCAAGGGAGAGCAGAGAGAGTAGCTGCCACAGTCATGTTTCTCCTGGTTTAGGATGCTCTCCCTGAGCAGTGCTGCTGTTTCTCCTCAGTAAAGCCTCCCTTTCCCCTTGGTACAGAGGTACTAGTTTTAGATTTGCAATTCACTATGTTTTGCTATTGCAGACCATCAATCATAGTAATTAATCTTTGTTACATTTTTGCTTTGAGCAATTTAAAATTTTAGGGAACACTCTAAATGTGCATGGTATTTTCATACTCCACTCTTCCTGTACAACTTGACAAGTATGGTACCTAGCAAAGGTAAACCTGCACACCACACCAACACCTCTGTATGGATCGAGTAATAGCAGCATGATCCTGGAACAGAGAAAGAGCAATATAATCTTGGCCTGGTTTCAGAAAAAGATATGTGATGAAATATGGGATTTCCTCATGAAACTGAAAGGAGAAGGGAGATACAGACACCATACGAAACACCAAATCCAAGAAACACAATTCTTTTGGAAATTTCTTGCCTCTGAAATGCCTGAAATGTATTTCCCAGTACTGTCCTCAAATATAAAATTAGTAAGATTTAAGACTTCCTGTTCTCCTCATGTGCCATTGCTTCTGTGTGGATCCTGCCTAATATACATAAGTTCAAGGTCAGTGATTTGGTTATTTCCATTACTAGCTAAAGTTTTCAGAAAGCTCTTGCATTGAAGGCATTTTAAGAATGTCATGCCCTCAATGTCTGTCTGACTCGAGGTGAGCTCACAGAGACATCAACAGGGGGCAAAGAGGTCATAACATCAAATTAGTACCATCACTTCTTATGTAGCAGTCAGAAAACACAGAAAGTGGGAGGATAAAATAAGATCACTGCATAATGTCTTGGCCTTTATATTTCATATTTGTTGGCTTCCTTAATAAGACAAAGCATGTGTTTATCAGTCTGAATTAATAGTCTTTAAGCCCATTAAGAACTCTTTCATCTTATATTAGGGTTGGATAAAAATGTGAAATAAGAGAATTTTTATTGTTTTTCATTCTGTAAACCAAATTGGCTACAAAATAGTAATTTCAGAGGTTGCATAATAGTTATAATTAATAAATATCTTTGGTGCTCAGCAACAGCTATTTAAACAATTCAGCTGGAATTCCGCTAGGCAAGGTTTTTCTGTGCAAAAATTTGCAAAGAAACAAGAATTTGCAATGAAGCTCTCTAAGAAAAAGGGGTTTAGTGACACAGACCTGCACTCTGGATTTTAAATATTTCTGCAATATTTAGCATTTCTGGTGCAGTTTTATGATGCCATATAAATATTGAAGACAGTTCTTTCTAGACAAGTCTTAAATATTAATAATTTTATTAATTTTTTTTTCCCAGCTTCCAAGTACTTCTTAGGCCTAGTGACTTGGTGGTTATTTTGATCTTTCAGTGTTTGAAAAAAAGGAATTATATACAAGATGTATCAGTCATGCTATTTTCATCAGAATTGCAGATAAATTAATATTTGGTGATCATGCCTCTAATATCGAGGCAGGGAAGTATCTTTTTTTCTCTTCTTCATGCTGAATGTCAGGTTATGGAATAATACCTGCAGACTTAAACAATCTCTTGAAATGGAAAATTTTGTGGCAGCATAGAATATGTATCATTAAATATTACTTTTATTATACAACTATGTTTTTCTTGTCCTGAAACAATTTTGAGTTGTAAAGCACCATTTTTCTGCCCCCAAGCATTTTACAGTCTACAAAGTTAAAGTAAAAATCAAGTACTTCATTTGCCTGAAACATCAAACCCCATTTATTTCCCTCCCAAGAGAAGAATTAACAAAAGGTTAAACAAAAGTGTTATTCCTCTGCCCTCAAGCAAGTTTATATCTCATCTGGGATACTCTTTCCATTGATATGTGAACATTTTCATGTGTATGTGTGACAATCCCCTGCATGTATATAGCTCTAAATAAACACTCTATGCAGTCACCTCCACCAGAATCACATAGCTGGAAAATATTCCTCAGGCTAATGGGAGGTAGTTGCATTTAAGAAATAAAATTTTATCAGGTGTTAAGACATGCCTAATGTACCAGAATTCTTCTGATCATTGGAATTTCTAATTATCTGGGTGTCACCATGAAAAAGAGAAATTTGGGGTCTGAAAAAAGGAGAGTTTGAAGGCGGGCTGTCAGAGTGGAGCATGGTTAACCACATCTGTACACCTTTCACAGACATCTAACAGGCCAGTCAATTTAGTCAGTCATTCAGCAGAAATCCTTTTACAGTCTACTGTACACTTTTATACATTTCTCATTCTGCAGAGATCTACAGAAATCATAACTGAATTCCACAAAGTTACAAATTTTCATTAGTTAAATTTATTTTAAAGTTGGAATGAGTGCAAACTTGTAAGTATATTATTCAGCTTATCACAACCTTCAATATTTCTGGCAGGTTTTGACTGGCTATGTTTTGGTGTGCATTTGGAATTTTTACAGGTCTGAAGATATTTAGAAATAGCTAATCTTTCCCTTAGTCCCTTCTATGTGTTCTATTCAGATGAAGTGATAGAAAAACAAAAAACTGAAAAAAAGTTAAATTTTGTCTCAGAGATATTCTGAACACTATGACTGTGCATATGAGTACAGGATAGATCTACTGTCCATGAGAAAGTATTTTCAGTTTCAGGCAGAAATTTTTATGCTAGTCCAACTAGATTCAATGTCTACTTCTGTGTGCTGAATTAATATTCAGACTATTCCATAGGTGATGGAGGACTAAAGACTAATGTATCAAGGAATACAAATATATATAATCAGCAAAAATATTTGTATAATGCTATGTATAATACTTCATATTTATGGATGTCCAGGGTATATTTGACCAATCCCTTAGCCTAAAGTCTACCTGATAAGAAAAAAAGAAGCCATTCACAGAACAAGAAAATTAGGACTCATGACAGCAACAGTTTTAAAGTCCTACTAAGGATATATCTCTTCCTTAGATGCCACACTTCATAAAAGTACGGCACATCATCTTCTCCTTAACATTTCTTCCTGCCCTCTAAAACTGCCTTTTCTAAAGAAAACTGTGATATAGGACAAGTTGAAAGTTCATCCTTAAGTTATTCTTCTGAAGTGTATTCTGCAAACTTTCTTAAAAAGTGCTTAGAATAAGGGCATATGAAGTGTCAATCCTTTTGAAGGCATAATCCAATTAATTAACTAGAGCATGAGAACTCTCTTTTTTTATACACAGTGTACAAGTCAAGTTGCAACATCTAACAAAGTTGTTCATCTGTGCTACTTCAGAAAGTCTTATGATAAAGATTATCATAGACTGCAGAGCTGGAACAGCAATTAAAGTAGACATCTGAAAATTAAATTTGGACAAAGTTATGTTTACTTTCTTTGATAGCAATTGATATATCATAGTCAACGGTGATAGTGAGCTGACTAATAGTTAGCTAAGAGAAACAAAAATATAAAGCCATAGGGGCTTATTTTTTTGTTGCTTGGATTCTTTTTTGTTTTGTTGATTTTTTTTTGTTTGGGTGGTTTAGTTTTATTGTTGTTTTTTTTTTTGGTGGTGGTGGTGGTGGTTTTTTGTGGGGGGGGTGGGTTTTTTTTGGGGTTTTTTTTTTTTTTTTTTTTGTTTGGTTTTTTTTTTTTTTTTTGTGGGGGAGCTTTTGTTGGTTTTGGGGGTTTGTTGTTTGGTTTCATTTTTCTGTATGTGCACTCCATTTCAGAGTGTTACTTTGGAGAACTGTCAACGTTGCACACTTAATAGGAGAAGAGGATTTATTTTATTTTATTTGTCCTCAAAAAAAGCCACCAAAAACACCCTGGAGATCCCTCACTGCAAACTTTTGACATATTATTAGTAGATTAAAATTTCTTTCTCAGAAATTAAATTCCTCTTGCAGCACTGGTGTCAAAGGTGAAGTGAATGACTTCATTAGAGCAAATGATGTCAGTAATATGACTAGTAAATTTTTCCCCTAAAAACCAGAGTGGTGATGTGATTAAAACTTTTCATGTATTATACTAACGACAAAGTAATTATTTTACATTAATAACAAAATAAGAAATATATTTCCTTTATGTGTTATCTTTGCTCTGCCCTTGAGAGTTTGTGCAAAACAACCTTTTAAGAAATACTTTAAAGATTTTTTTTTTCAGGTTTCATTTTATTTATTGTTAAAACCATCTTAGCTTTTCTTTTTTTTTTTTTTTGAGAGCTCTGCATATTTTTCTTTCTCAGGTGCATACCAATGACAGAGAAGGAAAAATGAGTGATGCTAAGGAACATCAGCGCTTTTACTGTTAACATTGGCTTGGGTTATAGCCCTGCAGTCATCAGTTATGTTCTCTGGCTGTCATGCAGAAGTAATATCACACAAACATATGAATACCTTGGTTTGGTAGTGGTGCTGTTAAAATCATGAGAGATGCTTTGTTTCAGATATCTATTGGACTTTGGCAAAGCTTCATCTGTATATTTGTATTAATATTTGAAGAATGTGCTACTAAAATTAAAAGTCATCCATTGCAATTTTGAATTTTTTCAGAGAAGTTAAGGAAGAAAATTTTTCTCTAGTTATGATACTGACTTCTCTATGATTTTATGGTGTTCTTCTTTTGAAGACTTCAGTATCGGTAACCTTATTTCCTAGGAGTGTCAGGGAAGTCATAAATTCATCATAGAAATAACAAAACCCTCCTTTCTAAAAATTCAGGATATGATTTCCTTTAGTTATGAGTATTGTGTGCTTTTGATCCAGTGGAAAAGCAATATAAAGATTGATTCTGCTGCAGTCTGTTGCTAGAGTTCTCCCAGGATATGAAGTGACTGCGTGCCATAGAGATCACAGTTCTTCATGGGGTTTTTTTATTCTTACCATTGACTGCACCCTGACAGCTAGATGACTTTTATAAGAGGTTGTTAGCCTTTTTAATACTGTATATTCATATTTCAATAATATAAGGAGATATAAGTGGTGTTTGAGACTAAATCTAGTTGAGGATTTGCACTTCTGTTTTTCAAATACTTACAGTGACTTTGTTATCCATGACCTAACCTTCATTATTAGGTGTCTGATGTCTTTTAATCTTCTTACACTCACCATGCATGTTTTGTTATAAGTGATAAAGCACTTCTATCAAAGCAATCCTTATCTGAATATTAAATAGAACATCTCTTGAGGTTTTGTTTCCTATCTCAGAATGAATTAATTATTTTTATGACCATTTTCTTTAAAGAAAAAATGCATTAGCATTTTAATACCATCTTCCAATCGATATTTAGAAGACTGAGACAGAAATGTGGACAGCAGAGAAATTAACTTAAATATCAAGGAGTAAAATTTAAAATGTATATTTATTATAGCATGGCATGTTTTGATCATAGAAACTCAATGCCATTTCAAAGTGGAAAAAGGGGCAAATCTTGTTTTCTGATGCAGTAGAAAGGAAAATCCAGGACACAGACCAAAATCTGAATTAGTCTGGTATTTGCTTTAGGTCAAGTCACATTTTCCTAGGCACCAGGATGCTGCTCTGTCCCTAACTGCCCTCTGTGCAAATGCAAGAATAAATCTGCTTAGTGTCATTTTCTACCATTTCTTACAGAGATGAACTGTTTTCTGTATGAGAGAGAGAAACTATTGATTTTGATTTTGGACATAGCTGTGGGGAAACTTCTAGGCCTTGATGGAAATGATTTAGTAGAAGAACAAGGTATTGCACTTGTGCAACCTACCATATGAAAATATTTCCCATTTATTTTCATGTTTTCAGATGGCAAAAACACAAACCAGTGTAAGTGACAGTTCCTGAGAAATGAGATAAAAGCCAGGGTAAAACCAGACACCAAATAACTTGGTAAATTTTGTTTTAGGAGAAGGTGTGTAATCAGAAACAAGATTATAAAGTATTAACTTTGGAATTGCACACTCTTGGTCTTTTTCCAGGTAAAAGAAGTAAGAAATACAAAATTACTCTCCCTGAAATTGTTCCTAAAAATTAGATTAAAAAAAAAGAGAGTTACTACATGTTTCCTGTGCCAGATTAAACTGAATTAATGCTGTTTTGTGAGAAGCAAATACATGCAATAGAATAATTCATGTGATATAATTTGTTACTAAACCATACTATTATATATATATATATATATATAAAAATATATATACACACAAAAAGAAAATTGTTATTACAGCTTAAATAAAATCTACCTTAGACCAAATAAAGCTGGCGTGTCCACTTAGCAGTTTAGGCATAATCTGGACAGAATCCAGACTGCTGTTTGTAAATAGAAAACAACTGAAGATCCTTTTGGGACTTTGGGAGAGTTGCTACTTTCAGATAAACTGGACATTTATTATTTTTAAGAGCAATTTCAATATATCTACCTGTCATTTTTTCAGAATAAAAATATTTTGGAAAAAAAGTAGGATAAAAAATATTATATTATTTACTCCATTGTGTCTATTTTGACTTTTTTCCTGTATATCTTCTCTAGGCTTTGCTTTCTTTATCTGTCATCTCCTATAAGAAATATCAAAAATTTTGCTGTACATGTAAAATCTACCTCATTGGGTGTATCTGAGAGCAAATAAAATATTTTTCTGTCAGAATAAAATAGGTCTATCCATATCACAGAAATGAAAAGGAATTTTATAAACTGTTGAATTTAATATTTATCCAAATTTATTCCTTAACCAGACTCATAATGCAAACTAATTTCAGTAAATCAGTATATTAAACTTGAAAATCGATTTTGTACATAAATAACAGAAAATTCTGCGTGACTAAACAGAAGGAAAATGATCTCAATATTACACGGTCAAAACCAGTTTTTCACTGCAACACAATTCACTGACCTACTCACACGGTGGGGAAAAAAAAAAGATGTTTGATTTGAGTTCATTACTGCTTGATTTGTGATTGGGTAGTATTTGTCAGTAAGTCTTACTCAAATGTTGAGAGAATACTTAAATTTTTTCAATAAATTTTGGATTAGTCCCTAAAGCACATAAATGCACTCTGTCAGATACACTGCTACGTAACCACTGCTTCTCATTCCCTTTTTCATGAAAATGGCTTCAGAGTTTGTAATTACAGCAGCTAATACAGCAAAATAGGCCTAAGATTTAACAAATGTGATGCAGGCTTTTTCAAGAGTTTTTTGTACTAATTGGTTACACCCTTTCTGTCATTTGCTAGGTCTAATTACAAGGGTGGCAGAGGAAGAAGAGTAAAGGTTAGTGGGGTCTCAGATCCTGTATTTGCTGTTTCTTAGGAGAATGTAGCTTCTGAAGAAGCCAGATCCTCTTTTAATGACTACTGGATCATTACTGAGTTAATTAATTTGGGAAGAAAGCAAAAGTCTCTCAACAGTATCAGAAAAAAGAAAACATATAATCTCTCACAAAAGATCTTTCAAGTCTCTATTTCACAACTAGTAGATCTTTGTAAATTACATTCATTTCCAGTAAATTAATTTGGACTGGTACATAATTTACAATTTTCATGTCTCATTATTTAAGCCATGGCAGCCATCATTTTGACACATTTTGTCCATAGGTGAGTAATCAGGAGTTTCTGGGAGAACCAGGGTAGTTTTGTCTGCTCTTAGGCTCATATTTAACCATTCATCAATGCCTCTAACAAGGAAAGAGAAAGTAAAACCACCAGAACACTGTAACTAGACATGGCTTCTTTCCACACCCATGCAGGCTCCTGAAGGAGGTAGCTTAGTCATTCCAGACTGTAATGGAGACACATCAGAATTTAAAAAATGAATAAAATAAGACACATTTAAACAATATTGAGCAGAGAAATCTTTTCAAGTGTGTGTGTGTTTTGCTATCAAATGATGCAGTAGCTGAAACAAAGCCATGTGGTTTCAGAACATCCCACAGTCACATACATTCCTTTGTACTTTGGAGGGCCAGATTCACAGAGTAGTTAGGGAATAAAGTGCTTAAAATCTGTAAATATGTTCCAAAGGGGTTATTTATTAACATAATTTAATAGAATGTAACATTTTGACAATGACTGGCCGTCTCAATGCTTACTTCACACTCATTTCCAGGAAAGACACCACAGAATTCCATACCATAAATATTTTAATTCCTTAGCTTTGAGTTACTTCCTTTATCTCACCCTTGTGCATATGTACCTGACCAGGTGTGTTACTTCTTAAATATGCAGCTAAGTACAGCAAGGAAGGAACAACTGTACCACCTCATCTGGGAAAACTAACAGGAAATGCTATGCAGTACTCCTATCCCCATCAAGCAATAACTTATCTTCATTTGAGCAGAATGAGGTGAAAATGCAGGTTTACAATTTTTGATAGAAAATAGACCTGGTTTTAGCACAAAATCACAAATTTAGTCTTAGAACTCCACATGCTTAAAAATTCTGTATTTAGCTGTGTACAATATGTTACTTTTTGGAATAGATCTGGGGCTCTGCTGAGGGCAGATTTGACCAGCAACACATGAGGGCAGGATGTGAAAAGTAGTTTTTGTTTCAATTTTAAAAACTGAAATTATAATTCCTTGTTGGCTCATTAGAAATTTATAAGTGTTCAATTGGACTACACTACTATCAAAATACTGGCTTGCTGATCCCTACAGTAATTCCATGGGGTACAGTTACACAAGTGATGAGTTTTCTGTTCTGTACCAGAGACAGGTGGCTGTATTTTTATAAGGTTCTGACCTATTTTACCATTATATCATAAGGGTTTATTTAGTATTTAAAATGACAGGAATGAAGCAAGTGATCAGAAATTATGCTGATGGATATTACTTCCATACCAAAACTCTGTAGGTCATCCCTTTGTTAGTCATGTTTATTGTCTTCAGGTATAGCTGTAACCATAGATGCTATCAATTTGTCTGACCAGGCTAAAATGGCTGGACTGAGGTTTTCCACTTGTAGGTAGAGAAAATATTGCAGACATTTATCCTACATCTGGTCAATACTTCTGCAGCCCTTAATTGGACTTAATGTACTTAGCCTGAGACTACAGTTACAAACAAATCACAGAAAAATGCCATTAATTCATGGTAAGTCAAATTACTCTTTCCCAGTGTCAGGGTCAGTGAGTAGGTAAAAGAGATTTTACTTTCTTGTGATCTTATAGTGGTGCATTTTGTGGTTACTTGAAATGCTAACCCAGATTTCTCAATAGCAGGATCTTTTTTAATGCATGCATGGTCAGCCTGCGTGATAACACTTCAGTCTGACAAGATGCTTTCCTCAAGGGTCTTTAGAACACTGTGTACTGAAGGGGATTTCTAACAGCTCCTTTGAAAATTAGTTATGATCTTTCAAAGTGTGGCCAGCAAACAGCAAATCATGAAAACATTATGGTGTCAGCTTCATCTCCTTTTTGTCTGGAGGTTGGAACAAACCCACACTGTCAAGTACTTCCCACCCAGATCTGTAGAGCTTGTGGGTCTCCAGTACCTTCTCTGCACACCTGAGTCCTTTTGCATCAGATTTTTTTCATTACAGCTGGTAATTAATCCATCATCTTGTAAAAGCAGGACTGCTAGCCAGGTTAATAAATTTTAGGACCTACACAGGGAAAAAAAATCTTCGTAGCCTGGCTAACAAGATAAAACAGAAATTTCTCTGTCCTGATGGCCTGTTCTGGCACCTTCAAAATTTCTTCCTTAATGTTCAGCCTTCCTGGACCCCTTTGTTTTTAAGGGCTGCTTTCCAAGGGACTGTCTTAATCAGTGTCTGGGGCAGACCAAAGTCTGCCCTCTGGAAATCCAGGGTAGAGGTTTTATCAACAGTCCTCCCAACTTCACCAAGTATTGCAAATTCGATCATGTTGGGGTCACTGTGCTCAAGGAGACCTCTGACCACATCTCCCACTAGCACTTCTCTGTTTGTAAACAGCAGATTTAGTGGGGCCTCACCCCTGGAATGCTCACTTATGTTTATATCTTTGAATACTGTTGATTCCTAGCTATCTGGTATTTTAGTTTTCTTACCTTAACAATAGGAGTTTAGTCCACATAATTTCATATATTCAAGCATAAAGGTATGTTCATATATGCTTAACTTAATGTCAACCATTCAATGGTTGGCACACAACTTTTGCCTTCTTAATTAAAGTGTCCTTATCTCTGCCCAATAGTACTCTTGCCTTCCTTCTGTTTTCTCCAGATCCCACAGGAGGAGTCAGTGAGAAACTGCACGAGGGCTGTCCAGGGTCGAGCCACTACAATTACACAATCCCAAATTGAAGAAAGAAGATAAAAAAAAAAGTTGGGCATCGCTGTGCATAATGTGACATATTTGTAATGTTTAGTTTGTTTATTTTTTTTATTAAAGGAATTCTGCAACTGCTGAGTACAATCAGATGAAAAATTGCTAGTGTTCAGTTGTCAATGAATCAGAAAACTGGTCCTCTTTTCAAATCTGTGTCTTAGTACATAGCTTTAGAAAAAAATAAAATACAATAATAAAATTTTACTGTGAAAAAAAACCAAGTCATATTAATACAGTAAGAACATATTCATTTCACCAAAAATTATCCTCAGGATATGAGTGAAGACAATTGAAGTGTTTTATGAAAGTCAGCTTCCCAAATGACTTAATTCTACCTGAGATGAGGGTTTAAGTTTATACATCCATGTAGTCCCCTTGAGTCTAATATTTGAGCATATACTATGCAATACATGATTACCTATAATAACTCTTGACCTCACTGGCTATTCGCTCCAATACTAGCTTTCCTAAAAAACCACAAGTACTCTTTCCAATGATACACGTATTTCTAAAAATATGCTGTATTTTACAGAGCAGAATTCAGTTAATGGTGAGCAAATGAAAATCAAGGTATGTTTAACTACTAAAGTGCAACAAGAAATTGCTTGGTTTTCTCTGTTCTTACAAACCATACACATTCCCTTGCTCATTCTGGGAAAAAAAAAAACCCTAACTTATAATGTTTAGTGAGATATTTTCATATTTCAGGAAATTTCATTGGTATTCCAGAACTAATATTTTCTTTGCCAAAGAAAATACACTCCAGGCATAAATCATACAATAAAAAGAGTATGTCACTAAGAAAGAATACTATTACATATTCAAAAGAAATAAGTCCTTAAGGAAGGGCTGCTCTGTTCATAAGGAATAATAAACACTTTCCCATGTGAGGATCACTTAGTATTGTAGGCTGAAAGGTTCCCCTATGTTCTCCATCATAAGCCAGTGCATGATCAATACCCTGTTACTGAAACGTACAGCATTGCTGCAATCTATTCTAACTTGCATCTTACAGCACTTTCTTGAAAACCTAAGGCTCTTTTTGCCCCATTGTCACTGTAATTATAGTGTTAATTTTTATAGTATTATCAAAGGATATTTTCAAGCTTAAACACACCATATACATCCTTATAGTTTGACTGTATAAGAAATTTATTTGTCTCATTCCTTATGCAAAAGTTTCATAGTCTCAGTGTCATGCATTCATATTTTGGATACTTGGAGAAGATGGAAAAGTATAGAGTGATTAGCTTGCCTGTACATATTATATAACCAGAAAATCACTATATCCAATTAAATCTCTGTACTTAAGATAGATTAAAATATTAGGGTTTGGTTCTACCAATGCTTGTGGACAGAATGTTTTAGAAAAGTTACCAAATAGTATGATACTTGTTCAAGAATATTCAATAAATTTTTCAGAGCAGGATATGTTTCAATGATTCAAGAAAAATAAAATAAAATCTTCCATGTTCCGCAGTTGATTTTGAACATGAAGCACAATGACATGATTCTTCCCACTCCTGAAATCTCATCTAATTATTCAAGAATTAGTCAATAGCCAATAACCAGATTGAATACACCTGCCTTTTCATCTTCTTTGCACTGGAAAGCTCAGCTTCAGACTTCAGTGTACTTAAATAAAAAAATCAAGTTTTTTGACAACGTTCTAGATTTCCATAAACAAATTTGAATTTCCTCTTGAGAATAAGAAAGTGATGGGTTTATTGGCATAAAGTCTTCTCTTACATCAAAGAAATTGGTATTCATAAAAGAGCTTCTCTTAAGTACTTCTCTTCTAAATGTTCCATAGAAGTAGTTAAGACATCATGGAAGTTATCATGGTGGATACACACAAGTCAAAGAACAGGTTTCTTCAGTCCCACAGTAATAAGATGAATATGGAGTAGCTATGGGGACTGTAAAGTTTTTCAACATGCAGAAAGTTAGAGTAGATGGTCCTAAATTTCTTATGGTCTTGAGCTCTCTAATTAATAACACTGCACAAGGTCTGATATTTTCAGACTACTGTCAGTTTGGGCAGGAGCGTGTGCCATTTACAATCAGTCTATGTATACCCCAGCTCTTTGCCCAGTAACAAACCTTTACTATTTATTACACACTAACAAAGCATGACAATAAACAGTAAATGCACACGGGCTTTTTTTTGTTAGGTTGTGCCGATGTGTTTCCATTGCCATTTCAGACATTTCTGCATTTCAGATTTTCAGTTTACTTCTATCCTTTCACTATCTTGTGGCTTAACTTCATCCAGCAGCTATGCCCCACACAGGCACTTGCTCTCTCCCCCAGGTGTGATGGAGGAGAGGATCAGAATAGAGGCAGAGAAAATGCATGGGTCAAGATAAAGACAGTTTAACAGGTAGAGCAAAAGCCATGCATGCAAACAAGCAAAACAAGCAAAACACTGCTTCCCATGGGCAGGCAGGTGTTCAGCTATCCCCGGGACAGCAGGGCCCCACCACATGTAATGGTGACTTGGGAAGACAAACAGCATCAACGTTGCTCCCTTCCTTCTACTTCCCCCAGTTTTATATGCTGAGCCATATGAGCTATATGATGCCATATGGTCTAGGTATGGGGTCCTATACTTGGGTCACAACAACTCCATGCAGCTCCACAGGCCTGGGACAGAGTGGCTGGAAAGTTGCTCAGCAGAAAAGGACCTGGGGGTGCTGGTTGACAGCAGCTGAGCATGAGCCAGCATGTGCCCAGCTGGCCAAAAAGGCCAATGGCATTCTGGGCCTTTGTCAGAAACAGTGTGGCCAGCAGGACAGGGGAAGTGATTGTGCCTCTCTACTTGGCATTGGTGAGGCTGCATCTCAAATCCTTTGTTTGGTTTTGGGCTGCTCACTACAAGGAAGACACAATGGCACTGGAAGGGTCAGCTTTGGCCTTCCAAATAAGGGCAACAAAGTTGGACTTGATCTTAGAGGTCTTTTCCAACTCTAATGAATCTGTGATTCTATGATAACCCATTGCAGTCAGCTGTCCTAGCCATGTACTCTCGCTGCTTCTTGCGCATCTCCAGCCTCCTTGATGGTTGGGTAGTGTGAGAAGCAGGAACGGCCTTGAATGTGTGCGAGCACTGCCCAAAAACAATGAAAACTCCCTGAATTATCAACATTGTTTTCAGGACAAATCCAAAAACAGAGCCCCAGGACCACCTAGTATGAAGCAGATTAAGTCTTGACAAACCCAGAATACACTCATAGCATGGTTTCCTGCTATTGCCCAGGTTTACTGTGAGGGCTTTTACCGTGACCAGTAAAGGAGCTGGAAAAAATATGATGCAAATGAGACAAATGCTTCTCTTAATCTTTGCTCTACAGAATGTCACTTATTCCATAGAGCAGTAGACATTGCATTTGAATTATTATTTGAATTAAATATCTAAATCTCGAATCCACCTAAATCCTATTGTTAGATATGACTTGGATTAGATTTACAAAGATAACTGGATTCCTAACAGTGAACAGCAGAAGCTACAAAAAGTTAACAGCTGAGAACCAAGGAGTGCCAAGTGGAATAAGTGTGGTAGGAAGATGAGAAAATTATTATAGCATAAAAAGACTAGTAAAGAGACATCTACTTCAGAGATTTAATTGGATATAGTGATTTTCTGGTTATAGAGCACAAAGGTTATGTAGCACATCAAAGGTTATATAGCACATCAGCTGCCTTGAAATGCTAAAAGTAAGCAAATTTAAAAAAGAAGAAAATAAAACCAAAGCAGGCATACTCAGTGAAAATTCTAACTGTAACTCAATTTGAAAGTCACTCTTGATGAATTTACAATGCCAAGTATATTTTACATCTCAAAAAATACCTGGAAAGCATGTCTTTGCTTCTGTTAGTGGAAGTAAATTCTTTCTGTCTGCTTACACTTAACTTTCTCCTGAGAGTTATAAAGTTTTGACAGCAACTGTCTGAGTAATGGAATGGCAAAACAAAATGCAGTTGTCATTTTAGACACCAACAATAGGAAGCTCAACTTCTTTTTCATGAACCACTGTTCTTGCAGTCAAACTCTACTGTCAGATATAAAAAATGGCCTTTTATGTGATGGCAGCAGTAAGCCCAAAAAAGAAAGTGAAAGAAAAGTTTACCATGAAATAAAATATATGAAAAGTCAGCACAAAAAATATCATTACAGGATGCAAGAAGAATTTTAATCATCCTGCTACTCACATTCCCACCAGAAGTGCATCATATTTGGTACAAGAGAAGAATGAATGTACTTGAACTTATGTACTTCAAGTATTATGTTAGGGAAAAAAAAGCAGTAAAAAAACTTGATGCAAATACTGCACATGGATAAGATAGTGTTTCCTCTCACAAAGTCTGTGCAATTTTTAAAATATGTTTTGTAATATTTTGTATTATATTATTATCTGAACAGAAATGCCCTTTATATGAACATGACATGAATTTCTTTCAGTCAGGAAAAGGAAACAAGCAAAAATACACTTCAATTTTTACAATGATTTTCTATTACTGGAAATATTTTATTCAGTTCTTGTCATCCTTCTAAACTATAGATAGTAGAAAATAGCAGACTTCAAGGTTGATGATAAGAAAGATTAAAAACAGGGAAAGATTCATCTGTGAAAAAGAAAAATCTGGGGAAAAAAGATTAATTTGAAAATTACAGACTGAAATAGACTTTTAAAAATGTTGACTAGTGCAATTTAAAGGACCACACATTCTCATACATTCTAAAGACATAAACCAAAAGGTATTTAGTGAATAATGAAATAGCAAAAGTAATAGCTGAATTTTAGACCTGTTTCAAGATATATCCGAGATAAAGAACTTATGGTGTCTCAAAAAAGCACAATTTAAATATATAAAAATTATTTCTGTAATAGTACAGATAGAAGTGACTAAATCTAACAATGGTAGTATATATTGTGATAATATATAGTGCATTGTGTTATAAAATAATTCTGATCAAAATGGAGTAGAGGGGAGACTGTATTGCTTGCCTGATGATATATTTCATGTTTTTTAAATGCTGCTGCAGATAATCAGGCACAAGTAAATACTTTCTTTTCAAGACTCATTGAAATGTTTCTTCTTTTGTTGTGATTAAGAGGGAAGTGGCACACGAATCAAAGACTATCATCAGTATGCTCAGTGGAAGGTAGACTATGGCATCTGAAGAAGACAGATTCCAGCAACTTTCAGCATGGTGGCAGAGGCAGATGGCACTAAGAAGGGTTCTCACTCTGCTCCTCCATTGTTTTGGTCTTGCTATAAATGCCAGCCTAGGAAACACTTCAGAAGCATTTCACTAGGCTCATGCAGTTTTGAAAAAGTTCAAATTTTCTCATTGAAAGAACCCATAAGTACATAAGAATAATTACAAAATAGTTCTAACAACTTCCAGAGAAACCTTTCATGTTTTTAGAGTCTGTTTAGGCATAAGACATACAGCTCAGATAACAAGAGTATTTATTTAAATCTTCAACCCAAATATTTTTTTTGTCATAGAGACTCTGAGAAAACACTTGTTACAACAGAAAATTATTGCAGTTGCTTTCTGTGGTTGTATCACTCCTTTCTTCCAAATAATTTTTTTTCACTATGAGAATCAAGATACTAGGATGTATGTGGCATTATTTTACCTCTCTATAGCAAATGTGTGTGTCATGCTACACCACTTCCATTCTAAGTTAGATACTACTGGCAGTTCTACAAAAGCTGGAGTCTTCTGCATTTGGCAGAGGAAAATAAATCTTGTTGTGCAAGATTTTAACTCTATTGAGTTCAATCTCAACAAGAGAAACAAAACATCTCAACTCAATACCACACTCCTGAGTTTATAGTTTCAAATATCTGTCTTGTGGGAGCAAGCAACTATCATTTCTGGGTTAATCCTCTTCAAGAAACAAAGACGGGCAAGATTTATCCACTTATTAAAAGAATTCATTTTGTTTCAAAATTTTTGACGTGCCTCCAAAAATCAATCTCAATAAATGTCAAGGAACATGGAGATAGAGGTTATTTGTCTGTGATCAATTTTTATGTGACAAAGTAACGAAATTGTGAGAAATGAATTTTTTTAGTAACACAAATCATTCTGAGAAAGAGATAGATGTTCTAGGTATTCTGGATCTGTATGAAATTGCATTGTTTTTTTTTAGTGAAAAACAGAGTGTTGACATTATGACCATTCTGTCTAGCCTTGGAATATACATGCTTGTTTTTTCCTTATTCACTTTTATACATGGTCTTCTCCCAAGGGTTTGCCCAATTTTGAAGTTGATTCACAGTACTCATATCATCACAGTGTGTGTCTCAAGTACTTCAATATGTAATAAGAAAAGGTTGAAGAGGTTGTATTATTTTTCCCTTGGTGGTGTTTTTCTTTCTGTATGCTTCACCATGTTCTTCATTTCACCAGTTATGGTTCAGAACAGATATAAACTTATAAACCATAGAGATTAAAGGACAGTCACAAGACAATCCACTGATATTCAGAAACTAGTATGAGAAAGAAGAAAAGCTAGTTGATGAATTAATTTGATAAATTTTGTGATCTTACTTTGCTTCTCGAAATCACAGAGTTATTAATGCTAAATACCAGCAAGACGTCTCTTTTTTTTTTTCATCTATTATATCCCTGAAATGGAAACTTCAATATTTTTGTCCCAAATTGCAATATTTTTTTGTTATATTTGATGAAGTTTATATTATTGCCCTTATTCATTATTTCTCTAATGCATTTGCCATCTTTTTTAATTAAAAAAAGTCTTCCCATTTTTTCCTACATGGCGTTTTATTTTAATTTTAAATAATGGTAATTTTATTATAGGATTTTTTTTTTCTTTTTATATTGCTAAAACTGCATAAACTAGAGAATAAGAAGCGGTAAGCCTTATCCTACCAAGATGTCTGATATAAGTCAAATTAATTTCTTCCTAGGATGCAATATGGTTTGGGTTAATTTGTTAGTGTGTTGCTTTTTTAAATTAACTAACTTAGACTGAGTTTGTTTTAGTCAGGCTAGCAGAATCCCACCATTCTGAGGAGGGTAGAGGTAAATATTTTTAGCCATGTTCTGTGAAAATAAATAAGCAAACAAATTAAAATCAGGTACTAAAAGCAATTTTTTATGGATTACTCACTTTAAATCTTCCTCCTTAAAGGGAAATCTTGAGAAAAATTACTAAAAGTTGTGGACAATAATTTCTTGTTTGTCTTTTTTTTTTTTTTTCTTTTAGAAAAGTTTAAAAGAGCATTTACTGTAGAAGAACTCTGAGGTTAAAAGGAGAAACAACTCACTACTCCCAAGAACACATCTCTGACATGTCTAAATGAGTTTTTTAAAAATATTCTAGTCTCTTAGTAGTGCTCTATGTCATGATGGATCCAGAAATTTAAATTATATCATCATGTAACATTCAATACCAACTTGTGAGTTGCTAGGTTTTCTTCCAGCAATCTTTTGCCATACACTCTTCTTGTCTCATAATATAGCTGGTGGCACTTGAGATATTATTTTACTTCAGAAAGATTTAGAATTTGCCATTTTTCTCAGTGTTTTTTATTTTCTTAAGTCTATTGAAGTTGCTTAAACAGTGCAAGAAAAATTTACATTTCTCAGGGAATATAAATAACTGAATATTCAAATGCCTTTTTAGCTTAGTAATAAGGCATAGCATGGTTCATGTGATTAATCTAACAGCAATTTCTAGTAGAGATATTATGAGCTTGTCTTAGAAACAAGAAATGAGGGCATGCCCTGCTCTTCAGTGTGTGTTTAAGTTGGCTGCTTGGCATGGAGTAAGTAATCTCCATTATTAAAATGATGTTAAAAATGTTCCTTAGTGAAGCCTTGACAGAGCACTGTTTTAAAAGAGAAATGGCCTTTCAAGCCTCTGAGGAGGGAAATCTGTATGAAGGAATACAACCTTTCCTTTCTTCCTGGCATTTCATACCTCTAAGAGAATGTGTTAAGCAATTATAGCCAATGTTTACAGAATCCCAGAGTCATCATACAGCTGAGGCTGGAAGAGATCTTTAAAGATCATCAATACAGAGGAGGGTAGCTCTAGAAAAAGTAGACAGAAAATGCCAAGATACTTAATGCCTTCTTTTCTGGTAGAATTTGCCTTCATGAACCCCAGGTCCTTCTTGCCAGGGGGAAAAACTGGAGATTAGAGCCTGATGGTAATAATGTGAAGGTCAAGTGTTTGATCCCTTTGTGGGAATTCATTAAAGAGCTAGACTCAATGATCTTTGTGGGTCTCTTCCAACTCAGACTATTCTGTGATTCTCTAATTATGATAACTTATCCTCAGTGGAGGAGAATGTGGTTAGGGGAGGTTTTGACAACTGAACACAAAAAAGTCCATGAGACCTTCAAATTCCAAAGGATTTGGCTGGTGTCATTGTGGGGCCACTCTCAATTATCTTCAAAATATAATGGTGACTGGGAAAAGTTCCTGGAGACTAGAAGAAAGCAGATACCAGCCCTACCTTCAGGAAGGAGAAGAAAGAGGGTCTGAGGAAGTACAGGGCTCATCTCAATTTCTGGAAAGTGATGCAACAACTTATCCTGGAGACCATTTCCAGGCATTTCAAGGACAAGACAGTCACTGGAAGTAGTCAGAATGGATTTATTAAAGGGAAGTAACACTAGACCAACCTGACAGCCTTTTATGACAAGGTCACTCATGACAGTGAATGAAAGGTTGTCTGGATTTTAATAAGTCTTTTAACTTGCCTCCCATAATATACTCATAGACAAACCAATAAAATACAGGCTAGATATAAGGAAAATCAGGTGGATTGAAAGCTGAGTGAGCAGCCACTCCCAGAGGATTGTAATCAGTGGCACTGGAGGCCATTCACTCCTGCAGCCATGCCCCACAGTCAAAATTTGTGTCAATATTGTTTAACATCCTGATTAATGGCCTTGGCTAATGGCCTTGGCACAAAACTCTACCCTCAGCAGGGCTGCAGACAATACAAGACTGGGAAAAGTGACTGATACACTAAATTATTTTTCTGCCATTCATAGCAATTTTAACAGAAGAAATGGATGAAGGAAACCTCTCAAAGTTGAATTGAGGGAAATGCAAATTTCTGCACCCAGGGAGAAATAGACTGAAGTCCAAGTATGTTCTGGGTGCTGACTGACAAGAAAGCAGTTTTACTGAAAAGACCCAGGGAAACTGATCAGCACCAAGTTGAACATGAACCAGCAATGTGCCTTAGAAGAAAAGCTTAACAGCTTCCTGAACTGCATTAGGAAGAGAAGAAAGGGCTCAGTGGGACTGTCCTCATGGTGTATCTAGCAAAGTAAAGTAAAGAATTGAAGAAGGGGCAGCCAGAATCATCATGGTGGCAAACAGCGAAAATACAGGAGTCAATGAGTACAAACTGACATGCAGGAAGTTCTGCTTAACTTACCTACAGGCTAACCTCTCATTCAGGTTATCTCTACTTAGATTCAAAGCCTGAATGGACACAGCCCTGAGCAATCTGCTGTAGCTGATATGCTTGAAAATTTATGTTGAACCAGATGATGTCCATAGGTCAATTCCAATCTCAGCTATTCTGTGACACTTCTGTCTTATCTTCTTCATTCTACTTCAGAACTTCAATTTTCCCTTTTCTTCCCCTTTATTCTACCACTTTTTTTTAAAACCACTTCCTATTTCCTAGTGTTTGTCTCCCATATTATGTATATCTTTTACAAGGCTCAAACTTGCCACTTATTTCTGTGTGATCACTTGCTCTTGCATATGCCTTCCAATGAAGCATAAAGAAAGCTTTCTGGCAGAACACAGCTCCATAATGTGCTGCCTCCAACCAACCAATGATGTAGTGCACCATAGAGCTGTGAATAGCCAATGAAGCTTAGAGCAGCCTCAGTGCCCCAGTTAATTGCTTGTTCAAGTTCCAAAACAAAGCTGACACCTGTGAAAACTTGGCTTGTGTTTCTTTGTCAACACATATACATCATCCATAAATGCCTTGTTCATACGTAATTGAAGAGATTCATCCATGGAATATCTGTTACATCTTGCCTCTATTAGATATTTTAAAAATAAAGAGAGATTGCAGCACAACAAGGATCATTCCTTATGAATTGCAGTATGTCTGCTTTATGACAAAGAGCTATAAAATTGGTATTGATGATTGATCAGTGTTATTTTAACTGCCTAACAAGACTGGTAAAGGCTGTGAAATCATCTTCTATCATGTTAGCTCACAGTGCATTCCAATAGTTTTTTAAACCTGTTTATCTAAGTACTTTGCAATGTTTAACTCATCTATTACTGTGTCAATAATGACTTCCTTACTCTCAGCTCCACAGGTATCCCTTTACTTTAGGCACATTAAGGTTATGGTAAACAATTTAAGACTGAAAATTCTGAGGAGCAGAAATTAGAAGAGAATTAATATTTTTCTCATCAAACCCAATCGCAGCTCAAAAAAAACCCTTTCCCTCTGTAACTGGCTATTAAAAGAAATATAGAGAGAAAGAAAGTGAGAAAGAAAGAAAGTGAGAAAGAAAGAAAGAAAGAAAGAAAGAAAGAAAGAAAGAAAGAAAGA
>JANIJU010000002.1:20505216-20528701 GCA_025504685.1 Leucosticte australis | reverse complement strand
GAGCCGGGCAGGGGAGGCCTGTGCTCTCTTCCAGCACCGGAACCCAAGAGAGCTCCCCCTGGGAGTTCACAGCTTTTAACCCCCTGTGTTCTCAGAGGCGTATCCATACCCTCAGTGGACAAACCAGGTGCCAATATTACAATCTGAACACCTATTGGTCTGACCACACCATCCCAAAAAACTCATTTCCTCTCAAACCACGACAATGGGTTTCAGAATATATCACCTAAAATAACTGTTCTGAACATGTTGCAATTAGTACAATTCCAGGTATTATATTCTTTACTCTGTCTTTATCCCATTTTATTCCATTGTTCTTCAGTGTGACCTAAGATTGCCTCTCTGTTCTCTTCTGTCTTGCTTTGCAACTTTGTCAAATTGCCTTATGCAGAACAGACTTTCTTTGTCACACTATTTCTACTATTTTTTCGTTAGTTCTATCTAAGAGAAAAATATCTTTTGGTTCTTTCTGGGAATCATCTGGTATCTATCCTTCTGGTAGTCATCTATGTTTGTGAGTTCTTTTAACTTCAAAGGATTTTGATGTGCAACACAGCATTCCCATCCTTAACCGAAGCCATGTGGATTCATACTTACACAGGTGTTGGTCCATGGTCCTTAAAAAAGCAACATTATTTATTTTTGTCTTCTCAGGCAGGCTATTGTTATCTAGTAATGGCTTGGGCAATAGTGACTCCCTTTCTACTCCCATTAGAAGATGATTTTTATTCAATATAACATAAGTAAAATATTTTGTGACAGATTATGATATAACACAAATTTAGACCTGATAATTTCATACTGATGATTTTACTTCTCTCATATTTTAGATACTCCTATTAAAAATATTTAAAAGAACTTTTTAGGGCACATTTTTTGTAAGGCACTTTTTTTTACCATATATATCAAAATACAACTATATAGATGAGATCTAGGAAAAAAATACAAATATTAATGACTGCAAAATTTTAGTTTGAAGGTCCAGCATGGAAACATGGGATGACAGAGTAATATCAGAGAAATTTTAGTATCTGGTCTGTAGCTAGCAAAATCAGATCTAAAAAGAATACCAGTTGCCTGATGAAAAGGTCTTCTAGTGCAGATGAGCACCTTGAACATGACAATGTTCCAAGGAATAGAAAATTACCAAGTTTCTGTCCTCATCTAAATTTTCACACTGCTACCAGGTAGTAGGAAAAACTGTCATTTTTTTTGATAACTTTTTTCCCTTGCATTCCTCTTGGAACACTGAAATCTAAAAACATAATTACTTTGGGAGCAGACAATGGGGAGAAGGATTGTTTAATTGGGGAAGTCTGTGAAGGAAAAAAAAAGAACATGGCTGAAAAAGTTTTTTGAAGTCCTATAGGGAGATACTCTCCAGGGTGAAGGATATGAAATTTTATAGCTTCCTGGAAAGTATTGAAAGAATGCTTTTAGACAGAAGGCTGCTATGAATTTTTACATAGACTAAATTAAAAATTTTGAGATCAAATCAGAAGGGGTTTATGAATGTCCGTAATGCTCAGACCATACTGCAGAGCATATTAATGTATCTATGCTTGATCCTAACACATTTACATTTCATTAAAGTATTAAATTACACTATTTGCAATAGATGTACAATAATCAATTTATGTACTGTAGATAAACAAACCACATGTATAACTTCTAACTATATTGTACAGAAGACTTTTGCTGTCTGAAAAAACAGTGGATAGTCATGTCACTCTGAAGTATGTGGCAAAGACAGATAAGAATTGCCCTCTTAAGGTGCTTGTATTTCTGGAAGTATCTGTGTTTTTCTCAATTTCTGTCAACAGTGAAAAATGCCCACACTCATTAATTTATTATTAGTTCTATTAATAGCCCAGCTATTTCTATTGGTATGACACCACTAATACCATATTAGGTGACATAATATTTAAGTGTCACTTAATACCATATTAAGTGACAACTATATCAGCCATTTTGAATTTTGGAAAACTGTAAATATTTATCTCTGTACTGTTTTATTTTATGAAATGTACTTTTTCTAAGGAACAATGTCTTGTCTGACCCAAAACATTTTTTTTAAATAACTGTAAATAGAAGAATATCTTGTTACGAAAATGGTTTTGTACTTTATGCACAGCACCGCTTTTCTGCAGGAAATTTGTGTTAATTAATCATCTTACTCTAGTACCCACAGAAAAGCATCCTCAGTTCCCTTTTTGTTCAGCCAGTGGAGGTGATGTTGCAAAGCTTCATAGCCATATTCAGTGGCTAAATGCTCTGTCATTTAATACCCTCTTAGAATTCTTAGGAGGAAATAATTTTCCTGATACAAGTACTGCAGAATGACTGTGTTTTTACAGGAGAATCAATCTATGGTCTTATTCTGCAGTATTTTTGTAGCTTGTTTCTATCCTCTTTAAGGGTAACGTGGCTAAAGCAGCATCATCTGAAGATAAGGTCAGTCTCAAAGGTCAATTGTTGCACACCTTCTTCTTACCAAGCAGGGATAGAGGAGGCCAAATAACCAGACTATTTTTATCTACCATCACTGGGGAGTTTCTAAACTAGCAGAATTTTCATTCTGCTTTTTCTATTGCACTTCTGGCTGCCAACAGTCTTGATGTCTTTGTGATATTAAACAAGTATCTGAAAATTATCTTCGATCCTTTTTTCAAGATAGTGATATACAATTCATTGGAAAATGAATCAATTGTTTTATTTGCCATCTATGTGAGTCCAAATCATGCTAATGGAATAGTTCCAGAACCATGACAATAGGATAGTATCTAAATCTCTGATGATACAAATTGAGACAGGGATTTAAATTTTTTGATCCAGGCAGATGTTATTGGGAAAATTAAAGAGATTTGTAAATATGATAATTTTAATCAACACTGTTTGTGTGGGGGTTTTGTCTACTTAATCATTAGTGTTGTCCCCCTCCAAAGGGCAAAAAAATAGCTATTTTTTAATAAGTAAAATTTAAAAAATAGTAATATTCTAGAAATACGACATCTATACTTCTCTTAGTGAGAAGTTACAGGGAATACACATTTAAAAACCTATAACAAACAAGATTAAAATTCAGAAAAGAAATGGAAAAAAAATCACTATGAAGATGTCTGTGGGTGGAATTTGATCTTTGGTATCCACATATAAACCTGGAAAATATGGAAATACTCTGCCTTTCCTTACTAACACTTTTCAGGTCAGATTCTGAATTCCAGTTTTAGTTGATGTGGAAAACGTAATGCTTAGATGATGCTTACTTATTTCCTCCTCGTTGTGTTGATATAAGTTGGACATATTTTTCTGGCAAAATGAAAAAGTTATTATAACACAATGCATGAAGTTTGGTACTTTATCCTCTATCAGAATCAAGAAATACAAGAGAGTGCACTCTTTTCAATTCCTTTCCCTGCTTATGACTATAGTCATTAGGATATGAAAAGCATTTTTCATTTTTAAATTTAATTCAGGACTGTCAAAGGTAAAATTCTTCAATAATCGTGGTATTAGAAATAGCACTTTGAATTTCAGTTTTATAGATCAGATTTTTAGTAGTCCTAAATCTACCAGTTCCTATCTGATCACTTATCTAATTAGCTTTCTTTCTGCTTCATTTTATTTATTCAGTTTTCTTTTTTTTCCCTGTAATAAATTTAGTCCTTTTGGTACCCTTCCTTTATTGCACCTGAGTGTTGCATAATGTAAGCATACAGAAGGTCTGATTAATTTATAAGTCAGTGCAGATGGGCACTCATGACTCATATGTGAACATGAGGGAGTGCTTGCTACAATAAACACCAAGAGTTTCTATTATACATGTCATGCAGTTTTGTTATTGTCACTACTATATCAGTCTTACATTGTCAAACCAATGTAAAAATGTTTAATAAAACATCTACAGCCTGCAGGTAAGTGCATGAAGGCAATTAAAATAGCAAACAAATAAAACATCCCCTTTTAGTTCCCAACATCTGAACTAAAATCATCATTTTTATTATGTTAACCTAAGGTTGACATTAACTTTGTCTCCTGAATGCATAGCATAGAAAAAATACATTATGCAGGGAAAGGAGCCCTTACAGTTTTGTTTGTTTTGCTGCACCATGGGACAAATGTGTCAGAACAGAAATGCTGTTTCAGCTGGGTAGACTATTACACTTACACTGATAAATTCAGAAATCATCACATGTCCCTAGGCTGAGCCTAAATAAATAAAAGGATAGGTACACAAACAAAGCCAACACTAGGGTGGTGGGAGCTCAGTGAGCGGACAGTGATATGCACACCTTTCTGCTTGCTGAGCCTGAAGATTACCGATATATTGACTTGTCTTCTTCTTAAAAACTGAACAAACAAGGCATTTCACTGCTGGGGATTCTGCCTGATAACCACTCATTCATCTTCATGCACCAAAATACATAGAATCAAAGTGTTAAACACTTTCCTTAACAGTTTAGGATAAGGTAGTTGGTTGTGACCTAAATGTGGTCTTCCTGCATCTGAAGGAAGCTTACAAGAAAGATAGAGAGGGAATTGTTACCAGATCACCTAGTGAAAGGACAAGGGGAAATGGGTTCAAACTTAAAGAGGGTAGGTTTAGATTTGATATTAAGAAGAAATTCTTTACTATGAGGATGGTGAGGCACTGGAACAGGTTCCTGAGAGAAGCTATGGATGTCTCATGCCTGTAAGTGTTTAAGGTGTTTAAGGCCAGGCCGAGTGGACCTCTGAGCCAGTTTAGGGAAAGATGTCCCTGTCTCTGGTGTGAGGATTAGAGCTACATAATCTTTAAGGTGCCTTTTCTGCCCAGGCCATTCTACAATTCCATGATATTATAAATAACATAGTGTTATGATCCGATTATTAAGAGATGCCACTACCCAAACTAAGGTGCAAATGCCAAAGTCAATACTACAGATTTTATTTAACTGTAAAAGCAAGAAGGAAATGGGAAAGGGGGGCAGGGGTGAAGAGGGAGATACAGAGAGAGATCAAGAAGAAGATAATCTGATCCACACCTGTGGATCCCATGGCATCTCCCTGGTCCTTCTTCACCCATGACTGACAATGTTCACAGGGGTCCCAGGATGAGGGAAGAGACGAGAAAGTTGACTCCATGTTTCAGACGGCCTGATTTATTATTTTATTATATATACTATATTAAAAACTATATTAAAATAATAGAAGAAAAGATTTCAGCAGAATGCTAGCTAAGAATAGAAAAGGAATGAATAACAAAGGCTTGTCTCTGACTGAGACAGTATGGACTGCTGGACTGTTATTGGTCATTAATTAGAAACAACCAGATGAGACCAATCAGAGATCCACCTGTTGCATTCCACAGCAGCAGATAAGAATTGTTTGCATTTTGTTCTTGAGGCCTCTCAGCTTCTCAGGAGGGAAAAAAATCCTGAGGAAAGGATTTTTCATAAAACATGTCAGTGACACATGCCCTCTGGGACCCTGGTAGGGGTACCAGAGTGGTTCTCCTTAGGAAACACCTTTATGTAGCCCAAGTTCTGGGTATCCACAGGGCATAGATGCTATTCTCATAACTTGGGATGGCACATGCATAAGCAATTGATTCCTTTCCCACAGTCTGCCATAGAGGGAATTTTTTGCTTGGATGCACTAAGTAAGGAGTGCTAACCAGATCTCAGCTTTACTAGTGCCTTCCTCTTGCAAGTTCCTCTCTTCTGTCCTTATCTCAAGTTCCTGCTGTGGTGGCTTATCTTATGGCAAGTTCCTTCAGTGGCCTCAACAGTGTTTAAGGCAATTGTGTCAAGTCTGTTACACTTAGAGGTAATGATAAAAATGAAACATCATAGAGAGGATTTTTTCTTATAGGCCTATGTTTTTCTCAAGGATTATACACAAAAGATACATCTGATGGCTGATGGCATATCATATGAATATGCTTTCTTCCTTCATTTTTCTCTACATAAAAAAGGAATGCTCCATTGCAGGGTGATGAAAGCAGTGTCTGAGTCATGCCTAGGCACTGCCTGGGACAAGCACAGGCTCACTAAATTGGAGAATCACTTTTTACTGGAAAAGACCCCCGAGGTTACCTCACCCACTGCACTGCTCAGTGCAGGGCAAAATGAGTATTTATCCCCTCATCCTGTTTACTGGATTTATAATTCATGATCCCATGGGAATCATTCTGGCAGGATTTGACACACACTTGGAAAACTTCAGATGATGATATCAATGTTAAATATTATCCATGTCATACAGTAGAAAATTTCCACCTCCAGGTAAACCAAGCAGCATTTTTCAAGAGCACTGTATATCCACTATCTGTGTCTATTGAATCCTCTAATAAGCCCTCTGTCTTCTGATAGAAAAACTGTAGTAGACAGCTCTTATCCCTCAGCTGGAATAGTCAGAACTTAAAGCAACAGGAGCAGATATGATCTCCAGCACTTTATTAACTATTATTTCTGGCCTAGAATCATTGTTTGATAATGGCTTCAATTAAAATGTAAAATGAGAACTGAGTAATACTATCCATATATTTTGTAGACTCTAAGGCACTCCCATTATTTTGTAGCCAGTGGACAGCTCAAAATTGCTATTGTTTGAATTATTGCAGAATGACATGAAGAGCTGAAATAGCTTAATAACATGTCTACAACAAGTCTGCCAATTACATCTCAGATGTGCATGAAGGATAAATAAACCAGCAATCTCACTCCATTTTGCAAAGATAAATGAAATGTCTGGTTTATTAAAGGTATGTCAAAATAAAGGTATTGTTCTTTGGTCTGAACACAGACAATGGGCTAACATTTCCTGAATTTTAATCAAGGTCAGATAATGGATCTGTGAAAATGCCATAATAATCTATGCAGAAAATAACAAACTAACACCTAATGATTGCTTGGGGTCCTTTTGACAATCACTTGGTATATGTCAGATACCAAAGCCTAGCGTAAGTGGCATGATAACTGCAAGGTACTTGGGAGCTAAGGTGCTTTGAAGATAGAAAAGAAGTCATTTTACTTGTAGCTAAACTGTGAAATTGCAAAAGACTTATTCTGTTCTCATTTTGTTTTGTCACAGAAGGGCTCGATTAACACATTTGTGTGTTTCCATAGAATGTACTCAACACTAGGCACTGAAAATGCACTCCTCTGACAGAGGCTTTTCATTTGATCTTCACACTCTTCCTTCTACAGAGCACACTCACTTACTAGTTCAGCTCTGATTGTTCTGTAATTTTGTTAGTGATGACATTCACAAAAGGTAATAGAAACTGCATCTACCTCACACATTGAATAAGAAGGTCCTCCATTTTCATACTGAAAGCCTTTGGACACCTGACATCAGAAAAATTATTCACTCTTTAGTCAAATTCGGGCTTTATAATTTTGGTATATGTCTTTTGCTGATTAAATATGATGCATCTTCACATCAATATTTATTTAGAAATATTTGAACTTTTATATATATTTCCACAAAGGGTTTATGTAGTAAAGTAAGAAAAAGAAATCCTTCCATTATGACTTCCAGATTCTAGTTTAGAGCACTGAGCTCAGCCTGCTTTAAGTGCATAGTCTAACATGAAATATTAGGAGGATGACAGATAAAATTATTTCTATCAAATGAATCAATATGGCATTAACATTTGACTTAATTTCTGCTTGCTTCTTATCTGGAAATAAAATCTAGGTATTTTTTTAAAAGATCAACAAATATTTAACCACTTATTATTTAATGTCAGGTCTGAAATATTCAGTTTCAAAATCATTTTTTGTAAAGTAAAATTAATTATTCTCTGGATAGTTATAACTTATGTACAAGTTTATCTTCCTCAAAAATTTTCATTATCAAAGAAAAAATTATGCTAAATTCTCAAACATTAAAATGTTAGAATTCTTCGATGTTCCTAAATTCAAAGATTCATTATAAAAAATAAAAGGTATTTACTTCACATTTACATATTCAGCATGCTTTTACTGTGCTTGCAATTACTCTTATGTGGTAGATGCTATCTATCAGTGTATCAAAAGTAGAGTCGTATGATGAAATGAAAATGCATCATGAAAAAGCAGATAATTAATAGTATTAGAATCTTTAGAAGCACCATTATCATTTAAATATACTTGCTTATCTAAAAAGCCTCACTGTCTTACCAGATTTTGTTCATTTACAAATAAGTTTGATTAAAACTTGTGCTGGTTTTGTCTGAGATAACTTTCTTCACAGTGCCAAGTATGGGGCTGTGTTTTGGATGTGTGCTGAACACAGAGCTGATAAAACAGAGATGTTTTTGTTATTGCTGAGCAGGGCTTGCACAGAGCCAAGGCCTTTTCTCCTTTTTGTACTGCCACGCTGGTGAGGAAATTGGGGGTGAGCAGGAGGGGAGGTTGGGAGGAGACACAGTCAGGACAGGTGGCCCAAACTGACCAGAGGGATATTCCAGACCATCATGCTCAGTATGCAAAGTGGAGGGAAGAAGGAGGCAGGAGGACACATTTAGTGTGATGACACTTGACTGCCCAAGTAACCAATGCACGTGATGGGGACCTGATCACCTGGAGTGTGCTGAACAACTTCCTGCTCTTGGGAAGCAGTGAAATAGTGTCTTCTTTTGTTTTGTTCGTGTGGTTTCCCTATCAAACTGTCTTTATCTCAACTCACAGGTTCCACAACTTTTACCCTTCCAATTCTCTCCCTGATCCTGCTGGTGGGAGTGAGCAAGCAGCTGTGTGGGGCTTGGTTGATGGCTGGGGTTAAACCACAGCAACTGCAAAAGCAGTCCCAAAATTCTAGTCTGCTGGTTTCCTAGTCATCCATTCATTCTACTGATCTACAAAATTCTGCACCCTGGTACTGAATTTTATCTAGCTTTGTGAGTATATTATTCACTGTCCTTTTCTAATGTCTAGATTAATGTTTGAGATCTTTGCCTGACATGAACTAGCTATGACAAAATTATATTCCCTAAAGTTTAGCAGAGTTTAGAACATTTTTTCTAATACCTTGGCAAATACTCAAAGTGAAAATAGAAAGGCATTAACATTGCAAGGCACAAGAATTCCTTCTGGAATAAAATGGTATTTAAATGTCTTCTTGACTACTTCTGAACTGCTCAAACTTGTAAACTCCAGCTCAAACAAAAAGGGAAATTCTTGAGATTAGAAGTGCAAACTTCTAAGTTTAAACACAGATTTCTGTAGGCATCCATAGGTAGAAGGGTTGACCTGGCTGTCCAGAATGCAGCCAAGCATCTCAAGGCTTGGCATGTCTGGGTAACACAGTCTGAATGGCTGTCTTGGGCTATAGCATTTGCTTTCCATCAGATTTCACTTTATAAGCTACACTCTGAAACCTAAAGGATTTGATATTCATTTTCCCATTGCCCTGGATCATGTTACAAAATGACTGTACTGCAGTCAGTGTAAAAATATATATTTCACTACCTTCTGTTGATAACTTTCCCAATCATATAAATAATTTTATCATTAATTGGGAAAAAAAAGGATCAAAAAAATGGTTGTCCCTAGCCTCGAGAATTTACTTCAGATAGAACAACAAAAGACATTTTGTTTTTCCATAATTTTCCTCAATAATAACTCCAGCAGAACTCTGTTCCATATGAAGTGACAATGCTGCTTGCTGGAGATGACTTTTTATTGCCATGTTTTGAAATATCTCATGTCACATCGGAGACATCTTCTCACAAAAATGATCAGCATCTATTGCCTCATGACCAAATTGCTACATTTATCACTAAACAAGATAGCCAGCCCTAATTCCATTTTTCTAATTAAATTGAGTTATTATGTTTATGGTCCAGAAAAAAAATCTCAATTTTTGTGTGAAACTGAATTAATAAGAATTTTGGAAATCACTGTTGCTAATAGTACTTCCAGATAATAACCAAAATGGATTAACCAATGAAGTGTAAAAGCACCATGAAGATAAAGTAACAGCATACACAAGAGAACTGACATTGTACATAGATCTATGAGCCTTAAACAAAGCAATCATGCAAAAAATGTAACAGATGCCCAAATTTGTGATGTAACAAATGGATTAACTGATGTCAGCATTCTAAGCACACTGAATAGCTCTTGAGGGTACTGCCCAAAGAAATGTCAGTGTTAAAGTGCATTTATTACTTCACTGGGGAGATATAGATTCACTCAGTTACCCTTTGACTCTTGAGCTCAATAGCTTTTATAGAAGCACAGCCATTATATAAATTATATGTTTAAAATTGTTTCACCTTGATGAGATTAAATAACTCTTTTCAAGATGTTCATTTTAGCTTTTTGACCTACCACAGAATTTCAAAACAGGAAATTAATATTAAAGAAAAATAAGAAATTAAGGCAAGCTTCAGAACATTTAATTTTTCTGGTGCTATATTTGCTCGAATGCTATATTTATAGTGACTAGAAGAAAACACAGTTATTTTAGTAGGATTTTTTTGTGCCATAAACTGTTGTCACAATTTACTCTCACTTGTTCCACTGAGATAACATTTGCTTATCTGAAAGCTCTGTCAAATAATTTTTTAAATTTTTGGGGGAAATAATATAATAGATTTATTTTCTGACACATGCACAACACTCTCTTTACTTTAAAGTGTTAATCTAATTAAGAAACTTTCTAAAAGTGTCTGCACTAAGGAATTTTTAAGAAAGGCACTGAAAGATGAAATTGCTGAAATTTGAAAATTGCTGTTATTAAATGGTAATGGGTTAAAGCAAGACATTCTGCTCTTTAGGAAATCACTTGAATGAAGACTGACACTAATAAATATGTAAGGCTGATTACTTTGAAATTTATGATTAAAACCAAAGGAAATGACTGGACCAAACAGATAACTGGAAAAAAAACTTGAATATTGCTGTATTAGGTTTGCATGGCCAAGCTTTGGTAGCAGGAGGCTATGAGAGTGGCTACTGTGAGAAGCTGCCAGAAGTTTCTTCCATGTCTGGCAACTCCAAAGTTGGACATGCTTCTGGACAAGGCTGGGCCAATTAGAAATTATGGCAATTCCTCAGTCATAACATAGTTAAGAGGGAGAAAAAAATTAGCCATTGCACAGTTGTAATTTTGGCCAGAGAATAGTGGGGTGAGAGCATGTGAGAGGAACAGCCCTACAGACACCAAGGTCAGTGCAGAAGGAGAGGGAGGAGGTGCAGAAGGAGGGGGAGGAGGGGGAGGAGATGCTCCAGGTGCCAGAGCTGAGGTTCCCCTGCAGCCTGTGGTGATGTTACCAGAACCAGATGGCTAGAAAATTTCTAACAGAATTTTGAGTATTAGATAGCAGGCATTCTTTATTGCAGTGTGCTGGTCTCTCAGGGGATCCTTCCTCCATTCGAGTCCCCTGAGCAGCAAGTGAACAATTTTTATCATACACACTGAGTTCATATTCATTAGCTATCTCCACTTCCTTTGACTTAATTTGACATAGTTGCACCCCTTATCAGAAGTCCTTATTTGGTTCTGTTAGGTCTGTGTTCATGTCCAGTGTCCTTTTTAGGTAGCTGTTCTTTGACTCTGGTTTCTGAGTAAGAGCAATATTGTTTTGTATAATTTCTACTTTGTCAGTCTTGCAGAGCTGAGCTGGCATCCTGCTTGCATTTTACAGGACTTTTGTTTGCCAAAGTTACGTCCTTTATCTATTTCTACATGGCTGTGCTGTTCTGTTCCACTGATTCTGATAAGAATGAAATGTTGTTCTTTTCTATTATCCTTATGATGCTCTGTTCTACTGTCCTTATCATTGAGGCAGCTGTGCCCCTGCAGCCCACGACCTCTGTGGGGATGCAGAGATCTACCTGCATCATGTGGAGGAGACCCGTGCCAGAGCAGGAGGATCCCAGGGAGAAGCCTGTGACATTTTGGGAAGCCTGTGGAGAGAGGAGCCCACAATGAAGCAGCCTGTCCTTGAAGGACTGCATCCCATGGCAGAGTGATCCACCCTGCAGCAGTTTGGAGAGGACTGTTACCTGTGGGATGGACTCATGTTGGAGAGGGTCATGCAGAACTGTGTCCTATGGGAGGGACACCATGCTGGAGAAGGGAAGGACTCCTCTCCCTGAGCAGTGGCAGAAGCTATGGGTGATGAACTGACCTTCACCCCCATTCCTGTCTCCTTGCACTACTGCGGGGGGCGGAGGTAGAGCTGGGAAGGTGGTACGGGTGGGTGAATACTGTTTTTAAGATCTTATTTTACTTCTCATTATCCTGCTCTTATTTTGTTAGTAATAAACTCATTTAATATCTCTAATTTGTTTCTGTTTTGACCATGATGGTATTTGATGAGTGATCCCTCTCAGTCCTCATCTCAACTCACGAACCCTTCATTGAATTTTCTCTTCCTTGTCCAGCTCTGGAGGTGAGTGACAGAGAGGTTTTGGTGGGTGCCTGGAATCAAGCCAAGGTCAACTCACTACATTTATCAAGGAAAAAAACTCCATTCTTTTAAATCTGCAAACTGAAAACCATACATGGAGTCACAGGAAGTGATAGCAGTCATTATTTCAATGCAAATCGGTACATTAAATATACATTTCCTCTTATTCCATTTCTCCTCTGAAATAAATCAAGTAATCTTCAGTTTAGGCATCTTGAAATCCAGTTAGCTAATTAAACTGTTGACAATTCAAGTGGGTAAATTTCACTTTTGAAATAGGCAGTTTGAGCTTTCTCCATGGATGGAGAATGGAAATAATTCCTTGCTCAAGAGGTACATGCTTCACAGCACCTCCGGTGCTACAAAGAGCTGAAATTCCTAAAGAAATATGAATTCTGTCAAAAGTACAGACCAGAAGAACAAAGACCAGGTGTGATAAAAGGCATAAGCCTTTGGCAGTGCAAGCCAACAGAGAAACTCTTTTAGGTGCAAATTAATTTAGTCTTATACAAGTTCCTTTTTTATTTTTTTTTAATCAAGCTATGCTATTTCTGGACTTATTGACAGTGATGAAAACCTCTTGTGCTAAAAACAAACCCATTCTGTGTACTACCCCTGATACAAACTGAAAGAGTTAAAATGTACATAAGGTTCACATGCATGGGTCATATCTCTTTCAACAGGCATACCTGGAAAAGCATGACCTAAAATTATTACATTTACAGGATAAATATATGAAATAAATTATATCAGTCAGCATGGCCAAAGATTCTCAAAAATATTTACAAGGAAAAATAAGCTGGGTATCAAATTTAATAACACAAAAAACTGTATTGGAAGAATAAGGAACCATAAAATATTCACCTTAAATATTTTTGTGGACCAACAAGTTGCCAAAGGGCTTTACAGAGGTTCCTGTATTCTGGGTCAGATGCACAGGAAAAACACCAACCAGATATTCTCACGAGGTCAGGAATTTGGCAAAAGGTTTTGTACAACATCCAATCAACACAAAAGAATTCTCACAGCATTAACTTGGCCTATTCGACTTAGCAAACTTTAAAGCTATTTGATATTAAGTTACTTGAATAGTTCCCAGAAGATGGAATGAGAAGAAGAAGAAATAGAGAAAAGCAAAAGATAAAAAAGATATAGAAAAACACACATACAGCTGCCAACTAACTCCTGAGTTCCAAGCATGTTCAGACAGAAACTCCAAGGGCAGGGTAGGATTGCTTGCCTCATGCTCAGCCTTAAAAACCCGTGTGCCCCCATGGGCCCTTCCCCCAGGTGGGACCTCTGGTCACTTGCTCAGGTGCTGGGTTAGGCGAGAGAGGAGCCCTGCTCGGCTGTGCCCATGGTCAATGACTGGCAGCTGTCAGGGGCTGGGGTACAGGCTCTAGAGGCTGTGGGCAGGGCACTGTCTCACCAGGGCAAGGCCTGACCTGCCCAACTTCCCCCACAGGCATCCCAAAATGTCTTGAGAGATCAATATTTCTAGTCTCTGACCAACATGGTGACAAATTCATGTTACGTTTAGTGACAAGATTATGCTCAAGACACGGGCTTGGATTTAAATTGTCACAGATATCTCTACAGTACCTTCAGAAAAATATTTCCTTGTGACAAAATATAATAAACAGTATTTTTGGACTAACAGCATATATTTTTTGAATGGTGATATATCAATTTTCATTGTATCAAATACATTCTCAAAGAATCACCTGACAAACAGGAGATTACTTTTTAGTGATGGTACTGGTGGTGATAGAAATTTAAACTAGATTGATTGATAATAAGCTTATTCAATTTAAGTTAAATGATATTCAAGCTTGTAGTTATCTAACAACAGACATTGCTGATTTCCAAGGTCTGCCTTTACAAATATTTGGTAACATTTAATACCTCTAGTCAATGAAAATAAATTACATGGGCTATATTTTAATTTTGTAAGGCTTTATAAAATGCTTCATTTAAAGGTACAAAGCCTGCTTGCCTTCAAAATGTTTTCCAGGAGAGTTAAATTCTACAGCAAGGGTTTTGGGGTCTTTTACTGAAAGCTAATCAGGAAAAATAGTGAGAAAAAATGAAAAGTAGAAAAAGAAAAAAAGAAATTAAGATGAAAATAAAAAGATTTTTCATTTACACAGGTAAAGCCACAGCACAGATGGGAGAAAATGAAATTATTAATTTAAATTACATTAAACATTCTCCAAGATTTAAATAAAAAATAGCATTGTTATAACTATATAAACAGTCAGTACAAGGTGTTTTCTTTACTATATTTTTCCAATAATAACATGGTCAATTACAATGTTCTTACAATAGTAGGTAAACTTGGTGTATAAAATTTTATTTTCATATCTCAAATCTGGAGTCAAGCACAATGCCATAAGGATCTATTAAGGTGCTATACGACTATAGTATGAAACCAGGAAAAGAAACAACTCTGATAAAAGATGAAGGAGTGAGCTTTTTACAAAGAAAGAAGTCAGTTACAACAGTGGTCTTTGAGGGATCAAAACTTAGGAAATGTCTTGGTTTATCTGAGCTGAATTTCATTGCTCATCAGGGAAAGTGAATGTATAAAAATTTTTTTTCTAGAGTAATTTAAGAGTCATAAAATTATTGGTGATATAAAAATGGCCTAAAAAATAAATTGAGACAAATGAAATAAAAGAAGATTTAAGCATGACCACCAAATTATAGAGCAGAGGGAAATTAAATAATCAGATTTAGATTTTTTCCTTACTTTTCTTTTAACTTTTCACTGGTCTTCATAGCACTTAGAAAAATCCCATAGAAACAGTAGATTGGGAAATATTCTGAGGAACTTCAACTAAATAGTATGATTCCTGAATAAATATGAAGGATTTAGATAAGAGTGACTGGAGACTAAGTAAAAATTTCTGAAAGAGGACATGAATAACAAATGAGTGATTAATGTAAGGAAATAAAAATGAGATATTCATGATTTTATCAGTACATAGCATAAGTATTCAACATAAAATTTTTTAATAGTCTCTGCAGATAAATAAGAAAAGAAGCAAGGCTTTGTGTCTCTCTTATGTCCTCTTTCCATCCGTGGCTGTCAGACAGTGGTTAGACAAGAGTAAACTGCAAACATAATTCAGATTAATGTCCTATTTTCAGCTCAGTGACTTGCTGATCTAGTCAAGATTTCTATATATTTAATGATGTGTTTCTTTCTCTAGACATGCAACTTCATATTTCCTCTGTGTCCTTTGATGAAGAATTCCATTCTTTAGAAGAACTATCTTATTTCTTTCATTTTGATCTGGCTTTTTAAATATAGCCTCTAATATCTCACTTCAAGAAATTCTGAATCCTCAAGACCTATGCATACATGTCTGTGACATTCATACCACTCTGTAGTAGCTTTCATCTCTTTTCCAGACTTTCATATTTAGCTCTTTGCACTGGAGCTGAGCCATGCCTATGATCATACTTCCTCCAGTTTTCAGTTCTACATTATCCTTTCAGATGTGGAGGAGGCCATCTGCATACAGCATTCAAGATGTGGATTAACAGCCTTATAATAAAGCTTTTTCATTCTCTCTTCTTTTCTAATATTTTTGAACATACATTTCTCAGTGCTGCTGAGAACTACATTGGCATTGAATGGAACAAAGCCAAATAGACACACTGTATCCAAATTTGTGCTGGTTCAGTGGTACAGAGACATCCACCTCTGTCTTTGGCAAGGTTTGAGGAGAAGCATACACATAGGTCTTAAAATGTTAACCTACTCATCATGTACTATAGTGTATATGATTGCTGAGCTGCAGAAGGAAATGTGAATGCTATTGCTCCTTTTACCACTGAGGGTGTGGGGACCTGTCGTAGGTTACTGGCTGTGTGTATGCCACATGCTAAATCAGGAGAGGCACTGATGGAGCAATCCACCTCCCTGCTCTTCCTCTCTTCCTCTTCTCCTAGGAGCTCTGATCTCATCCTTTGTACTTTCTGCTACAGAGTATCAAACAAATTTCCCTTATCAACATGATTATGGACAATTTTGGAAGTTCTGTGAGACTGTGTTGAGTCTTTTCAAGCATCTCAAATTCATTAATACCTGCACTGATTCTAGCTCTTGCAGGAGTCTTACTCCATAAAGGATTAACAAGGACATTCTAGGATTCAGTCATAACAAATGGAACCAGTGTTAGTTTTGCACAGCCTGGTTTTAGGTAGCAGGGTGGCCACAGAGGTGGCTTCTGTGAGAAGTTGCTGGAAGCTTCCACCACGTCTAGCAGAACCAGTCCCTGATGGCTCTGAAGGTGGACAGGCTGCTGGCCAAAGCTGGGCCAACTAGAGATGGTTGGTAGTGCCTCTGTTGAAGCATATGTAAGAACAAATCAAAACAAAGGTGGGGGCACAGATGTAATTTTCCACCCAGAGTAAGAGTGAGAACATGTAAGAGAAACAGCAATGGACACACCAAGGTCAGTGCAGAAGGAGGAGCATGAGGTTCTACAGTCACCAGAGCTGAGATTCCTCTGCAGGCTGTGGTGATGACCATGGTGTAGCAGCTGTGCCCCTGCAGCCCTTGGGGATCCACAGGGAATGCAGAAATCCCCCCACAGCCCATGGGGGGGTGCCCATGCTGGAGTGGGTGGAGGCCTGGAGGAGGCTGTGATCCAGTGGGAGACCTGGTGGAGGGAGAGGGTCCGTGGTTGCAGGCTGGAGCATTTTTGGGAGGACTGTTTGTCCATGGGACTCACACTGCAGCAGTTTTAGGTGGACTGCTACTTGTGAGAGTGGACCCATGTCAGAGAGGTTCACAGAGAACTGTCTCCTGTGGGAGGGACCCCATAGTTTTACAGGGGAAGGATTCCTCTCCCTGAGCAGTGTAAGAAAACCTCGGGTGACGAACTGACCAAACTCCCATGGCCTGTCTCCCTGTGCTGTTGGCGGGAAGGAGGGAGGGGTTATGGGAAAATAAGGTGCTTTTAAGGGGTTATTTTACTTCTCATTCTACTGCTCTGATCTTGTTAGCAATTGATTCACTTTATACCTTCAAGTTGAGCCTGGTTTACCCTTGGAATGTTTTCTCCTGGTCCTTATCTCAACTCATGTACCCTTCACTAATTTTTCTCTCCTCTGCCCAGCTATAGCAGGGGAGAGTGAGTGAGTGGCTTTTATGGGTGCTTGGTGTTTGGCCAGCATCAAACCATGACAGTGCCTTTCCTACAAAACTGAGATAGCAATGGTAAAACAATTTGGTGGTTAAAATTGTTCAGACTGTTGTTCTATTTATTTTTGATAATCAGTCAGATGGGGGTTTCTAGGTGTGCTGGCTTGACCCTGTCTGGATGACTGGTGCCCACCAAAGGCACTCTAGCACTCCCCCTCCCCTGCAGGGTAGGGGGAGAATATAACAACAGACTCACAGGTCAAGATGAGGACAGGGAGAGACCATTTACATTAACCATTACCAATCAAATCAGAGTAGGGTAATGAGAAATAAAACCATATATTTAAAACACCTTCCTCCTACCCCTCCCTTCTTCTACAACTTCATTACTGAATTCTCTCTTTCTTTTCCCCCACCAGAAGCAGGGGGGACAGGGAATGAGGGTTGTGGTCACTTCATCATGTCTCTGTAGCTGTTTCTTCCTCAGGATGAGGACTCCTCACATCCTTCTCCTGCTCCAGTGTGTGGTTCCTCCCACAGGAGACAGTCTTTCATAGGATTCTCCAATGTGAGTCCTTTCCACAGGCTGCAGCTCTTCACAAACTGCAGTGTGCATCTCTTCTGTGGGGTGCAGTCCTGCAGGAAAGATTGCTCCTGTTTGAGTCCCCTGTGGGGTCACAAGTCCTGCCAGCAGATATATTCTTGTGCGGGCTCCTCTCTCCAGAGGTCCAAAGGTCCTCCCAGGAGCCCACTCCAGCATGGGTTTTCCATGTGCCCATGGCCTTCTCTGGGCAACCAGCTGCTCCAGTGTGGGCTCCTCCACAGGCTGGAGGTGAATATCTTTGTGTAGAGGCTGTTCTGAGTGTATTGTTTATGTCAACCAAAATTAGAGATTCCATTCTTTGTTAAGTGTACTCATTTTCACAAACCACCTCACTAAATACCGTGTCCAATCCCATAGCTCCCAGAGACAGAGGTATTAAAAATCCCAAGACTTCATGACAAAAGATAATTTTTGTCCAAGAATTTGACATACATGAAAATTATCAAAAATAAGGAGGAAAAATATATAGGCAACAACAGGGAACACTGGTGTCAAGTTGATTGGGTTATGCTTTTGACTCATTACTAATTCAAGTAGTAGTAAAAAAAGATTAAAAATAATACGGGTGATTTCTTATGTTTTTGTTCTGGGAAAAACATTAAGGCCATAATTACGTGTAAATATGTATTGTAATGGTAGCAAGAGCATGTGGACTGCAGCCATCAAGACAGTTGCAGTAAAGCCATCTCCCTAGATTTTATGAAGACTGAGTCAATGAGAAAACATTGCAATCTTTTCTGAGTCAGTTTATGGAGATTCAAGGTATGACTGACTCTTCACTACTCTAGCAAAACATTGATTTACACTCATATATTAAGACTCTATGTGTGAGAGAAAAGAAAACTTTTAGTCCTGAGATATCCATTAAATCTCTCATAACTAGGAATTTTAAAGAAATTAAATTGAACTCTGGTATGAGCTTTGTGAATAAGGCTATTTCTATAACCTAGATCTTAAATAATTCACAGAGTTATCTATAGGAAAGATGTTGAAACTTACAATGCATATTATTTGTGTGAATTACTCAACTTAATTGGAAGGATTTTTAAGGAGCATTTGGCTTTTTCAGGGCAAGGGGGTACTTTGCATATTGGCATTGCAAATGTTTGGAGAATAGTGCTTTAAAGGATTAATTGTGCTGTGCACTAACAAAAACCCTGAGCAAGGCACAAACATGAAAGAGGAAGACAACAATATTTGAATAGTTTTCACACAAAGTTCCTGTTGCTACGGAAACCACTTCCTTCATTTGTATCTCTTCCAAATGTGTCTATCTCCAGGTCACTCAAATAGTGGAGATCACAATCTGGTGTTTTGTGAAATGGTAAAAATAAGTCATATATGACTGTTACAGAGTAATTAGTGTGCTTTTTAATAATCTGCAGAAACTGTAGGAGATTCATATCGGCAACATCATTTTGAAATTCACAAAGAAACCTGTACACCAATCATTGTACTTTCATTTGGATTGTAAATTTTTCTACTTTTTTCTTTGTTGTGTGCTTAACCTCTACTGTCACTGTTTCAATCTATAGTTTACATTTTTAAATAACAAATGCATAAGATGTCCTACTTTTTATAATCACTTGCTGAATTCTTCAGTTTGCTACATATTATTTTGCAAGGAAGAATGAATAAATCTGGAATAAATCTGTTTCTGCATATATATATAACTCAAGGTTTGACCTGGAGAGCAAATAGATCTACCACACTTGTGGTACAGGCGCACTGACAGCATCAAGCTTCAACAAGCATTTCTGTCATCACTCTGCCTCATATAATCTCCTGGTTCACTGGAGGAGAGAAGTTCACAGAACTAGGCAATATTGTGGGTTGAGAGGTCTGTCATCTCCTAGATAAGACTGAAGTCTATGTTTATTCATATTCTCCAAACAAAACCATAATAAACTACTCCTGCCCTTAATTTTAAACATGAAGTGCTTTGTCAAACTAGAATGAGGGGTGTTATTTTAAAATTGTTTCATGAAGAAGAAAAACAGTAGGAACAAAGGACAGATCTTGCATCAAAATAAAATAAAAGAAATTTTAATTTCTACTTTCTCTACATATCTATTTTTTGATTACTATTGATGACATGTTGGTTGCACAGTAATAAAGGAAGACAGCCACAATTGAAGCACATTACGTTCTTTATCTAAAAACCAATGTCCCTAAGCCAAATATTTCGTTAAAAATAAAATTTGCTTGAAATCTCAAGTTTTGGAAAACAAAATCCAATTGTTTCTTTGTAGACTGTAAGAAAAATGATGAGTGCTTGGATAGTAATAAGGTTTTTTTTTTTTTAAGGAAAATGAGTTGTCAATTTCCCATTTCTAAATTAAACACATGTGACATTTAGGTATGCCAAGTGCCTGAAATTATGCAAGAAAGAGTAATTTGGATTTAGCTCGGTAAAATTTCTTCTGATGCTTGATGAGACTGAGTCTGCCAGACTCATAGCAGGAGCTAAACTGTCAGCTGGTACCACAGCTGCCACAATCAGCACACCAAGTCTTACAGCCATTGAAACTAATCTGTCTTCCAAAGTCCTCCATCCAGTTTTACTACCAGAGTAATTAATTTGTAGTTATGCAATTCAAAACCTGTTTGTGATGGCCACAGACAGGAATGCCAGCAGTCACACAGCACGTGGAAGGGACAAGCCTGTCTGTCAGTGTGGAAGAGCCTTCCTCCTCCTCTACCTCCAAACTTTTTCTCAATCTCACTCTACATAAGTTTATGGCAGTTGGATTTGGCATGCTGGATGCAGCCCAGACAAGGGATCTTTAATAAATCAAGCAGTTCTCCCTGAATTTGATTTTTTTTTTTTTTTGTATGTGTTTTCAGCAATCTCAGGAAATTATTACTATAAATGTTACCAGTCTTAAACTTTGAATGAATATGTCTTTTAAAACTACGGGATGTCTATAAATTTTATGGTATTTGTAAAAAATAATGAGGTTTGGATTTCTACTGCTCAGTAAATGTTCTGAATCTTAAAATGTCAGCAAACATAACATCTAAAAAATACACTAAATTAAAAAAATAAAGAACAGAATAACACCATATCTCAGGATAAGCATTTCTCATTTGCTTCGCTATAGGCCTTAATAGAAACACGTTACACAGAATATGCATATAATAGCATCTTTACTTACTTAATTAGATGCAAAGATTATGCTCTGCTTTTTTTTATCTTGTGCATTCTTATTGCAGTATTTTATACTGAGTGCCATCAATTGTTCAGATTGTCTCTGAGCTCTCAATAAGCTTTTTTCCTTTTTTTTTCTTTTTTTTTTTTTTTTTTTTTTGATACCTTACTCTATGCTTTTGGTGGACTGGTACTTCTTTTTGTAATAACCTTTCACGATCATTGAAGAGAATGATTGATGGTGGTTTTTCCCAAGATACATTTAATTGAATGTCTGACAGTTTTCTATTCCTCTAAACACTTCACTTCCTCTATTTCTGAGCTTAGTCTCTGTCTTCATTTCATATATCTTGTCAGTCAAGGCTGAGGGGAAGAAATAGGTATTTGTCATCGACCTTTTATAAAGAGGGAAGTTGTAGGGACAGCATTTTTGGTTTTTTATACATAGACTCTGCTGGGCAAAAAAGCACAACAAAATTATTCATATATTAGATATTAGCTTTATGTATGAGCCTGATTTTTATTCATATAAATAATAAATTTAAAAATTGTAATGCAGAAGATTCCTTCCTCACATATAATTCTCATGAGCAAATTTCTACAGTGTTAACCAAAGTTAAGACAAGCGTGCCTTGGCATTTTAATTATACTAAAATTCTACTGCACCTGGGTGTTGGTTTGCATTCTTCTCTCCACCTTCATAATATGTATTGTATATTCACAGTATTAAAATTTAACTACTGCAGGCATCCAAACAGCAAGTACTACTTCAGCAGAAAACTGTGGATGGTTTACAACTCACCTCCAGAATGAAAAATATCTTAAAATACTCCTTCAGATATTTTAGCAGTAAGAAGAGAGTTTCTCATTGCTGACAGAAATGTATTCTACATTCCCTTGAGTTTTAAAGTGGAAGTGGAGACTAAAAGGCCTAAACATTTATTTTGAAAATGTATTTGAAATATTACTCTTGGAACATGAAATTTTATAAGGAATGTCTGTTTCCATGATCCCCTGACTTTAAGATAAATGCAGAAAAATTCTCAAAATAATTCCCAAATTTGAAAATGCATTATATGCTTTTAAGAAAATGTGTAAAATGTGTGAACTTATATTCCTATTTGTAACTGCAAATAATTTTCTTTAAAAGGGAGTTTTTAACAAAAATTTCAAGAATTATCTAGGCAAATAAATCTAGTCAATGGCAATAATGGACCAAAGAGTTTACAGGTTCATAAAGCAGAATAAAAAAATCACTTTGTACCTAGCTGAAGGAATGGAGTTTACTTTTTTTTACACTGTGCGGTTCTTTCTGTTTCTTTGGTCTGGAAAAACAGCTGTGTTTATACAACTCTTTTGTGATTCCAAAGGCAAAATGTATAAACCTGGCCCCTGTATCTCACAGTGAGCATGAAACCTACAGATGCTACATGAATCCCCACAGTTTCTTTCAAAATAGTTGCCAAGACTTCTGAAAAAATCTCACACTTTAAGTAATAACACAGCAATAAAAAATAAATAATAAAATAATTTTTTTTTTCTTAATAATTTTTTGCCCTATGGTCCTTACTCACTTGCAGCTGAACTGAAGAGCTCATCTCCATGTTGCATGGCACCCATTAAACACAACTTAGATATTCATTAGGGCTTCTCTTGTACACCTTCTTAGCACTTGGCAAAGCTTTCTTCTCTGCTTTATTTTTTCTGATTGGAGGTGAATTACTGTGAAGATTCTGGCTGGAAAACTGAATACCAACAAACTTTCCATTCAGCATTGAATAGTAGATTCCTATGAGCTTTAAAGTTATGAAATTATGTTTCATTCCTCCTTTATATCACAGGATTAGGTATTAACATCCAATGAGGGCTAGATCCTTGCTTAAAACAAAACTGCTGTATTTTTAATTAGTTTTTAAATTAAATTAGTTAGCAATTTAATAGTTTTAAATTAAATTAGTTAGCAATTTAAAAGTTTGGCAGGTTGGGACAGGCATTGTCCACTGTGTCCCCTGGACTACCATTAAAAGTAGGCACTGAGATTTGGAATTTCATCACCTTATAATGAGTTTGGGACTTGTTATATTTTTACATTTAGTGAATGACTACATAATGAAAAATCTTGAAAACAGTAAATAATATTGTGGGAAGGGAAGGGAAGGGAAGGGAAGGGAAGGGAAGGGAAGG
>JANIJU010000002.1:20386526-20504816 GCA_025504685.1 Leucosticte australis | reverse complement strand
GATTGACTTCAAAGGGAGCATCAGACATCACTGAGGACAGCATTGACCTCAGGACTTTAAGTCAAGTTCTCATTAGACACACGCATCAAAATCAGATAATGAAATTTGTGTGAGGCTGCTGTGTTGTAAATCATGTCTTTTTAGACAAAGAAGCTATTTTTTTATTAGAGATATATATTATCTTTCATTTAAAAAATTCTCTAATCTCCAGAAAATTTTGATTATATTGCATAAGACAAAAGACAGATCCTTTCATCAGTAAATTTCATTGCTCCATGTCTATTTTACAAAATCATTTGTCTTTCTCACATACCTTATTTCTTTTTGAGCTATATACTTGGGAATTATACTCCAAGATATGCTCTTCAATCTGTGTTTTGCTCAGCCATAATGGGATTTAGTGTAAGAACTCAGTCCTGCACTCTTTTAATTTCTGATGTCTTGTATTTCATGCAGACAAACACTTCATTAAGTAACATTCACATTGCTCAAAACAATGACAATGAAAATCTGTATTTTGCTACTGTACCTGTACCTTATAATGATTCCTCCTACTTACAGATATGCAATAGTACAGCAAAGGCTAGGGCCATCATTTCCCATGCTTTTTCTACACCTGTTTTCCATGACAGCAGGACCCCACAGCCTTCTGGTTTAAGATACATGGATATCTAACTTGAGTAAGTATTCTTCAAGGGAACAATTACAGCTTTTCTTCCAGAGATGGAGACACCTGCTGAATTAACTGATACTAAACGGAGAGAGCAGAAAGCAGCAAAGCTCACTTTCTAGGTCTGCCTTTCATGGTTGCCTGTGGAGCTTTCTGCAGATGACCTGAGGAGTAAGCAGCAAATTTAAAAGTCTGTCAACTCACTCAAAAAGAAAGTTTAAAAGTGGGAATGGTCTTTGTTCAATGGTACTTGTTGTTCAAATATGTTAACAAAGTCTAAAGTATAAAGGGTGGATTTGATACACTTTGCAAAACCTGTGTATTAAATCTGCAGAGTATTTTGGAGTAGGAAGGCAGAAGAATTATGGTCATGTATTTATAGATTATTTTCTTTCTGAATCATTAGCAGCAGAACTTAATGGGTAAATGAGGACAAAAATCTTTCTTCTTGACATAAAATTTATCAAATGTTCCTAAACTTTAAATGCATGAAGTGCATCATTTTATTCTATCTTGATCTTTTGAAAAATTGTATGCTGTTCTGGCTAAAATGTGTGTACAACAATTTTGTTTGACCTGCTTTCTGTAGCTGGATTTTTTCTCATATACCAGAAAAACTCTCTACACAGGGCAGTCCATCTTGTTATGGCCAGTCTTGTAAATATGGACTAAAACTAGCAAAATAATTGCATCACATTAGATTTAAAATTCAGTCAGAGTTCTGTTTCTGGTAAGTAAAATTTGTGCCTATTGCACTATCTTGAACATTTGCTCTGGAGGAAATGTTTTAGTTCATATGCTTACACTTTGCTCTTAAGCAGAGCCAACCCTGAAAAAAATTACCGGATCAACATAAAATTCCTTGTTCCTATTCCTTTAATACATAGTGAGTGATTAGTGACAGAAATCCCTTGTAGCCACAGTTCTGTCAGAGTTTTCATCCACAGGGATTAATACTGCTCTTCAAAATTGGTGGTAACTCCTTCAGTTCACAGCACTCATATCTCTATTAATTCATACAAGTCAATTTATATCTAAGCCAGAAGAAAGGTATTTTTATTTCATTTCCTTTCATGTAAATTAGTTGGATATTTTTTGATTTAAAGATATTTAAAGTCATACTACTAGGCATGTCAACCACTTTGACAGAAGTGGGCAGCTTTAATCTCTACCTCACTGGGGTTCCTACATAATTTCCCATAGGAGAATGCAATGAATCACTTGATCTCAGCTAGCTTAGATGAAATTCTGAGGTGGAGAATACTATATTTCATATCACTGAAATCCCTCCAGGTGATTTACTAGGCACCCCTAGCATTTTCCTGATGTTTTCTACTGGTTTAAAATTAATCTTGCCAGAAAGTAACCATCTGTTTCAAAAAGAAGCAATATGTTAATTTCTAATCATACCTTTATTTTTTGCTATACAGGGATGTCTGCTTCAGAGCTAATGGAAGAAGGTATACAAAAAGTACAGCTTGCAAATTATAGAAACACATAAGCTTATAAGAGCTGCAAAAAAGGAAAAGGAGTACAAGGATTTAAAGACACATTCCAGGATGGCAATCAATTTAAATTAAAACAAAAAAAAGAGAAATTCTATGGCAATATGCCTTTTTGGTCAGTAGCATATTTTTAACTTCTTTTCTCAGGGATACCTTTCCAGCCCCTTTTGCTCTTTAAACTCTTGTAAACTGGTCAGTAACACACATTAATTTCTCCTGATGAACTTAGATGTTTGAGTTGAACCCTAAGATAGATTTCTTTGTTTAAGTAATGCATCACTTTTGGCAGTGTCAGAGGCTGAAATGTTATGGTTTATGTCTTCATAAAGAAGGACTTCTGCCTACTATAGCAAAAGTGTAAAACAAAGCTGCACCAGCAAAGGGCACCCTGAATGGGCCCCTGACTGATACCCTGAACTGTGGGTGAAACCACCTAACACAGCTTGAGATAAGGAAAATGACACTGTGGTTCAAAACATCTGGAAAAGCATCCACAGCAGAGCCCAGCCCAGCACCTTTGGGGTGCAGGCCACAGCCCCAGGTTTATCTGCTGCCAGGCTTGCACAGACCCACACACCAAAGGGGGAGGAGGAGAGGTTTTTGGGGGTGAGGCAGTTAACATCCATCCTCCCCCATGCAGACCAGCCCAGGGGCTCAGACCCCCCACCCTGGCAAAGCCACATCTATGGTACATCCAAATGAGGGATGGCAGAGGGGGTGCCATGGCCCGTCAAAGACCCCACAAAGGGGTCCCCAGGTCCTGCACCTGAGCACTGCACGTGATGCAACACGATGCAACACATCTACCATGTTGCAAGGGACAGTGTCAAACCTGCTCCCCTCTATGTATATCAGTCCATTGGATTCTATACTCCTTGGTGGGGGATCCTCACTACCAACAAAACAAGACAGAAGGAAGCAAAGAGACATTGTTGGAACCCATGGAGGGTGATATGTTTCTACTTAATCTCTGTCACTCTCCCTGTCCCCCCTCCACACACCTCTTTTTTCTATATCTTTCTTTCTTTTCTCTTTCTCTTTTCCTCTTTTGCTATTAAATAAAATATAATTTTTTTTTTGTATCAACGTCTAACCTCATTTGGTTTTAATCATGTGTTTTGGATATATTCAAACCTTTCAGGATTCGATTTATTTTATTCACAGACAGTTCTTTTTGCTCTTATATGCTTAGAATGGATCACAACAGGCAGGTTTTTTTTCATTGCAATTGCCACAATACCTCCACTAAGTTTTTCTGTTACTGAGAATCTTGAAAAAGGAGCAAACACTATTATAAAGAACCTTTTGTTATTTTTGTTCTTATTACTTTCCTAGACTACCCTTAATGTAAAAAGGCAGCCTGAAAGCAAAGTATTTGCACAAGTAATCTTAACAGTCTGGACAATGTCCAGTCAGGGAAGTAAATTTGTAATCTAGTATTAAGGTGCCTAAAGCTTGCTGATCAGCAAATACTGTGAAGGAGATGTGAAAAAGCTACAGATGAACAGTTTGTTCTCTCCATCTAGGTAGAGAGATCAATAGATGTTGTCTACCTGGACTTTAGTAAAGCTTTTCACATCATTTCTCACAGCATTCTCTTGGAGAAACTGGCTGCTCGTGGCTTGAATGGCTGCACTCTTTCCTGAGCAAAAAACTCAGTGGGTGGCTGGGCCCAGAGAGTGGTGGTGGATGGAATTACATCCAGTTGGTAGCAGGTCCTAAGTGATGTTCCCTAGGGCTTAGTACTGGGACCAGTTTAATATCTTTATCAATGACCTAGATGAGGGGATTGAGTGGACCCTCTGTCAGTTTTCAGGTGACACTTAATTGTGTGGGAGTATTGATCTGCTGGAGAGTACCAAGGCTCTGAAGAAGGATCTTCAAAGACTGGACTGATGGTCCAAGGCCAATTATATGAGGTTCAAAAAGTCCATGTGCTGAGTCCAGCACTAGAGTCAAAACAGCCCCATGCAGGGCTACAGGCTGGGTGAAGAGTGGTTGGAAAACTGCCCAAAGGAAAAGACCTGGGGGTGCTGGTTGGCAGCTGGCTGAACGTGCCCAACAAGATATCCAAATTGGAGACACATGGGTGAACTATGCAGTGGATAAGGAATTGTCTGGGTGGATACAGGCAGAGTTGTGGTCAATAGCTCTATGACCAGTTGGAGGCTGGTGATGAATCAGACTCCTCAAGGCCCTTGTCTTGGGACTGTTGCTCTTCTATATCTTTATCAGTGATACAGTGAGATCTAGCACACGCTCAGCAAGTTTGGAGGTGACAGGAAGCTGAGCAGTGCACTTTACACAACAGAAGGAATTCCATGCAGGGGGACCTGGACAATCTTAGGAAGTGGGTTCATGAGAACCTCATAAGGTTCAACAACTGCAAGGCCCTACACGTGGATCAGGAAAATCCCAGGCATGAGTACAGACTAGGAGAAGAACTCATGTAGAACAGCACTGTGGAGAGGGGTGGGGTTGGACCTCCAGAGGCCCCTTACAATTGCAGCTTTTCTTTAAATCTGTTCTTGCTGATGCAGTCAAGAAGACACATGAAAAGGCTGTAAAAGTGCTGATTTTGTAAGACAGCAACCCTCAATAAATTAGACTAACATCAGTCCTTAGAAAAATAAGATAAAGATGACAGAATTCAGATGATAAAAAATTCAGGTCCTAGAAGGTAGTTAATTACAGACCACTAAAGCTTTATATAAACTATGTTTTGTCTAATGAGCTAAATTTCATTTTTTATTTAGTCACAGGTTTGACTATGGGGCAGCTAGGCACCACATAAGTGTTCCCTTACTACCCCACTTCCCAGGTGCAATTGGAAAAAAAAGCAAAATTTGTGGGTTGAAAGACAGTTTAATGAGACAGAAAAGGAAAAAAAGAAAAATAATAGCACATAAAAATGTTAGAACATGCAAAAAAATACACACTGATGGGATGAGGAAAGAAACAGGAAAGGCCTTGACTCTGTGTGAGCCCTGTTCATCAATCCCAAAGACATCATTGTGTTATCAGTATTATTCTCATCCTAAATCCAAAATACAGCACTGTACCAGCTATTGGGAAGATAATTCTCCAAGCTGAAACCAGACCACTGTTTTGATTTGTTTGGATTTTTTTTGTGTATAGCATTTTATACAGTTTGACACAACATGCTGAGGGGAAAAGAACCTTGTATATTAAATCACTGTGGTTTGTATTAAATGGATTAAAAAGGAGTTAGATTGTGATGTTAAAATAAAGTGACATTAAAGACAAATCAGTTCTTCTATTCACAATGATAGCTTAAAACCTCATGGCGAAATACATATAAATGAGGACAGACAGTTCACATTGCTTTTTAACATAGGGGTTAATAACAGAGGCTTTAAGAAAAATATAGGTTAAACACATAGAAATAAATTATATATTCAGGTTATTTTATTATAATTTATAAACCCCTGCAGAAAGTTTTGTCTTTTAAATTACTACCTAGCATATTACTTAGAACACATTACAGTAAGAACATTTTAGATGGACCCAGCTACCTGGCAGCAATATGATAGCAAATGACAGAATGAAATGCAGTGAGGGAGTTATTTCTATGAGGGAGGTTATTTTAGAGGAATCAAAATTAGGCCTAAGACTATTCATAATTTTAATCAATTATCTTGAAATAAGCACAAAATTACTGCTGAAAAAAACCTCTAGATACCACATCTAAAATTTCTGCAGAGTTAAACAGCGGTGAGGATAAAATATATGAAGATCTTTAAGAGAGGAAAATGTATAGGTATTTATAAACAAATAAAGACAGAGAGGATCACTGAATTTTTGGAGAAGTAGCTCTGGAGAGAATATGCATCTGTAAAATATTTGTAGCTGTAATTTGTCATGTAAGTCTTGAACATATCTCTGCTTTCCTCATGAAAACAAATCTGAGAATTGTCTCAATTAATAGCATCTTCCTACTTTCAGATCTATTGGTAAAAATTATACAAAGACATAATAACTTCCATGGGAAAGTGCACGAATTGAAATATATATGACAATAGTTTTTTAGGAAATAAATTGTCATCTATTAAAAGCTGGGTAGTAATGGCAGTTGTAACAGAATACTAATTAATATAGACTCCATTATTAAAGACTTTCATCTGAAAACAGGTATTTTCCAAGTAAAATGTACTTCAATGAAAACAGTTGATGCTACCTGGCAGTACACAGAGAGGATGCAATCTCGTTGACTGTTATGTAGGAAATGAGCTGAGAAGTTCCACTGATTTCTTCTGGCCTTAGCTGACATACAGATAAACTGAGGAGATCTGGCTTACCTTATCTTTTTCTTCTTTTTTTTTTTTTATCTTTTTGACATCATTGTGTTTTACTCATTGTACAAGTGAGAATAGAAGCCCAAGAGAGTCAAGGACTTCAGATGAATTTTGGAAAATCATCTTGCAGCCAGTGTGGAAATACCACTGCCAGTGATCCAGGAAGAAAAATCTCTAGAGTGCCAGTGATGAAAATACTCAAAAGTTCTGGTTCCAAGTATTGTAAGATTATGCAGACACTCAACAAGTAGTCTTTTATTTGGAAGATTATACAATGCTATTGGTGAAAGTTAAAAAAAATATGGGACATGGCACCTTCATGCCTGAGTACTAGAACCAGTCTTATAACAGTTCATGAAGGAAATAAATTATGATCTTAGAAAAGCCAAGCTTACTCAGAAGAATTCTGAAAGTGGGAAGTTTCTATTATAGTGTGTAATACAAAGCTAACATGCAGTTTTCTTTTTTAATTTGTAAAATTATGTGAAATTAAGGTACTCAGGGCCTTTTTATTCTCAGTGTTTTTTCCCCCTGTTATTGATTAGTTAACTTTTTAAACTGATTTTATCTAATTGAAGAAAATAATTATGTATTAGCTTCTAAAGAAAGCAGAACCAGATACATTTTTCTCTCAAGTGCCCAGATAATCCTTGTCTTCATTCTGTTCTTTTTTATGTGTTCATGTTCTTATGTTCAGTGACTAGAACAAAAGTGTGTAAATGAGACTGTGTAGTCACTTAGGACCCTGCGGTCTTCAACAGCTTTTACATCAGGACTAGCCCCTCAAAATTTACATGGTACCAAAGAAAGTGATCTAATAAATGCAAGGAAGACAGCAGAATGGATAATTTAGGTTCAGTAATGATAGAATATTCTTCGCATCTCAGAAAATTAAGGAGGAAAAAAAATTATGTCCATCACAGAATCGTAGTGTTTGATATTGGAAGGGAGAATCTAGTCCAACCCTCAACTTTTCAGTACCTTTAAGGATGGAAACTCCACAACCTCTCTGGGCAACCTGTGCTTGATCACAGTGAAAAAGTGTTTCCTGATGTTCAGATGGCACCTGCTGTGTTTTAGTTTCTGCCCGTTTGCTCTGGTCCATTTGCACAGCTAAAAGAGCCTTGCTCCATCTTCCTAATTTGTGTATTGACATACACTGACAAAATTCATCCCTAGCATTCCCTTCCTTTCACTAAACATTCTTGAGTCTTGCAGACTTTCCTCACAGGAAAGATGTTCTGGTCCAGTCCTTGTAACATCTTTGTGGCCCTTTGTTAGACTCTTTCCAGCATGTTCATATCTCTCTTGTATTGGGGAGCTTTGAACTGAACACAGTACTCAAAGTGTGGCCTCTCTGGTGCTCAATAAAGAGAAAGCATCACCTTTCTCAAACTGCTGGCAATACTTTGTTTATTGCAGTCCAGGATGTCATTTCCCTATTTTTGCTGCAAGAAAACATTTCTGACTTATGTTTAACTTTGTGTCCATTAGAACCCATAGGCCCTTTCCTGCAAAGCTGCTTTTCAGCCTCTTGGACTTCAGGTTATATCGGTTCCTGGTGTTGTTCCTTACCAGGTGCAGGAGTTTGCACTTCCCTTTGTTAAATTACCTGAGGTTCTGTCATCCTATTTCTCCAGCTCTGCATGACTGAGCGTTACTCTGGCATGTCAGCCACACCTCCCAGTTTTGTATTCTTAGCAAACTTCCTGAGCATACACTCCATCTCATCACCCAGGTCATTAATGTTCTACAGGGTAGGATTCAATATTGATTCTTAGGGTACAGTATTGGCCTCCAACTAAATTTCTTTCAACTGATCTCTGCTCTCTGGGCACAGCTATTCAGCCTGTTTTCAGTTCGCTGTCTTCTCATCTAGCCCACACAGACACAGCTTCTCTGTGAAAACATTATGGGAGACAGTGTCAAAAGCCTTACTCTTTAAAAATATTTATAGAACATCTCTCATTGATTATATTTAAGGAACTGCCTAATCCTATAGGAAAAAATTGTCTGTTGGCATTTGGAACACTTATGTGTCATAACTCTAATTTGCAAAGTGAAACCTTCCTTCTCCTTCAACACTGGGATGCCAGATAAAAAAATTCATTTTGTATTTACTGTATTTACATATATTTACATGCATGGTTAATACAATGATTTCACTTTCTTCTCTTTTGCCTCATTCATATGAAAAAAACTACAGCTCAGGATGATGAAAGTACATATCTGTTCTTACTAAATGTAATTACTATACATGATGTGTTGGACTTGGTAAAAACTAAAGATCACTTTAAAACAATCAATTCTTGTCTTGAGTCCTGTTCTAAAACTACTTTCAGGATGCTTTTCCTTTCTAATTTTTGTATGTAGCATTTACAGCTATCTACAAACAACACAAGTAATGTCAGCCATATGGTTTGAAAAAGCTTAAGTCTTGGATGGAGACCAGCAAGTCTCCCATACCTACTTTTATGTACTAAAACCTGACTGGGAAAAGCCCTTTAAAAGACAGGTAATATCAGTAACAGAGGCAGATCCATTTATCCTTAGTGTATTTTAAGAAGCTTTGAAATCTCCAGATTCTTCCAAGTTATTTCTGCTGTTTCTATATGATCACATAAGTGTTACAGACAGAATGACTGTTCTGATTCACAGACTGCTTAGAGCCTAGGCTCATTTCTTGTTGATAACAGCCTTGCTGTTTCATCCGTGCCTTGGTCACTTCATGACTAAAGCCATATTGGTACAGTAGAAAAGGGCCACATCTTTCTGGTACTAGATGTAGTGCATCATTTGCTAAGCAGTGCTTTTTCTTTGTGAAATCATATTAGGTGGGTGCTCTGTCATCCACATTATCTGCTCCTGGATGTGTAATATCAATATGAGTTTGGGTTTAGGTGTGTAAGTGCTGGAGACCAACACATTCAAGAGTCTTACCTGTCTTTCATCTTCTGCTGCATCTCTGCAATTCTGAGATGAGACAAAGCTCACCTGAACTTCAGTAAATATAAGAAAAATAAGTTGGTGTCTTTTTTGTTACTATTTCTCTGTCACTGGTATTGTTTCCTGTCTTTATTTGTAACATCTGGAATCTGCTTGGTTTTTTCAGTGCACACCATGAAATCAACCATATTTTGAATGTGCTTACTAAAACACAGCAGTTAGTTAAGTTTGATAACCATAATATAGACATTATTGGAGAATAATTATTTTTGCTATATTTCTGTGTTATGATCCTCGCTATGACTGATGCTGGCTAAAATGCATGAATTTGCTACTAATGTGAATGTATCCAGACACTAGGTGCTTGTTTTTCATTTTAGGGCTGAAAAATTCAGTTAAACAAATAGATGGATAAGGAAATAAGCATATAAACATTTTCCATAGACTGTAAAACATAGCAAAGTGCCAATTTAAAATTTATAGAACAGTATGTTCTTTTATGTTTAGCTTCATAATGACTAATTGCTTAATCATTTTTGCTGCTCCAATAATTTTTCTGATTTTATTGTAAATTCAACATTAACATATCATATTCATAATGTTTTCACAGTTTTATTTAAGGTCTTTTCTTCTAAATTTACCACATCTAATATATTGTCTAGAATGAGTAGAAACTGATTGTCAATTGCATTACTTTCCTTTCTGAAGTAATTGGCAGAAACAAAATATACATTTTTTACTAAAAATTATTTAAATAATCATCTGTGAAATTAGTGCTTTTTATTATTCTATTATCTTGAATAAATTTTTGCTTGGAAGCAAATAAAACCCCACTTAAAACAACCCTTAAAAATACACATGAAAATATATAGCTGTAATTAAAGTTAAGGGAAAAAAGATATTCCCATGAACACCTTTAGTTCACTGACTTTGATCAAATGAACGCTGTTTTAGGAAATAAGCTGCAGCTCAAATAAATCATAGGTATGCTCTCAGTATTATGATATATTTCTATTACTGTGGTATCTTGGATCTTAGGAAGAATCACGGTGGAATTTACACAAATTTTGTAAAAATTATTAATAACAAAAAGACTTTAGAAAATTTTCACATCTTAAAAAATAGGTAAATGTATGAGACTGGGAATTTCATAATACAGCACTTTTTATTTTTGGTTTAGAAGTTCCTGTCTGTAATCCTATAAAACTCTGCCATCGCTTTCAAGTTAAAAGCCACGATAATTTTAATCCTTCAGGTTTAATCAACTTGTCTTTCACTTGTAGAGAGTACTTAGTCTGAGACAGAATTTTCTTCTAGGAATTCATTAGATTCTATTCTCTGGTTTTACAGTATTAGAAGAATATGAGGAAAGTGTGAGTACCTTGAACAGTTTGTCCACAGGTCATGAGAGGCACACTAAGTAAAGGAAGTTTCATTCTCTTCCTATGTCTCACATCACATAGATACACCTGACAATGACATTAGGAGACTGTCCTCTTTCATTGTATTTGCAATAGGAAGAGATGCTAAAGGAACTACAGATCGTAAAGAACACAGACGGTCAAGAAGTTTTGACACTTTTCAAATAATGACTTCAAGGATTCAGGTCACAGCAAAACATCACCATTATGTGTCACCAAACAATTGCAAGAAGAGGCTGTACTTGCTGAAGACAGGAAGAAAAATCTAAGAGTTTATTTGAAATGCCGCAAGGTAATTGCTGGTATTTTTCAGGAAGCACTGCAAGATAAAGATGGTCCATAAATGATAAATTTAGGATAACTTTTCAAAAAGTCACTAGTTAAATTTCCAACCCTTATGGACATAATGAGATTTTGGGTTAAAAAATTTTGAGAGCCTTTTTTTTTTTTTTTTCTCTGTTTTTCCCATTACAGACAAAAACATTTGAAAATGGCAATTTCATGTAATTCCTGACAGTCCTATGTTTGTCTATTTAAAAAAAAATTTAGGAAAAAATTCAACATAAGGTCATAATGCAAAGCTAAATTCTATCCTTATCAGTAGATATTCACTGTTCATAATGATGATGATCAAGTAGTACCTTTGTCTGCTGCTTGCAGGGTGACTACAGAAAATCAGTCAAGCCAGATAAGAAAGACCCACACATCTGTTCCTCCCTCCATTGTTTGTGCACTCCACATTCTTCAGGCATAACAAAAAGATCAATATGTTTGTCACATTTTAGTTTCTGCCTGCTATTCCCAGGCATTTTCTCCAGGGCCCTATGTTGCATCTTCCCCTATTGTTTTATTGAATTTATAATATTTTTTTATTTGCTTTCTATTACGGCTCAGATAATAAAAATGCATAGCATGATACTGGGCTTATATAAAGAGAACAAACTCTGAGTGAGAATACCAAGTGGTTTTTTGCCTCACAAGAAGGAATGGATGATGGGAAATATGATCTATAAACTCTCATGAGGCAGTGAGTAAACAGGAATTGCAATTAGTGTTCAATGCTGGATATTGATAGTTCTCTCAGGCTTTGTTTCTTCATGAAATCAGTGAATGAAATTCACTAAGTATTTTTAGTTTCTGCTGTGTGCTTGGTTGCCATGTCCCAGTAGGTATCCTATTATGTCTAGGGACAGGGAATGCTCTGCACTGGAGGTATAAGAATTGCCATTATCATAAGATACACCCAAACCCAGAGAGACCAGGAATCACAACCATCTCTGGAGTGTAGGATCTAACTTTGCTCTCTTGGGATCCAGAGTCTGGGTGCATCGACCTGTAAGGAAAAAAAACAGAAAGCTCTCTAAAGAAGGAAGAAACAATCTGCTGTACCATTCCTTTTACAAGTCCCTGGCAGCATTCAAGCAGAGACTGGAAATTTTTTGCTAATTTCATTCTCACATTTAGCAGTTTCGAATTTTATGTCTTGAATTAAGAAACTTGGTGTAAAAAACTCAAAGCTGAAGTATCTTTCACCTTGAACTTTTTAATAGAAATTATTTTTTGGCTTTAATGAGTAGGCTAACATGTAAGATGTGTGAACAGCACCTATGGTGATTGTTCTTCTTCAAAAAATGAGCACATCACATTTCATGATGGATGTAGAAACACCAGGGTGTTAAATCAGCTTATAGTTGTCACAATGGTTTCTCAGGTCTTTGAGAAATATCATGTCTTCTAATTCCCAAACTCACTTTGTATTTAATGCTACACTTTATAAAACTCAGGAACAGTCCCAGAAGCAAAAAGCAGGTGTCCTCTCTTCTGGCATGTGTACATAGCCCATTTCTTCTCTTTCCCATTTTATACCTTGACATCTAGGAAATAGGAAACAGATTTAAATCCTGTCAGATTTAAGAGGAAATCAAACATGGATCATCCATTCTTGGCCAAATGCCCCCAGTATGAGACTGTTACTGGAAATGGCAGGTGAAACAACCATTGAAGTTTTCCTTATGGCACAGCAAATTTTTCTCCATATTATGCCATGTTTTTAAGCTGTTTTTAAGAATTCTTGTTCTGTTAAACTCAGATTCTTATGTTTGGAAATAAGGTGCTAAGAACTGCTAGGATGTAGCTGTTTAGGTCCCTCTGTTCTAGATTGCAGCTAATTTCTTTCTCAGGCTGCTGATCTTTAAATTGACTTATACATCAGCTGTCTTACAGAGTCTAGGGAGCTTGGGAAGGGCATGTCTGTGTTTATTTAATTTTGGAGGTATCTGTTATCTAGTAGACCAAAGTATAACACATGATGTAATTTGTGTACCACTAAAACTTGCTGGCATTTTTTATTATGTTTGGACTTAAAACTTCCAAGTAAATAGTTTCAGGTCATCCTTTCAATGCAGAGTATCACATTCTGATCCCACAATCACTGATGTCTATCTAATTACTCCTCTTGATGTCAACAAGCCATTATTTAGACTATTAATATAATTTTTAAATAAGTGTCCAATATTTTGGCTACATAATGAGAATTATTTTTTCAGTTATGATATGAATTTATTAAAAAGTTAGTAAAATTGATTTTTTTCCCATCTTTATTTTCATGAGTTGTAATTATCTTGATCAAATATTTTCACAGTCCTAATAATCAGTAAAACCCACTGCACACAGTCTCTCGGGACAAACAGGAGCAAACTTCAAATGTCTCATATGGGCACCCTCCATAATATTTACTGCCATGAAGGGTGTTAGAAGTTTCTATTTGCTTGTTTTAAAATTCTGACACAGAACAAGTGCATTGTACTGAAGAACTATTCTCTCTTATTTTGAGGATTGAAGGAAAAGCATACAAATTTTAGGTCATTGTCCTGCAGAACACTCTTGAGGCCACTTAAACTGATCCTTTGCAAGGGGCAGGAGCTCAATGCCTCTCAAGAAACAGTTGTGCATTGCCCAAAAGAGGACTGTAAAAAATAAATTATATAGGTTTGCCTCCTAGTTTAGAAAACATTATAGGATATTCTCACTGGCATGCTCAAATCCTTGATATATGTGCATACAGTTGGTATTTTTATTATTTTTATGATTTTTATTTTGATTAAATTTAAAACATTAGAACCACCCATGCAGAAACCTTAATCTTAAAGAGAAACACTTTGAGATAGAGCCCCTTCAGATAGCAGTCTTAAAAAAGTGGCATCAGAATGAGTTTGTAATTATATGTAATGCTTCAAAGTAAAGCTGAATGTACTATGAAGCAGGAAAATAAATTAAAATACAGAAAATCTTTAGGAGAGGAAACATACATGCACTGGGGAGACCTGAAATAAAAGTAATCATTATTGGCTGACAGTTCTGTGTCTGACAATTGGATGTTTTGCTGAAGATTCTAGCTCATGAAGGACTTAAAATAACAGTATTTGCCTGTTACTGCTTGAATATTAGGATGAGGAAGAAGGTAGTAAGAGAAATGCAAAGATTTAAGCTACACCTGAGAATCACTAATAAATTGACTGTTTTGATTTACCTGCTTTTGTTCTACTTCTTTCAATTGTTATTACCTTCTTGTCTTTATAATTAAAAAAAACAAAACAGACTACACCCTTTCTTAGGACACATCATATTCATATTCAGCTTCAGAACACACCACCAGCCAGAACTGTCTGATGCATATTTTGGCATAGCTTTGCTGTCAGAACTAGCCAAAAAACTATCAGCGAGCTCATTAGTATTTATCCTGCATCTGTATGAAATATTTTTTTCTCTAGCAATGATGGGCAATTAGTCTTGCATTATCAAGCTAATACAAGATTTTATACCCTTGTGAATACAAGAACAATATTTCTGTGGCTGTATTCTAGCATAGGCCTTTCTGAAATAACAATCAATTGTATATACTGCTTTAGGATAAACAGTGTTTCTTACATGTGCAAGCTAATCAGAGTATTTCTAAATTCAGAGGACCGCAGAACTTTTGGACACCTCTAGTCTGAATTCCTGCTTGAAGCTGGGTCAGCTATGGGGTTAGACCAGGCTGGTCAGGTTTGGAATCTCAAAACTCTCTAGCTACAGAGACTGTAGAGTCTCTGGGCTGCTCACTCTCCACAGCTGGCTTTTCTTATGGTGAAAATGGCTTTCCTTACATCAAGCCCTGCTAACCGATGTTGACCTTGTTCTCCGTCACAGCTTTGATGTCTTGTTCATGCCCCCAGTTGCTCCTCTTCCCCAGGCAAAGGACTTTTACATTTGCCATTTACTGAATTTCCAGAAACTCCTGCTGGCCCATTCCTCCAACCTGGCTAGGTCCCTTTGGATGGCAGCTCTGCCATTGAGCAGAGCCAGTTCCCTCAGATTTGGCATCTTAAAAAGAGGGGGACTCTGCTGTTTCTTTGGAGTTATTGAGGAAAATCTTAAGAGGGCAGGACGTAGGACAAAGCCTTCTATTGTCTGATTTCTTACCAAGCTCCAGACAGAATACAGCTGATTAATCATGAACCTCTGCAGGTTATTTTGTTCCTCATTTAGAGTCCACCCTTTCAGACTCTAACATAGCATAACTTAGACTCTAACTTAACTTAGGTACAAAAAGGAGGAGGAAGTTATTCCTGGCTTGAAGATCTTTCTCAGAGAAGTGAGCTTTTAGAGCCATCAGGGCAGATCAGAAAAGAGTCACAGCAGAGAAGTGATCAGCCTGAGGAACTGCTGACAGCAGCAGGCAACAGGTATTTTAGCCAGGAGGCAAGGAATTTTCTGAGCATAAGAGAAGATTGGGAATGAACTGTAGGGTGTCTGATAGTGTGCTAATGTGTACAGGTGAAATATGGCTCAGAGAATTAATTAAATTTTTTTTGGTGTGAAGCTGTATAACTTCAATTTTATTATAAAGCAGCAACGATGTGTAAAAATCACCAACATAGACTTTAACTTTTAGATCGATAAGAACTTAGTTTCAAAGAAGTGGAATATAAACAATTAGATTCAAATGGATTGCTGTGATTTATATGCTTCATTAAAGGTTGATGAATAATAATTGATAAGTTAGACAAGTTGTTATTTTTTACCAAAAATCAGTAACATTTGGGCCACTTCAAAAGAACCCAAAGTTATAGTCTGTATGCCAACCCAGCTGTTCTTGAAGCTTTTGAGAACATGAGAGAGGTAGCTCCAGTTCTTTAGAAATAAAAGCCATTTTTTTGTTTTTTATTAAACAAATCTCAAAATGTTGCATATGATTCATTTCTTTCCAACCAAATTAAAGCACAGAATTAGTCATGAAGTGTTCTTGACCTATATGACTTTGTTAAACAAATTTTTTGAATTGTCAAAAAAGCCTATGTTACATTTTTCATTTTGACAATGCATCGTATGAAGTGGTTATTATCAAAGCCATTGACTTCCCTCCGCATATTTACCAGTAAATCCCTGTGTTTACAGAGCTTCTTTGCTGGCTGCTTAGCAGAAGACATGAGGGTATGTGTACCTTTTTTGAAATTGTTACTGAGGAGGATCAGAGAAACAGGACCTTTCCACTGAAGAAGAGGATAATGCTCCTTTCATCTGGATGACAATTTGGCGCTGGTTTTAAATAGGATTTTTTATTGTTATCAGAAAACAACTTAGGCATCGGGGTTATATAAGGGGATACACAGCATGAAGAAAGCGTGCAGTTTCTAGCCAAATTGGAGGGTTTGCCACTTTATGTCATATAGGGGCAGTGTTTGTCCCCCTCTAATCTTCATCTCTTTCTTCCATTACTGCCATCTCCATGTGCTTTGGATCATTCCCCATGCTGTTATTACTGCTGATAGAAACACAGGGATAAAGGTCATAAACCCAAAAAAGCTTCAGAGAGTTTAGTAATAGCTCATATTTATATCATTGGAAATGGAAGAATATCTTGAGTTTCTTGCTGTCAACAACATAACAATCATGATGATTAAATACATATCTGCAAAGGCTTCCAAACATCCAGCTCTACAGACGTGAGAAGTGGCTGAATGAGTTGTGAATATGCACAACAGAGTCAAAGAAGGGCCAAGAAAGTATGTAGAGGGTTGGCATACCAAGTATGGTAAATACCTACATTCTAAAACGAGGTTTTTAAAAGTAGTAAGGAGTGGAGCCTGACATCTTTCTATATAATCAGAGCAAGAATCGATATTTTACAAGTTTGGTTATGGCAAGTGCCATATTCAATTTGCAATAATAGGACTTCACTGAAAGAGCATATAACATGCTAAACATGAAACAGCAATGGAGCAGCAAATGTCTGTTTGCATATAGTCTACTCTGGGGGCCAGAATATAGATGTAGGTACAACACTGAATGTCCTTCAGTAGTGCTTAAAAATGTAAAAATGCTTAAAAATATAACAGTGTAGTTTCCACCGAGCAAGGGAGTCTGATATAGGTTTATATTAAACCCAAGAAAACAAAGTGAAATTTTTCTTAAGCAATTGGCAGAGTTGTAGCCCAGCTAACCTGACACCCAGCTGGAAAAGAGGAGATATATACCAAACAAGTTGTTGAATGTACTTTTGGCCACTGTTGGTGGAGATAACCATCAAAGAGAAAAATTCTCCAGGCTTCTTTTCCCTTTCAAACTGTATGATGCTGAGATAGAACAAATCATAAGGTAGCAAAACAATTTTTTTTACCATAAAAATGTGCAAAGTAAAACTAATCAATTTCAGGAAAGAAGACCTTAGTAAACTCAGAGAACTGTTGGACTGCATATCCTGAGAGGTTAGTCTGAGTAGAAAAGATACTTTAAAAATCTGGCAGTACTTTAAAAAGGGACTTAAAAGGCTAAAGTTCAAGCTATTCCTCTGAAGAGGTAAGACAGAAAATATTGTAAGAGACCTACTTGTCTAAATGAAAAACATTCATAGATTTAAAATTAAATAAGCAAAAAGGAAGTGGAAACTAGGCCAGACTAATGAGAATGAACATGAAAGTATAGCATGAACATATAGGGACAAAATGAGAACCATAGGGAGGGAAAAAAAGAAAAAGGGGCAGCAATTAGCAAAGGACAAAAAGAATGTCAAGTAACAGACAAGAGAAAAAACAAAGGAAAAGGTCACTTTGCTGCTGCTAGAAAGGCTAATACCTTTACTGCTTTTCTGCACCAATTTTCAAATCCTAGCTCTGCTCCATCTAGGAGCTGTAATAACCACTAGTGGCAGACATAAGAAAATAAGGAGGTGAGTGACAAGTTATATGGATTTGTCATGAATGGATTGTGTCAACCAAAACATAATTTCTCTCTAGTAGAGAGCAGCAGGCCTTGTGAATAGAAAAGAAAAAGTAGATTATATATATCCTGACCTGAGCAAGGCTTTGACAGACATTCTCATAAGCAGCCTTGGGAGACATAATCTAGATGAAAATATTACAGACTAGAGACAGTATTAATGTTTTGGTGTCAGAATGAAGGCTGTGTCAAGTAGGGCTTTCTAGAGTTCTGTCCTAGGTCTAACATTATTCAGTATTTTCATATGCTTCTAAAATTTGCTGTTCAGTGGGGACAAATAAAGAACACTAAAATCATGCAAAGATACACTGCTGCACAAACACAAGTCACAGTTCTGATACAAAAAAAGAATAAATATTATCCTATGCTATGACTTGAACACAGGATTGCAAAATCATGCTGTTGTGCAAGGAAAAAAAATCATACTTACATGAATAAAATGGGATACAAAACCCATTAAACAGCCTGATCCTCTACTAGGTACCAGCAATGCATCATTTTAAGTGGTGTACGGTTTTGGTCATTGAATTCCAGAAAAACAGGATGTAACATAATAGTTTTCAGACAGAAAACAGGATTCAGTAAACAGGATCCCTTCTCTGTAAGCACAAAAAATAAAGCAGCGTGGAAGAGTGCACAGAAGCAGCATGGAGAGATTTTCCCAGTGACAAAAAATTGAAGCTGAATTTAACTGAAGCCAGCTACAGCTGCAACACAAAGTGAGTTATCTTCATCACTAGAGCTCATGTAAATCTGGGTTACCATGTGTGCCTTTATGTGTCTGTTTGTATATACACATACATACATAGATGGTTTGTAGATAGATAGATAGGTAGATAAATATTCCTGCCTTGAATCAAGGATAAGGATCTCTGATTCATTGCTGGTTAAAAATTAAAAGAAAGCATACAAATTATCTTAATAATTTAAAAAGTATTTGTTTATTGCCATGAATCTCATACAATCTTTTTGTTTTGCTTGGATATCGACTATGTTCATTCAGAAGTAAAAGTTTAGCTTATATAATGAAAGAGTTTGTCAAAATCATGGACATTTGGAATATATAGCACTGGAGATTTCTAAACACATTTTCAACAAAACCAGTAACTAAATACATGTAGATATATTTCTGATTTTTCATAAAAGAGCTGCTTTCCTGAGCTCTTCATGAATACATGGGATTATTCAAACTATAATATAAAATATTACATTTATTCAAAACATCTAGTGAGCTATATATACAAACAACATATACTACAAGAACACTGACAAATAAAAAAAGAAAGTTAAGTGAACAAAAAGGGCAAAGTTATCAACACATTTTAAACCACACTAATTCGCAAGAAAAAATTCATTTCTTGCCTTTTATGTCAACCAGAAGACATAAAAATTATCAAACAGACAGGGAGAAATATGGATACATTGACAAAAGCTGAGCTGCAAATGAAATAGCCATTGAGGGCAGAATTCTGAAAATTACCATCAAACACTTTGGTGAGAATCCTGTAATCTTATAGTCAAATACAGCAGAGATGTATTGCTAACCTATAGAAACAGGATTTTGTATGATGGCATTTTAACTTCTTTGATTCTCTTTACAAAATATTTTTATCAGGCAATATTCATTTGAAATAGTCATAGAAAAAGAAGCTTAATGAATATTCATGGCATGCAGTTAGTATTAGGGCAAATGTCCAAAACAGAGTTGTTCTTTTTTGCCATTTTAAATGCCCTTTAAGCTTGAAAAACATCCAGTCATAGAATAAAAACAGTCTTGTGTCTTAGCATTAGCAACAAATTTGGGATGCAGAATATGCAAAATGGTCTTTGAAAATTGTTCCCAAGTACTCTGTATGCTGAAAGAGATTTGTATTTCTGTAATTATTCAAGTTTCCACTGAGTAATTCAGAGTGCTGAAATTGTCCATGAAAACAACTAGACTCAAATACACAGCCATTTTGCAAATATGGTGATCTAAGGTTTTAGCAGTGCTCTTTTGCTTGTTGTTATCCTTTGGAGGTTATACCCACTGCAGCTGAAAACAGTGAAAAAGAACAAGAGAGCACATCCTGGTGTCAATTACAGATGAGGATGATTTGAATATGGTTGATCTAAATTCTGTCAAAGTCTGATTCTGACAAAGTAAATAAAAAGAAAAGAAGAGCATAACAAATGCAAAAGCATTTACCAGACCTGTGTTTAAATTTTTTGAGATCCTTCAAAATACATAAATTGTGTTTGATTAAGCACAATTAATATATACTTTTGAAAATAGTATTTAAAAGAAAAAACATACTTAAGTCTAGCTGAAGTCCAATTGTTTCTGTAATGAAAGAGACAAAACAAGAAAATAACACAGAAGGGAGGATTCTGAGAAGTGATGAACCTTACATACCTAGAGTTACACTAAATTCCAGAACAACAAAAGCATTCTTTGTCACTGATGTGCCTTTAAGAGCAGTATATCCTTCCTAAAGTGCTGTCAGTGCTGACACTGGCTAGGTTCACAAGCTAAAAAACAACCTAAGAATGATGCAGTAAAAAAATGAAAGAAATAAAAATTATCAAACACCAATATATCAACTTTATCAGCAAGTAGGATAGTCAATAATAGACATTGCTAGGCTAAAACATAATAAAATATTGCTGCAAAATCAACACACAATATAAAAACTATGACCATAATTACAAATTAGAAAGCATGGCAACTTAATTAGCCACATAAAATTGATAAATCAAGAGAGATTTTTTTTCTGTCTTGTTTCTAAGCAGCAAGCCCAGGATTTCCATTACTTTTTTAAAATTTTGTTTTGTTTTTCTTGAAGGATGACATAATAGGAGAATTCAGAATTGCTTGATCTCAAAAACAACTTTAGAAAATTACATCAATTCTTTTCCAAATATTTATACCATTGCAACATGAATAAAATCCATGACTTAATAGGAATCTACTCAAGTGGCAATTGATCTAACAAGGAAAAAAGGTAGTTCTCTGAAAGATTTTCTTCAGTTTGCTAGAACTTCAAATTTTACTACCATTCATATTCAATATACAGAACTAGGGTTCTCTTTTAGTATGCATAATTAATCTTTAATTAGTACTGTGTAGAAAATAGTGCAAATATATGGGATTCTCCTTATTTAAGAATTAATCATTTCTCAGAAGACTTATATGATTCATATAATATTAAGATGAGTATTACTCACAAATTCCTTTAAATTATGATTTAACTTATTACTATCATAAAGCATACACACAAAATGGGTGGTACACTCAGCCACCCACCAAATGCTAACATGATGTGTTTTGCATACGAGACACGTAGTGAGAAATAGTATGGTTCTGAATATCCATGCCCATGTGGATATGCCAATACTTATCACACAAACATGTGATTTTTGCTGATCTAAGTATAGCAACCGGGACTAAAGAGAATATCCAAAAACATTTCATAAAATTGTAGAAATGTCGAGGTTGGAAGAGGCCTTTAACATCATCCAGTCCAAACCACTGGGTCATCACTGTTACCCCAAAACCACTAAACCATAACTCATCACCAGATCCAGACATCACTTGAACAGCTCCAGGGATGGTGACTCCATCACCTCCTGGGCAAGCTGTTCCAGTGCCTGAATAGCCCAAGAGTGATTTTTTTTTTTCCTAATATCTAATCTGAATCCTCTCTGTCTCAGCTTAAGGCAATTCCTTCTGGTCTTCTCACTGCACTCATGTAGGAGAGACTGACCCCCACCTGGCTACAACCTCCTTTCAGGTAGTCGTAGAGAGCAATGAGGTCCCCCCTGAGTCTCTTTTTCTCAAGACTAAACAAACTCAGTTCCTTCAGCCACTACTCATCAAACACATTCTCTAGTCCTTTCATGAGCCTCATTGCCCAGCATGTCAGTGTCTTTTTTAAAGTGAGGGGCTCAGACCCCAATCCTGTAGTGCTGCATGGAGTTTGCTGTGATCCAATTGGAAGAGCCTTCATCTTATTGACCCCCCTGCAGTTGTTCTCAACCAATTGCCTGAGTTTATCCAAGTTTCTCTGCAGACCCTTCCCACTCTCAAAAAGATCAACACTCTCTCCAAGCTCAGTGTCATCTGCAAATTTACTGAGGGTGCGCTCAAGTCCCATGTCCAGATCATCAATAAAGATACTGAGCAGCACTGGGCCCAAAACTGAGCCCTCAGGATCACAGTAGCAGCTGGCCACCAGCTGGATTTTGCTCCATTCACCACAACTCTCTGGGCCTGGCCATTCAGCCAGGTTTTACCCATAGAACAGTCCAGCTATCCATGCTACAAGCAGTTAGTTTCTTCAGGAGAATGCTGCAAGGGACTGTGTCAAATGCTTTTCTGAAGTCCAGATAGACAACATCCCAGCCCTGCCCTCGTCCACCAAACCGTTCAGCTTCTTGTACAAGGAGATCGGATTGGTAAGGAAGGACCTGCTCTTCATAAATCCATGCCGGCTGGGCTTCATGTCCTGATTGTCCTGCATGTACTGTGTAATGGCACTCGTGGTCATGTGCTCCATAACTTTGCCTGGAACCAAGGTCAGTCTGACAGAACTGTAGTTCTCGGGATCGTCCTTCCAATCCTTCTTGTAGATGGGTGTTACACTTGCCAATTTCCAGTCTTCTGGAACTTCTCCAGTTAATGAGGACTGCTGATAGATGACAAAGATAGTACTTTCAAGGCCTCATAGGCTAGAAACTGAAAGTAATTGCAGCAATAAAATCAAGGGTTATCCTGTTGCTTTGTAGTTAAACTTTTAAGTCCAGATACAAAAATACTATTTTTACTTTTTTTGCAATTCAGAAAGCCAGCTGTTAGGTTTTTCAAAAATTCCATGATTTTTACAATAGGCATCTTAAACAATTGTTTTAAATAGAAACATTTAATTGCCACCTGAAATGGGAAATTGATTTATAATCACAATCTTTAATAAGTGTCTTTATGTTATCCTATAATGTGTACTCCTCTCTGTAAAGGCATCAAGTTTGAATTTCATCAACAAGAAATACTTTGAGAAGCGTATTTTAAAATATTTTAAAATTTAATCTTAATTGCTCTTTATGTGTCCAGGTGCCAGAACCAAGAGGAGGCTTTTCAGTTTTCTGCAAAACTTGGAAGTTCTTTACTGCTGTAGCTGAAGTCCAGGCGGGATAATTCAACTAAAGTAATTTAGTTAAAGTAATTTAACTAAAAAACATCCAATTTCTTCCTACATTTTGCCTTCAGGCTTCTTTTTAGCACTATTCATTTTAGTAAGGGGACACTGATCCACTGTTATGACAAATGCAAACTTTAATCCAGCAAAATTTTCAGTGCATATGTTAGAATCCTGCCAAATTCAGGCAAGCACACAGGCAGATATTCACTAACTTGAGACTTTGTTTGCATGTTCATTTCACTGCATCTTTCAGCAGACCTGGTGCAATGCTACTGCAGATCAGACACTCTATTTTGAAACTGATGTCTGCACAGACTTTCCTCAGCATATTTATAGTTGCAGTGAGACAATTCAAACTAAATTTCTTTCATTTGTATAACATAGATGGAGAGAAAAAAATAAAGAAAATACTAGCTATATTACTCCATATTATTTAGTTTAGCTAAAGAAGCAATATTGCCACTACATCAGTAATTCTTATACTCTATAACCTTTAAATTCTATAACCTTGGCTGCTATCATTGCTACTAAAGGACATGGATAAAAGAACAATATACTAACTGCATAAAATTCAAACAGATGAAAGAACAGCAATGCTCCAATAATGTCTCCAATCACAAATATTGGGAACTAATAAACAATAATGGCAATAGACTGAAAAAGCTTTTTGTATTGTGTTTCCTTGTAGCAGACTATTATGCAATATGCATAAAGCAATGTAGTATGCCATGAAAGCTAAAGTATGAAACGTTGATTTTTTCAGCCTTAAGACATCAGCCAAAAACTGCATAATCAAGCAGAGATAGTATTTAGAAGACTTAGTTGTACATAATTATGGTCATCTCAGATCAGTGACTCTGCAGTGGGCTTGGATATCCTGATGCTTCAATGTACTAAAAAAACCCAGTTTCATATTAAGAAATTGAAATTATGTAGAATTCTAATGCCTTTGAAATCTCTACAATCCATATCAAAAGCAATCATTTTAAAGAGATCATAGGTCAGATTTAGATTTCAAATTAAGTAATGATTAAAAAAAAACAGTTTTCAAATACAGTAAACAAAATTACATATTTTGGGGTGAAAACCAATGTTCAAGTCATGGCCCTTATCATTCATGCTGCTTCAGTAATGGTAAGGGCAACACCTCTCTGAAATCCACAAAAGTGGGAGCTGGCTGTGAACCAATGTAAATAGTTTAGCAGTCCCTTGCTTGACACCCCTACCTGTTACTCACCTAAGCTGGTTTTCTTTTTGAGTCAGTGCTAGACAGCAGCTTGAAAGTATTCATTCCAAATTAAAATCAATTTCATAGGATTTCTTGGAATGTGGGTTTTGTTTCTTAGTATCTTAGAGCTTTTATAAGATTTCTCAAAATATGGGTTTTGTTTCTTAATATTTTAGAGCTTGCAGCAACAGTGTTGGAGGGGGCCCTGTGTATAGTGTTGAGATAGAGACTTTTCAAGCTCAGAAAACACTGGAGAAAAGCACAAGTCTAAGCAAAAGCAGAATTGCCCTCAACATTGCTCGTGATACCCCAACACAGCTGTTAAGCAGTCATAATAAAGGCTTCTCCATGGCACAAAAAGGAAGGCAGCAAGACTAGACTTTTCCTACCAGAGCTGAAAGAAGTTGGTCTCCTGAAAAAGCTGGCAACCCAAAAAGAAAAACTGTGAAAACAGGAGCATCATGGGAAAAGAGAATTTGCAGTGAGAGTGACTCCACGAGAAAAATAAATGGAAACAACCTTTCAGACTAATTTTTCTCATCTCCATGAATGAAAATCTCCTCACAAAAGTCTTTTGCCCTCTTCCCCATTCCACTCATGGCCTCCATGCCTTTCCACCTCATGTGGGACAGTAGAATTCTTTGGCAATTTTGGACTATGCTTTAGGAATAACTTGGAACCCCTGCACTGGTTCCCCACAGCCTTAGAAGTGAGCTGGATCCAGTTTCCTTCTTGAAACTGACACCTCTTATGAAGAATCTTGCTGTGGGCGTGAACACATTTGAAAAGCAACAGGTGTGGTTTCTGTGTGGAAAGTGAGTCTGAACTTGAAGAATATTAATTTTTAGTAGTTGCCCATGTGTTGTTTTTTACCCAGTTTCATGTTACCTGCAGAGAAACTTTTTAATTTTCATCCTGAGTGGGAAACCTTTTGGGGCATGACTCAGCCTCTTTCAGGCATGCATTTTAAGCATGAGATAAACTGCCTCCTCAAGGTGTCTATTGCTCTTTATTGACAGTAATGGGAGTCCCAGGGGTAATAACTGCAGATGAGATACACTCTCACTGTAGTTTAGTTAAATTAATCCTATCTGAAATGCACCCACACCTTTTTCATCATGAATATAACTCAGTTTAATGCCCGTACCCAAGGACAATAACAGCCAATGTTCATTTAATTCCCATACTGTATTTAGAATGCCACTCATTCAAGAGGGGCCTTTTTTTGCTTGCTACAGGTAGGTAAGTGAAACTACAGGTTCTTAATTAAATTATGTCATCTCCAAGGGCACTTGGCCCTTTCATCCAAGGCAGTTGGATGGCTCAGTTATCTGGAAGGAAAGGCCAAGCATAAAGCAATCTCTGTAGCAGTGAGGTTAAATGTCTCTGTTTATTCTAGGTAAAATCTTACCTGTGAAAGATCTCTTAAAGAGAAATCTCACTGAACAGCAGCATGGAATTCCATTACTGTCATGAGCTGATCCTTTTTCACCTACTTGCTACTCACTGTTGCTCCTCCTGCAGCTGGAAAGATATGCAGAGGGTGAGATATTGCTGCTCAGCTCAGCAGAATTTACAATGCACATTGTGTCATCCATTTTGCTGCTCCTTGACAGGTGACAGAGATGTGCGACCTAGTAAAGGGAATTTAAACTCTATTTTCCATATGTTTCTCATTCGCACTTCACTGATGGAACTCCAAATCAGCTTGATGGTTGTCGTTATCATTTGTAGCGTTCTTAATTAAAAGTATAAAGCGGAATTTAATTCATACTATGTTTTCATTGCTGGGAGTGAATGTTCTTTCCAGATGATTACTGCATTGAAAAAACAAACCTCTATGCATAACATTTAAGAACTAAGCATAGCAAAATACAGAAGAATTGGTAATATGTCACTCCTAATATGTGGAAGTGCTTAAGTTCAAGCCAGGTACTTTTTTAGTGTATCTGACTGTCACTTGGGACATCCACATTGTGTCATATAAATTCCAGCATGTTCTGCAGATGAAAATCTGGGAAGGGCCTTTGCCTCTGACATGGCCAGATAAAAGCCCAAGTCATTCTGAAGCCATGTGTGTCCTCCAGTAAATTTGATACCATCTCATTACTACATGAAGGACACAATCTGTCAGCTGATGGGGCATAGTCTCAGGACTTGTTTGGGCTTGTCCTGGCATATATTTTATCTTGCTTTAGCTTTCAAAGGACACATGCAGCCTTGTGGAAACTGTGTTTCAGTTTGAGTACAAATTAGGCAACTATAGACCTTTGAGATCCTCCCTGTGTTTTTCAGACTACATATTCAGAATGTAAGCGCCATAGAAAACTTGTCCATTTGCACAGACTCACATCCCATGCCACAAAAAAAAAAAAAAAAAAGGGGGGGGGGAACTGTAAGCTTCTGTACATGCAAACGCATCAAATATTACAAATTTAACATTAATGGTATACTATAAATCTTCCTGTTATTTATAAATTCACAAATACCTCTATAGCATGGGAGACAAATTTCCACTCTGGGTCTGTACCCAAGTTGCAATTTATGGTCTGGATGGGTGGACAAGTATGTTGTTAAAAGACTGGATTACCAGATTGAAGGTTCAGATGATCATCATTAAAAAATCTACACGACCTTATGACTGGTATCAAGCAAAGTACTGCAAAGCACTGCAAGGGGCTGCTCTGGATGTTTTTCATCTTCCTCAGTACATCCTTCCTTAAAGTAGGATGTACTTCAAGGGAGCTTTATAAAAAGGATGCAGAGTGAATTTTTACATAGGTAGCTATTTATAGAACAAGGGAGAAGAGTTTTAAACTAAAAAAGGGGAGATTTATATTAACTCTAAGGAGGAAATTCTTTACTCAGAGGATGACAAGGCACTAGAACAGGTTGCCCAGAGATGCTATGCCATGAGCAAGGATGCCACTCACTAGGCCAGCTTGCTCACGGCCCCATTCAACCTGGTCTTAAACACTTCCAGAGATGGGGAACAGTTTCTCTGGGAAACCTGTTCCAGTGCCCCACCACCCTCAAAATAAAGACTTTCTTCCTAATATCTAATCTACATCTACCCTCTTTCAGTTTGAAGCTACTCCTCCTGTCATTACATGACCTTGTAGAAAGTTCCTCTCCAGCTTTCCTGCAGCATCTTTAGGTACTGGAAGGTTGCTTAAGGTCTCCCCAGACCATTCTCTTCTTCAGGCTTAACAACCCCAATTCTCTTCATAACAGAGGTGCTCCAGCCTCATGATCACCTTTTTCATTCCTTCTTTAGACTCACTCCAGTGTGTCCATTTTCTTCTTCTGTTGGGGATCCCAGAGTTGGACAAAGCAGTCCAGATGGGGGCTCTTGAGAGTGGAGTAGATCTTCTGGCTACATTGCTTTCGATGAAGTTCAGAATACAGTTGGCTTCCTGGGCTGTGAGAACACTCTGCTGGCTCATGTTGACCTCCTCATTCAACAAAACCCCCATATCCTCCTCCTCCTCAGGGCCGCTCTCAAGCCATTCTTCCCCCAGCCTGTATCTGTGCTTGGAATTGTCCCAAGAGAGGTTCAGGACCTTACATGGACTATCATAGTTAGATGAGTCTGATAGGTATTTTATTTCTAGGGTTTTTTTAATATTTCTTAAAACTTCCCAGAATTGATGTTTCTGCCATTTTTAGCACTATTCCCAGTCTTCTACTGCTCTATGATGCACTTTTCTTCAGTGATAGATTACCAAAAGTAATATTTAATCTAAATCTGTCACTTGAAACCCACTTTTTTCATATCAGAAAATGTATCATATCAGAAAGGGTCCTTCTTCATTCACCTTCCAATACCCTTTAGAATATTGCATGCAAAGGGAAGTTTATACAAAATCATAAGTACCTTATGTAATCATAGTATTTTCATCCTAATTTAAGAAGTCTAATAAAGAGAATATTTTTCCATGCCATGAATCACACTTGATTATGTTGATTGCACAGTTGCTGTATTAGCATTATTGTTCTGACAGAGAATATTGAAAGTTTGTAACAAGAAATGAACTATTCAGTTGAGTCAACAAAAAAAGTTATTTGATGATTGAAGAGCATAGAGACCACAATGAAACTGGAAAATCCCTCTTTTTAAATCTAACCATGATGAAGAAAAGATTTCACAGCTTCATTATATACAAAAAAGCATAGTGTGTCCCTTTTGAATAACACCTATCTGGTTCTGGGCTTTCATGCAGATAATGAAAAATTAGTTTTTTTCAACTATTGCATTTAAAATTAATTAGAAACTTTGGGAAGGCCAAACATTTCTGAGTAAATAATAGGGTTCTTACAGTGTGTTCTTTCTCACTGCCATGGTTTAAGAACAGTATTCTTCAGTTTAGTGTTCCCCCTTAATTCACATGCAACTTGCTCACTCTCCAGACTGATAAGAAGAATTGAAGGCATAAAAGGCAAAGATCACAGGCTGAGATAAGAACAATTTACTGGAAACAGCACAAGATAAGAAAATGAAGAGTAACAAGAGCGACAGCACCAATGTTAATAACAGAGGGTACAAGAAAGAGGCAAATTAACATGGAAGCAACAGTGACTTATGGCTCCTTCTGTCATTCTACATCAATTTGGAAGGGACCCCTTCTCCCTGGAGGAGATTCCCTTTTCTTTGCACCTGGCCATGATGGCAGGTGGTATAGAATAACCTCTGGGTCCTAACCTGCCCTTCCCTGGTGTGCTGGTTTTACATGGCCTGGTTTTTGGTAGTGAGGAGGCCACAGATGTGGCTTGTGTGAGAAGGTGCTGAAATCTTCCTCTGTGTCCAGCAGAGCCAATCCCTGATGGATCTGAGCATGGACACGCTGCTGGCCAAGGCTGGCCAATTAGCGAGGTTGGTAAAGCCTCTGGGATAACATAGTTAAGAAGAAAATCAAAACAAAGTTTTTCTTCTAGTCAGAAAAGAGGAGGAGGTGAGAGCATGCGAGGGTAACAAGACAGAGACACCAAAGTTAGTAAAGAAGGAGGGGGAGGAGGTGCTCCAGGCACTGGAGCTGAGACTCTTCTGCAGGCCATGGTGAGACTGGTGAAGCAGCTGTGCCCCTGCAGCCCATGGGGATCCACAGGGAATGCAGAGATCCACCCACAGCCCATGGAGATCCACAGGGAATGCAGAGATGCACTCACAGCCCGTGGGGGAGATGCCCATGCCACAGCAGGTGGATGCCTGGAGGAGGCTGTGATCCTGTGAAAGACCCAAATGGAGAGGGAGAGCCCTTGCTTCCAGGCTGGAGCAGCCTGTCCTTGGAGGACTGCACCCCAGGGAATAGTGACCCATGCCACAGCAGTTTTGGGAGGACTGTGTGCCTGTGGGGGGAATTCACATTGCAGAAGGTACAGTAGGACTGTTGCTCATGAGAATGGAGCCACGCTGGAGAAATTCATGGAGAACTGCCTCTCGGGGGAGGGACCTCAAGGTCTCACAGGGAAATGATTTCTCTCCCAGAGCAGAAGAAAAGCTTGGGTGACAAACTGACAAAACCCCCATGCCCTCTTGTCCTGTTTTTGAGATCACCCCAGGAAACCTGTCTCCCTGCACTGTTAGTGGGAAGGAGAGAGGGGCTGGGGGAAAAAAGGTCTTTTAAGAGCTTATTTTACTTCTCATTATCCTCCTCTGATTCTGTTAGTAATACATTCACTTTTCAACTTTTAGTTGAGCCTGTTTTGCCCTTGAAGTGTTTTCTCCTGGTCCTTATCTCAACTCATGAACCCTTCTTTAGTTTTGTTTTCCTCTCCTCTACCCAACTGTGGCAGGGGAGGGGGAGAGAACAGCTTTTGGGTTGTGCCTGGCATTGGGCCAGTAGCAAGCCGTGACACCTGGCTGCTGCAAAACTTAACCCTTTCCTGGACAGAACCAGGACACCCACTAGTTATTTCAATAGTAATTTACATTCCATTCACTTTGTCTACATAATTATCTTATTCATAGACATACATCTGAGGAAAAATCCTGCAAGCAAGCTATAAAGTAAGTAGCAAACAAGTTTAATGCTCATATAAGGTAAAGAAAATATCATCTCACCACTTCAGTAAATCTTATGTGAATAGCCAAACAACAGAGCTAATTAAACCCATCACAACTAATATCCTGTATCTGAAAACAACAGTTTTATTCTAAAGCTTTTGTGATGCCTTGTTGTAGGGAATGGATATAATTTAAATTAATGCAATGCAATTCAAAGGTATAGCTATTATATGGAGTCATTGCAATGCAGAGTTTACATTGTTTGGGTGTCTTAGCTCCATACCACCATACCTTGTTATATTTTGATGTCTTTGTATAATTGTAAAATCACTTTTTCTGAATTTGTGTCTTGTGTTATGATGTTGCCATGCTCAAATAGTGATGCAGTTATTAAATTATGTTTTTCCAGAGCTTTCTATGTTAGATTTTTGGAGATGCACACACTGTATTTGTATTCTTGTCAGCAGCTGTGAAGAGAGAATAGAAAAGGAACATAAGCAGAATCAAATCAAATCATTTTATGAAAAAATATGATTTCATCTTTCCAGTGTTACTCCAGCTCCACTTCAGAGTTTGATTAACAGTGATGACAACAGCTTTATTCTGAGTTGACCCTTTACTAATTTAAAATGACATTTTTTGCATCATACTTTGTGTGGCCACACTATTATTAGACAAAAGCCTGTCTGAACTGAGTGCTCAGATGTAAAACACTACCAGGGATCATTTTCTGAATTGCAGTATAAAAGATGCATTCAGCATCAGAAGGTAAAGGGGCACAAATGCCAGCGATGAAGGCATATCTAGCAGAAGAGCTTGCTGGCTGACTGATTTAATATGGTGTGACACTAAAGTTTGCAGTAGCAAGATGCTGCAGTTTTAAATGAACCTTTTTGTGATTCTTCTTAAGTAGGTAACACACATTTTCCCCCCACATCCTGCTATTGCTCAGGGATGAAAGCAGGATACATGACTCATTGTGTAGTGTAAATTATTTTGGGCTATGGTTTTGATACTGAGGAACATTTTAATACACTCAACAGTTTCAGTCATATTTTGTATTCCCTCCCCTTCTGTGTGTTAGACATCATATGCTTTTGCATATATCTGTTGATAAGGAGGAAGGGAATTGAATATTTGCCCTTTTAGGCAAAAGGAAGTTCTGAGGCTGCATTTACAGTCCATTTCAGGCAAGGAAGGCAGGAGACTGGCATGACTGAGTAAGGAACTGTTTGTCAAACTAAAGGGCAAGGAGCATAGGCAGTGGAAACTAGGACACGTAACCTGGGAAGAGTACAGAGAAGTCCAGTTCTGTAGGGAAGGGGTCAGAAAGGCCAATTCAAAACTGGAACTGAACCTGGCAAGGGAAAACAAAAAATAACAGAAAGGGCTTGTACATGTAGATTAATCAGAAAAAGAAGGTCAAAGAAAGTATATGGTCTCTGATAAACAATGCTGATGAACAGGTAAAAACAGATGAGGAGAAGGGTGAGGTACTTATCATGTTTTGCCTCAGTCTTCAGTGGAACCCTCTCTTCCCACATCTCAAGTAGATGACAGCATCATGGGAAGTGGGAGGGCAAGGCCCTCACTGCAAGCAAAAATCAGGTTCATGGTCACCCAAGGAACCTGAATGTGTATAAATCTATGGGACCCAATACTTTGCATCCCAGAATCCTCAAGGAAGTTGATGATGTAGTTGCCAACTCTCCATGACATTTGAGAAGTCATGGCAGTCAGGGGAAGTCCCGGGTGACTGGATAAAGGGAAACATAGCACCCATCCTTGGAGAGGGTAGAAAGGAAGAACCTGGGATCTTCTCACCTGTCAGTCTCACTTCTGTGCCTGCAAAGGTCATGTCATAGATCCTCCTAGAGGCTATGTTAAGGGACACTGAGGACAAGGAGGTGATTAGAGACAGCCAGCATTGCTTCACCAAGGCAAGTCCTGCCTGACCAAGCCAGTAAATTTCTATGATGGAGTGACCCCATCAAGTGGTCAAGGCAAGGGCTTGGGAAGGGCAAGGGAGGTTGATCTATCCTTAGGGCTGAGAGTATTTAATATCTTCATTAATGACATAGACAAAGGGATCAAGTGTACCTTCAGCAAATTTGCAGATGTTCACCCGAAGTACAGGATGCCATCCAGAGGGAGCTGGACACCACGGAGAGGGACCTGTACAAGCTAGAGTAGTCTGCCTATGGAAATCTCATGAGTTTAACAAGACCAAGTGCAAAGTGCTCCTCCTGGGTCGGGGCAATGCCAGGTATCAATCCAGGCTGGAGGATGAACAGATTGAGAGCAGCTCTGCCGAGAAGAATTTATGTGTGCAGGTGGATGAGAGGCTGGACATGAACTGGCAATGTGTGCAGGGGATTCTGCTCCTCTCCTCTGGTGAGACCCCTCCTGGAGAGCTGCATCCAGCTCTGGGGTTCCACCCGCCCCCCCCCAGCTCAGGAAGGACATTGACCTGCTGGAGTGAGTCCTGAGGAAGTCACCAAGTTAATAAAGGGATGGAGTGCCTCTCCTATGAGGAAAGGCTGAAAGAATTGGGATCATTCCTCCTGGAAAAGAGAATGCTTTGGGATGACCTAATTTCAGCCTTCCAGTACCTGAAGGGAACTTGCAGGAAAGATGGGAAAAGACTATTTACAAGAGCATGTAGTGACAGGACAAGGGGGATGGCTTCAAGCTGAAAATCAGTAGGTATTAGATTAAATTAGGTTAAAAATAAGTTAGGTTTTATACTGGAAAAAAAAATTCTTTACTGCAAGGGTGGTGAGGCACTGAAACATGATGCCCAGGGAAGTTGTGGATGCCCCATCCCTGGAGGTGTTTAAGGTGAGGTTGGGTGGGACTCTGATGGAAAGGTGTCTCTGCTCACAGCAGGGGGGCTAGAACTAAATGGTCTTCAAGGTCCCCTTTCAACCCAAACCACTCTGTGATTCATTTCCAACAAAGCAGCAGTCCCAAGACTATGAAGGAGATACAGGTCCATCTGACTGTACCTTGAATAACTGGCCCTACTCAAACACAAGACAAAAAAAAACCAAAATAAAAAAGCTGATGAAGCTCTCTTGCTTCTTATCTATGTCATTGGTCTGAGTACGGACTTTCTCAGAGTTATCTCTGAAGAAGGCAAGGGCAGGGGGAAGGTGTCTTAAAATTTAGTTTTCATTTCTTGTTATCTAAGTGATAATGAGAAGGGAGGTGATCCTCTTCCTGAGACCACATCTGAAGTATTATGTTCAATTCTGCTCTCTACACCAGAAGAAATACAAGAGTCCAGCAGACAATCTCAAAGATGATTAGAGGTCTGGAAAATGTCTCTTATGAGCTAGGCCTGTTTAGTCTACAGAAGAGTAAAACTGGGAGGGGATCTCATCAACATACACAAATACCTCAAAGATGGGTGTCAAGAGGAGGGTGCCAGATTGTTTTTAGTGGTGACCAGTGACAAGATGAGGAGCAACAACCATAAACTCAAACACAAGGAGTTTCACCTCAGCATGAGGAAGAACTTCTCTACCCTGAGGGTGGCAGTGCACTGCAATAGGCTGCTCAGGGAGGTTGTGGAGTCTCCCTCTCCAGAGACATTCAAAATCCACCTGGACATCTTCCTGTGTAACCTGCTCTAGGTGTCCTGACTGGAGGTCTGCCCAGTGTTGCAATATGAAGCCTGATGCAGGCTTCCCTGCATCAAAAGGTTTGTAAGATTTCATAACTTTCTATCACCTTTTCCATCACCGTATCAATAAATAATTACCTATCTTGAAAGTGGTTCTTTCTAGTTGGTATTTGAAAGGGACTGGAACCTACTGATTCCACCATGAAATGAGATAAATTCCTTTTACTAACTTTCCCCTTTTACCTTTTGAGTGCTTCTTTTTCTGAAATGTGAGTGAAAGATGGGGGGTAAAAGCAAAGCCATTTGGTTTACCAAACTGATACATTTATAATTAATGATGAGAAAAGTACTAGCATTTTGAATGCTTGATCTCTAGAATCAGATTTAAATCTCTAGAATCTCTAGAATCAGATTTAAAATCCAAATATTTAACAAAGTATTTTTGAAATTGTATGACTGTTATAATGGGCTGTCAATGACACTTCATGTGTTACTTTCATAGTAAGTTCATAAATTATTTATATTAAAAATTATTTCTCTTAAATGTTTTTTGTTTACCATCTTAATTTTGATTAAAATATGGTTTATTTCTTTTTTTCATTTTATTTCAGAACAATTCCATTCAAATTTGAAGATACAGTTTAGATTGACTAAAGTCTGTCCTTTGCAGTTGCAATAGCTACACATGAAGATGTGATTTCTGAGAAAAGTGGCAACATCTATAACATCTGCAATATTGTTTTGTCAAATAGTCAGGGAGGTCTTTATGGCCACCAAGTGAGAATGGAAATTGCAGTTAGACTTGTGTGTCAGACTAGCTCCATTTACTGCAAAACATCCTTTTTTAAACACCATCAGAAACAATGACAAAAGTTGTCCAAGGCTGTGTTATTGCAATATATATGTTTTACAGTGTTTCTTATAAGGCATATTATTTCTACAATGCATTGAGCATACTTTTGAGTAAGAAACATTGCTAACAAACTCTAAAGGAAAATATCGATTACATGAAGACTTTTCTGTCTCCAGGCTGCCTCAGCTCAATAGTACTTCAGAAGAACCAGAGTCTCTTTTTAATGTAAATGTTGCTTCAGACTGGGGAACATATCTAACATGAAAAGTGCTAGTTACCCTTATGCACTGAAGGACCTGAGGAGGTTGGTTTTTTATCTTACCTGGCATAGCTGCACCCTTCACTGTATCATCAAACTTCCTGTCTGTTGGTAAGAGGATATTTAGTTGATAAATTTTAGATTTTATTTTTAGAGAGCATTCTCCACCTCTTTAAAGTTCTTTCCACCTTCCTGTTTCAGTGCAGATATCAAGAATATAGTCACACTCTCAAATAGAAGAAAGTAAGATAGCAGTTACACTGAAAAGTTTCTCAAACAGAATTTCCCTTTTCAGATAAACTATTTTGCCCCACTATACATCTTCTGCATGTAACCATATGTCAATTTTTCTTGCCTCAAACTCAGGTGTTACACCCACAGCTGCCACCAAGGAACACATGCACAAAGACAGCAATGAAATTACTGCAGAAAACTTTATACACCCTAGAATTTTCTAAGGCAGTTTTCATTGCTGTTGATGCCTGACAAATGAGAATATCTTATAAATCACACTGGCTGAGGAGCTGAGAGCTGGCAGTCGTCAAGTACGTCATGCCAGGGAGCAGATGTGTGAGTTGTGACTCTGACTTGTGTCATGACAGACTACCCTGAGATCCTGAGTTGGCTTTCTCTAGGCAAAATCCCACTAAAACCAAGTCAGGGGTTTCTTCATTAGGTATGCAAAAATCAACAACCCATAGATCAATAATCTCAAATGCTTTTAAGTGACTCAAAACTCAATATCAGTTTTAAAGGGGGGAAAATATTATATATTAAATAAATTATTATGGTCTCTATCTTTATAGCTTAAACATCTGACCACCATTTCAGGAATCAATGAGAAAAAGCTTTTTTATTAATGCTCTGAAGTGTTGCTGCCTAACCCTGAAGACAAAACTTAGCAATTTTTTTTTCATCAGTAAAGTGTCCTAGACTGTACCAGGAATACACTGAAATAGGTCAGACCTAAAAGTTCTCAAAAGTCTAGAGCCTAAGTCTAAAATCATGTTTTTAATATCATGTATACTTAAACCAAGAGGATGGAAGGGAAAATGTAATGTTATGGCAGGCCATTCTTCCCCACACAGTAATCCATTATTTATCCCATCCATCTGATCTTAGAAAACCCTTCTGCAGTTCTTCATCTGTTCTGAAGCTGGTGCTTTTGAAAATAATGACTTAAAATAAAATAATTAAAATAAACCTTTGAGAAGGTTCACAAAGTAATCTAAATTTATGCTGCCCTTTAAAAGAGATTCCTATAGACCACTACTAATTTTTCAGGGACATTTGTCTAATCTATGCTGAAGCTCTGTGCTTCCAGAAAGTCTGGGCAGGATGTCTCAGTGCTTCATTATCACTTTTACTTGGATCTTTTATTTGGATCCTTTTTTTTTTCTTCCTAAAATAGAACATATGTTTTCATTGTTGGAATAAATCCTTTAACTCCTTTTTATTTTTTTTTCCAATTGCATAATAGGTTGTTTTCTTCTTTACAGCATACTTCTACACATCTTACAGCATACTTATCTTTTACATACTTACATGTTTGCTACCACATGTCCATCAATCATCATTTTCTTTCCTCAAATAATAAACCCTAGATGTTTCAATCTCTGCTTATATATCAGGCTTTGTAGTGTTCCAGTTATTCTCATTTCTCTTCTGTGGATACTTTTGCAGTTCAGACTCAAACTAGTCACAGCATTCCATTTTTGCCCATGTAGTTCTAAGTGGAAATTAATAGCAACTGGTAGCAAAAGCAGTAGGGAAGAATCCTATTCCAGAGAATCCAAGCTTTTTGCCATTTATATAACTAAGCTGTGTGGCCCCCTGTGCCATAATAGTATGAAATTCATCCCATATTAAAGTGTTGATTTCACTTCATTTGATCCTAAAAACATCTAGATTTCAAAGTCTCATAAGGCATTGGGAAATGCTAAACTAACAGCCCACTGGATAATGTCATGCTCTATATTTAACAAGATAAGCCACTTTTTATTTCCCCAAGTAGAGCAGAACTTCACATTAATGTGAGGATAATGCATTCATTTAACTGTGATAGCCTCAGCAGTTTTCAAATTTGAGGGTTTTTTTAGAAAATAAATTTCCAAAAGAAAATAAAACCAGAATTTCAGACACAAGATTTGTCTCTTAGGATGCATCAGTAACTAATTCAGTTCTGCCAGAAGTGCTATAACAAAGAAAATCGATAAAGCCCTTCCAGAAATACAGAGTATGAGTTTGAAGTTTCTCTGTTTTTATTTTGTTATTCCTGATAGACCTTCTATTCCTATGATCCATAATGAATACTAAATTAAAATAACTGGTTTATAAATTCACAATAGTGAGACTTCTGGCTTTCATAATTTATCGTGAAAGCATTTTTAACTGTAGTATGGGTGAGTTGAATTCTTTACATGCTGTGTGCAGTTATTCTGTGCAACAGATGCTCAGACAATAATGTCTTAGAAAAGTCATTGTTGCTTTAGATACACTGAGGCTGTTCCTCATTGTTTTACATGTTGCAGAAGGGAAGCAAGCATTTATTACCTGTCAGAGCAATGGGAAATGACCCTTAACATTCTGTCTGGGGAGAATAAGGTATTTTTCACAAAGCTTTCACTTCATAAAGCATGTTTTCCATAACCAGAAAGGCCTTTGGGCCACACTCCAACAAAATAAGAATAATAAAAAGTTGGTTATAAAGAAAATATAGAAGTTTACTGGAACAAAGCAAAAGTCTTCTTTTATCTGCAGCAGAGAAGTGAGAGGAAAATCAAAAGTGTTTGTGTACTGTGGTACTTGCTTGTGATTCCCTCCTCAGGCAACCTCAACTCAAGCTCTGGTGAGTGATAATGGCTGAGTCTGCAGTTGCCTAGGAAGTTGAATATAAATTGCCTCGTTTGTACTAGTTGTTAGCTGATATCCATACAAATGTGTTCATTTAATTACAGATTTAATAATAGGACTTAAAGATTTAAGCTGAGCTCTGATCCTGTTGGGATCACATACCTTTCCTAGTAACAGCAATCTCAGAACTGGCATTTGGGAGTCAATCAACTATCATTATGGGTTTCCTAGATCCAGGATTTTCATATCTGATTAGTCAAATGGGCTTTTCATCACACTCTGAAGTAGAAGGGAGCAGTTAGGTGAAAGAATAGGGCTTCATTCCCAAACAGGTAAATGGCTATGTCAGGGGAGCATCATGACCTTGCCCAAGAACTGAGGACTGAGCATTGTCAGCCACGGCCGACAGTGCAACTCAGATAAGAACTGGATGGATTGGGCTTTGGTAGGGGTGTTGCAACAACAAGTGACAGGAAAACAACACCTGAGACCACTGAAAAGGTGCAATGCAAAATCACTATAGACACGTGGACTGGTTGCCAGTGCCAATATCTGCTTACAAATGCCCCTCCAAGAAAAAAAGCTGGGGAAAATATTACTACATGGACATCTGGAATTGTCTATGAACAGAGAGCCTCTGTCAGGGTCAAGTAACTGACCAGATCCTGACTGTGACAAGCACCATGTTTCCCCAGGCTGGATTGTTCCAGCCCACCACAGTGGTTGTGGTGAGCAGGTCTTGGCTAACCCCAGCTCGGCCCGTGTGCATGTGTGTGTGCGTGGACAGACACCAAGCCCTTCCTGACACACCTCTTCTCTTGCTTTTTCCAATTCATAAATTGGGCTTTGCAGCATCCTTTTTATCTCATTGCAGTAGAAAATTATGTCTTGGCACTGTAACCTACCTAGCTCGATCATGCCCATAAATTTGCTCCTCTGTTGGAGAAATTGTGTGCCGCAGTTCCTTTGAAGCATATACCTCCATTTACTAAAACATATCACAAGTTATTAACTGTGTCATGGATTGAAAATATACTATAGCAATGTCTAATTCTGCTGTAAGTACCGTTTTCCATGATCTTCTTTAGTGTTCTAAGTAACTGTTATTATGTCATATACTTAAAAATTCCTATCCAACATTCTTTTACAGGTTCCAGTAATGTATTAGGCAATGCTACTAAAAATTATCATATATTTAATTTCTCCTCTTCTGTTTATTCTTACAGGTTCTTGTCCTTTCCTCTATTATCTAACAGTATCTTTGAGAGGCAAGGGACTGGGATTTCATGTCTGCTTGAAAAAGAGGAGGAGAAATGAAGAACAGCTTGAAGAAAGTGCATTTTTTTCACATTTATTCTTGAATTGACATTTCTTATGTATAGTATGTACTTAAGTAACTGAGTCAAAATAAAAATCTCATTATAACACTCAGGAGCATTTTTTTGTTTGATGAAAAATTTGAAGTATCAGAATTCAGCAAGTTCAGTTAGAATCAGTAAAAACAGGCATTTTTTTAAGGTATTATCAAAACAAGACAGTAAATAATACTGTCTTCTTCCTAATGGCAGTCTGAGACAAGAATTACACATGGAATTATGCATTTTAAATGCTGTGTTTCATATTAATGTGTTGGTTTTATATTCAAACAATTTTTTATGCAATGAATGCATATATATATATCTTGATCAAAAACTTCTGGAGTTTGACTCTTTTTTTTCAACTCCAGATTGGTGAAATGCTGCAGTGATACAAGAGGAAGGATTACTTGTTGCTCTTTTGTTATTTTTCTATTGCATTTAAATCCTATAATGTAGATAATTACCTTTGGCTCTGCAACTATAGAATATATATGCCTACATCTAATAATGTTAAATGTATTTTCTAATTATTGTTTATATATTTAGAGTATGGTTTTATAACTCTTTCCTTGATGCATTTAAATGTCTATTTTTGCTCTAAGTTTGAGACTTATTTAAGTTATGTGAGTGAGAGCAAAATGTTATTTTCCCCACTGTATTAGTCAGTTTGATTAATATTGTTTTAATGATGTCTGCTCTTATAACAGTATTATATTCTGCTTCTCATTATGCTCTTGCACTGCCTCCAGTACGAGTTCCACAGTACCATAAACAATTGATTAGTCAGTTGTGACTTTCATGACTCATATTTTTTCTAGGTTATACTATCCAGTTATCCCTACATGTAAAATCTTCTTTTTCTCAATTGTGTCACAATATTCTCAATTATATTAACAATTATTAACATAATTCTATATTTCTCCTTTCTTCTCTACTGTACATAACTCCTCCAAACAACACATAGGGTTAATATTCTTATACAGACATGGAATAATTTCACAAACTGAATTCTTGTTATTTACAGTACAGAACAAGATTAAAATGAACATGGCTCTTCATTAGACCTTTGAGTTGTTATTTGTCTCACTGTTTGAATAAAAATGGACTTGAAGTTATGATCTAAGAGGACACTTCTGCCACATTCAAAATGAAAAATAGTGGCAGGAGAGAAAAAGATATAATGATTTTATACCAGTCAAAATCTCCCAGGTAATTCAAAGCCCTTTTTGTGCATGAGAGACAATATTAAAAAACAAAACAAAACAAAACACAAAAAATCAAAGCAAAACAAAACAAAACAAACCCCACAAAAAACAAAAAAGACAAAATGAAACCACAACACCACCAAACAGATGACATATATATGCTAACATGAGGAAATATTTCCTTGTGTATACAATTCCTTTTTTTGTTGAGTTCCAGGACACCCATTATGAGATGTAGTATTACTGGGAGAAGACCTGCATTGTCCACTTGTAGAATAATTAAGCTTTCCCCTGCTCAGTGGATTACACCTGAAAGCAAAACCACAGATGTAGATAACAAGGCAGGAAGGCAAGCTTATGCCAAATTGAAATCATAAAAGGGGAGGAAAAAATAAAAAGGAAGACCAGCACAATTACTTTTAAAATATGAAGTCTTGTTTTCTGCTCAAGTCTCTTGGTAATATTTTTTAAATTTAGTTTTGGGCAGCAGCAATGAATTACAAATGATTTATTTGTAAAAGGCCACTTTCTATTTAAGCACATAAACTAGCTTTAATGACATAGTGTGTTATTCTGCACAGGAGAATAGTCTAGTTTAGACATAACTGACCATAGACTTGTAAAAAATCCTCCATCATTGTTTACAATAAATCTTTGTCTAAAATTTTCCCAAGCCATGAATCTACACAAGTTAGGGACTTGTTCAATGTTTTGTAAATACACTTACAACTAATATTAGTGTGAATTCCTATCATTGTCCACTACATAAAATAAAGCCATTGAACCATATCCTGGAGATAGATGCCTAGCCAATATTTAAATACTTTAATAAGAAAATATCCATTAGAACCTTGCCTCACCTGAAAACTTGTGTTAATTTTTTCTCCTACACTATCCCAAATTCTGCTGCTGTTCAGATTCAAAACCTGACAAGTCTGCTTGTCTTGCACTGGTATTGAATCATAATGGATGGAAGCAGAGAGAAATTACAGAGGTTATCTACTCCATTCCCTGACTCAAAATCAAATCAGGAATAGCTGTGTTATTCATAACAGATTATTGCAATTTGGTGTTAGAGAGTTTGCTTTTCAATTACTAGGAGAGGTTAGCTCTGTACCTCTGGATGCAGACATCTAAAACTCAATGAAATTAATCCCAGGTTATGTTTAACAGAAATATGTAAATATAATGAGAGGATGGAGTGGTAGAAAAATTGGTTAAAAACACAAGAACCAGAGTATGTGTTAACTGTGGGCCTGAAAAGTTGACAAGGAAAGTTTTGATGTGCTATACTAACAAGCTGTACAGACAGATGCTCAAAAATCATGTATTGTTTACTAATCATCAAAAGATTTCTGCCCCAGCAACTGGAAGAACCTAACTGAAAACAGCAGGATATAACCATTTTGGCACTTTGTCAGAGATCACTTCTAGAAAAAAAAAATTGCAATAAAAACTTTGGAAATAAAAGATAAAATGGAATTCTATTAAGTGCTTAGCATTGCATCCCATAACTCCCATGTACTGTGGACAGGAGCTGGATGATTAAAAATTCTTTCTGTTCTGGTCCAAGATACAAATACAAATGTTATAGGACTTATAACACTTCTAAAGGGCAGCATTTTTCAGTCCAGCTATGGAAAGAACTTCTGCTGAGGAATGAATTTTCACAGTTTGATACTGACATGAATCTTATGAATTCTACTACAAACAAAATGCCTTTTAAGCTCCAAGTGAAGTTTTCAGTTGAAGCAAATGCAGCAGAAGCGTAAAAAATATTTAGACTTTTGAGTTAAAACCTTGCATGAAAAGCAGGATGAAATGGAGACTTGTGGATTTCAGACCAACTCTACTCAGAAAATAAACCTAAGAGATATTTGGCAAACATGCAAAGTATCCCAAAGAGATTTGTATTTTTCCGTGCTTTTTCCTTCCTCTAATCCTATTTTCAAAGCATAAGGCTTAAAAAAAAAAAAAAAAAAGAAAAGAAAAGAAAAAAATCAAACTAAGAAAATGTCAGGATATTTGAAAGTCTATATGAAAGTCTATAGCCTTAACAGCTGGGGTGAATATTCTGCTGTGCACCACAAACATCTTCATCAATTTGACACGTTATTCTGCGTGCCCAGAAGAGGCTGCCAAATCTCAGAAATACAGCCTGTTTGTTTTGAAGAATCATAGAGTTGTAGAATGCTACGGGGTCAGCATTTTTGACCTTAAAGATCATCTAGTCCCAACCCCTCCTGCCATGGGCAGGGACACCTCCCACTAGACCAGGCTGCTCAAGGTTTTATCCAACCTGGCCTGGAACACTGCCAGAGTTGGGACATCTACAGTCTCCTTGGACAACCTGTACCAGTGTCTCACCATCCTCACAGTAAAGAATTTCTTCCTAACTAAATTTCCCTGCTTTCAATTTGTACCCATTACTTCTGGTCCCATCACTTCAGTTCCTGACAGAATCCCTAACCAGCTCCCCTGTAGGCCCCTTCAGACACTGGAAGGTTGTTGTGAGGTCTCCACACAACCTTTCCTTCTCCAGGCCAAACAGCCCCAACTTCCTCAGCATGGCTTTGTAGGGAAGGTGCTCCAGTTCTCTCACCAACTTTGTGCCCCTCCTCTGAGCTTACTCCCACAATTCCATGTCCTTCTTATGTTGGGGACACCAGAACTGTGCGCAGAACTTTGTAGTGGGGTCTTGCAAGGGCAGATTAGGATGGCAAAATCACCTCCCTCAACTGCTGCCCATGTTCCTTTCGAAGCAGCAGAGGATTTGGTTTGCCTTCTGGGCTGTGAGTACATAGTTCCAACTCATGTTGAGTTTGTCATCAACGGACAGTCCGTCTTTCTCTGCAAGGCCACTCTCAGCAGCATTGTTTATCATTGCAAGACCCTAAAATCACACATATGCTTGTTGAATGGGCACCTATCATTATGAAAAAAAGTCCAAAACTTTCTGCTGTGACAAAGAGAGATGCCACTCTTTATCACAAGCTACTTTCTCAGAACACAGCAAAAAAGAAGGGGAATAGAGAAATCCCCTATCATATTTTTCCCATCTTTTCAATATCCTCTAAGCCTGAAGTACCCTTCCTGGAGGTATTCTGTGCAGAAGCACTTTCCCTGCTGAAAGGGAGCAGAAGAATGCAGAGCAGCAGAAAACAGGCAGGAGTAAGTCTTATGCTGCAGTCATAATCAAAGGAAAAGGGTTGGGATCAACACTCCCTTTCAGTAATCACTGCTGGTCATTGGACAATGGTAGGTAATGAAAAATGCAGCAAAACTTTGTTTCATCCTCAGTGAGAGTCAAAAATATTGCCTCCTCTCTGGCCATGCAAACCTAACACTGCTAGCTGCAACAGGGCTTTTCTGAGAAGGATTTGATGCTCCAAGCTCTTACTGTCACTATGGAAAACTATTTAAAACAATAGTTAATGAATAATAATAATAATAATGATAATGTTGAAGAAGAAGAAGACAAAGAAGATTTAAATGTTTTTTTTTTACTTCATCCCTTCATTTTTTAATACAGCAGCATTGTAAGGCTATCTTCAAAAGCCAAAGGAGAGTGAATCCTTGGTAGAGGGAGCTTTCTGATCACTAATTTCTACTGTATTTTTATATAATCAGTGGCATATATTAGAGCCTGACCTTCACAGACAGGTGCCCGTTTCCGTATGTCACTGTTTTTTATGCCTTCCATGGGTGCCAACTGTTGGCACAACTACACAGTTCTTGCTAAGTCATGGCCAACACATACTCTGCTTCTCAATTTAATGTTATGGTTACACTGAAAACCCTCCCCAGCTTTGCTGACCAGGTTGAAGTCTTAGTGAGACCAGAGTTACCTAACAATAGCAACAACAACTAAATATTTTCAAATTATTCAACATTCCTCACAGATTTTAATTACATTTACCTTAAGATCAGAAGATTTCACATCACAGCTGGATAAAATCCCTGGGTAAACACAATATACAGTAGGTATTCAGTCTTCTAGTAAAACTCCTCTTTGATATTTTTTTTCCAAGAGACAACTATGACTGTGCATTTTCATACTATGAAGCTCACAATAAAAGCATAGACTTTTGATGGCTAGATTTTTGTTCTATACTTTTCAAGCTGTTAATAAAGGCTAAACTTAAAACTATATCCTGTTTGTTCGACTTAATAATACAAAGCATAGGGACACTTGTTTAAGGATTAAGGCTTTGTTAGGCTTATTCAGTAAAAATCACCCACCCTAAATAACTTGCAGAAAGTATATAGCCTATTTAAATGTCAGGAAAGCTTTATTTTAATGACAGCAGCTAAGACAACAATGTGCTTATAAATACTCTGAACACATAAAACACATAGTTGAATAAAACTACCTGTGTGCTTTGTTAGATTTTATCTGAAATTTAAGTATATTTACTTTGTTCAGAAGACTACAATGATAATAATCAAATAAGCACCATTTTTGCTAATGATTTATTGGCTTAATTAAGTCTTCAATACTATTCAGTAAAGACTGTCAATATGACAAAAAGGAAAAAATCAGACTTGTTCCACTACTACTCACTTAGGAAAATATATGGTTTGGAAATAATACAAAGGAAACGAGTTTCAATCAGGGAGAAATCACTTTATAATTAATAGAAATAGTCTTTCTGAAGATTGCATTGATTACTCCTTTAATAATATAGACCATTTCAGCAGATCCTGACAAGCTAAAAAGTGCATTTGTTCTTTAAAGAAAAACCTAAGAATAATGCAGAGAGTTTTTGATATAACTCACCCATTTGCAGAGCAGGTGAATAGTGCTGAGTATTGAGAATATTTAAAATAAAGAACAAGAAAAAGGCAGAGAAGCAAATATTCTTGAATTAAGGAAGTACAGGATTATAATAATCTGTTTTATCAAACCTGTTGCTATTCTGGACAAAACAAAATGAACAAAGTAAGAAAGGCAATTATGGTCTTTCCCTTTGAAAATTATAATTTAAGAATGAAAATAAGTTTTTACCCATTAATGGGAAAAATCAAATCTATTTTTTAAAATATGACATTATATAGGAAAAGTTTCATAAAATTATGGCAAAAAGTGCCTGCTATAAGTCAGCTACTGAATAATGAAAAGTTCCAGTTCCAAAATTACATCAATTGCGTTTTAAATGACAGGAACCATTTACCCGTCTCATAGTGACTGTAACCACAGAACTGTGCACATCTCAATACACATACTTAAACATTATAGGAATATAAGTGAGGGAAAAGGCAAGGATACACAAGTGAAAGTAAAAATAATTCTATAAATCTCAGTTGTCAAGACCAAATACACAGTCAAAAGCATCTGTAAATAATGGTGTGCTAAGGCATGGGTAGTTACAGAGGAAATGTTTTGGAAAAGCTCATGGCAAATAAAGTTCAGAATCCATCTATCATTGGATTTAAATAAACTATTCAAAATTCTTCTAATACATTTTGTCAATTCTAATAAATTCTGTCAAATGGTGGCAATTTGCAGCAGTCCTCATGGGTCATATGTAATACTGCAGCATCATACCTGCAAAGGTAATAAATTGAACTGAAGCCAAAATTCATGCCCATGTATAGAAGCAAAACCTTATCAACAACAATCACAACAGTTTTACTCACTTAATTTTTTCCCTCAATGTACTAGTGTATTCTTTTCAGAACAAGAAAGCTTCCTGGACATATCTATGCATTATTCAGATGCATATTAGAAATCTTATGAAAGTATGTTACATGAGTCAAACCCTCATGATTTTCTGATAATATCTACAGAGAAAGTTTTCTTTCATATGGGGAATTTCAAGTTAACAAAAACTGGATTTTTTTTCCCTGAATTCTGATGACTGTATATATTTTATGTGCTCTTTATCTAGGTATATTAAACAGACAAGGAAGAGATTAAGAGTTAATTTAGAAAAACAGTTCAAATAGTAAATTAAAGCAGTAGCTAAGGAAATTTTTAAATATTTGACAGCATAAATGGTTAACACTGTTACCCATGGACTTCTTTCACAGTACTACAACTGCAGGATGTTGTAAAAGCATATTTCATTTTTTTCATACACCACACTCAGAAGTACGCTAGGTCATTTTCAGGCATAAAGAATTCCTCTCTCTAGGAGATCTCTCTTTTATTCTTCCTTGTTTGGCTGTTACCTTTAATCTAAAATAATAATGTATGCTTGCTTCTAGTATATAGAAACAAAACATAGACTCTGGTATTCAACCAGGCTGCAGGATCAAAAGCTTCATCCCTGCGTGACAGGCTGTGAAGTAGCTGCCCCTGGAGAAGGGCTGAACTTCTGCTCCTAGCTCACCATTCGTGGCCAGAGAGCCTGGCAGACTCCCTCCCTTGCACAGTGGTCTGCTTCACAGGCAGCTTGCACGGGTAAAGAAAACAGAAACAGCAGCAGCTATGTGCCTGCAGGCTGTAAGATGCATCATTTCAGGCAGCTAATCTCCATTAAGGGGGCTGTGGTAAAAGACCTACTCTTGCAGGAATAGAACAAGGTGAATACACTTCTAATTAAGGCCTGGTATTACGTGACAGCAGAACTGCAACTATGTGATAATATTAATGACATTTTGAACTGCTGCAGATAGATCTTAGTCTGTGCTTCCAGCTGAAGCTTGCTTCATAAAAATGGGGCCCCGAGGCTTGGTCTGCCCAGGTGCAGAGCTTTCTCACAAGGTACTGAGTGTGCTTAACTGACACACAAAACAGAGACACTTGTCACACTCAGCCCCCCACCAAAATGCCTGGAATTGGCAAGATCAAGTATATCTTGAACTGTGAACAAAATGCAAACAAATACAAAACAATCTTCTAAAAATATTAATCTTTTTTTCTCTACCAAAGTCCCTTCATGGCTGATTAAAACCACTACAAAATTATGCAATGTCAACCATTCCTGTTAATGATGCTGATTTTTCTTTCTGAACATTTTGTCCTGTATTCAGCAGCACCTCAGTCTGAATTTAGCCTCCAGCTAAATTGTTATACCCTTAATTTATACCAGGAAATCTGACACAGATTTCTACAGCATTGTATTGCTCTGCCTGGTTCCTTTCAGACTGAGATTTCAGTCTCCTACTTACATTTAGGTGTATCTGTCATTTTTCATTTCATTGCCTCAGATGCTAGACACACTTTGCTACAATTGCTGGTACTCTGCTATTGATTGGCAGTGACTCTGGCTTGTCCTTTAAACCTCCATCTGTCTTTGCCTTCCCCTGGTCCTGCTGATGCCAGCTGTGCCAGTAACTGGACACCATGGCTGGAACATTGTCTCTCTCCAGTTCAGGCTATTTGCAGAGGAGCCCAATAACCATAAAAAAATAAATAAATAAAAGGAGCTCATTACACCAAATGTTACTCAGTGGTTCCAGCACTGGTGGCACTAGCACCTAGAGCCTAGCAGCAGTGCTGGGACATAGAAATCCAGTACATGAACTCAATAACTCCGAATAACATCAAAATAAGAAGCTTGCCTGATGGTCACAGAATCAGTATCAGACCACTAGGTCTGGTTCAAGGTATTATCATATGTAAATCTTAGTAATATTTAAATATTCATTACAGAGTTTATATGCCTGCATGCAGGCCCAGAGGTGAAAAGGATATGCAAATTTTCTGTTTAGGAATCCAAAGATCACTGTATAAAACCTCTGGAAATCTCTTCTCAAAGAGTCAAAATGCATATCTGAAGTTTTCAAGATAGCCACCGGCCCTTATATATCTATATATATATACACATAAGATATATATATAAAAGGGTGAGTGGCTATATAGATGTGTATATATAGATATACACATATATATATATATATTTATGTGTATGTATATGGATATATAATCTAATAAATCAAGTTGCAAATAATGACCCACATAAATAGCTGCTGGATTTTTAAAGATAAGTGAATTTCTGTTTCTCTTGTTCTTTACTGCCGATTGTTTCCATATAAGAAGCTATTTATGTACACTCTTAATACTAATATGATGTTGATCCAAGTCTGCATTAGGCATGCTTTTGTGTGTGAATCATGAATGCATCCATTTATCCATATTACTGGATGTCTTTCTGATTTAAGAGAGGTCAAATCCAGGTGTTGGTTTTGAGCTGAATGCTACACAAATATGAGATTATCATTACATGTACTAATGGAGGATCTATTCTTGGTTATCCCAAGTGAATGTCAGTATGAACTTTATGGGAAACATCGTGCTTGTGGGTTTACTCACTCTGAAGTTACAGAAATATGATTTAAGGATCTATTTATTTTTATACTTATTTTTATTGATGTTGGTGGCAATACTGTCCTTAATAGCCATTTGTCTATAAAATCAGCTGCAGTGTTTACCAGATATTCAACTACCTAAAACAAAGACAGTTTCATAAAAGTCCTTAAAAAAGTCTCCATTAAAATGTCTTCCCTGTGAGACAAGCTAGAACTACTCTTTTCTGAGTATAAGTGGAAATATCATTTGGGAACTAGAAATCTCTCCCGACCCTGATTTTAGATTGTCATTTTAAAGCTCTGACATTCTGCACTACAGCTTAAACTACCACATGCATAAATGCATACACTGTTCTGCAGATAAGCCATTTTTCCAAATGAAATTAAATCAACATCTGCTTAAAACATAATGCTGCAGACACTTGTGGGCAGGAACAGTCTGATTTGCCCATTGCATGAGTATTGATTTTTGATTGCAGAGGTTATTCTGCAGATGAAAAGATCAAAATCACTTTTTAGTTGCTTTACTGAAAACTTGCACTCTACAAAGCGAAGTGTCAAAAACCGATTCAGCATATTGAATAAAAAAGTAGCAGTAACTGCTATCTTTGTCCTTTTTTCTAGGATCCTTCTCTAAATGACCATAAATTTCTGTTCATATCAGTCCTACCCATACAGCCAAAAGGGGAAAGTGTGAAGTTGGGGAAAAGAGAAGGTGAAAAACGAGACATGACAAACTCTCTAGTCAAGTCTCTTTATGTATGAGAATAACTTGGCCCCAGTTCTGCTCCGTCTTCCATTTCAGAATACACCACTACAGGTTGCAAGAGGCAGGAACTCAACAGGTAAGGGAAAAAAGAAAATCAAACAGAACTTCTGTACTGTAGACAAAAGAAAACCCAAAACACAAACCAACTTTCTTCTTCAGCATAAGAAAGTGAATAGCTGCAGACCTGTGTTCTGGAAGCACTTCAGGGCCACAGGCATATCCCTGTTTGATGAGAAAGTTCCTGAAAGTGCTTCAACTTCTGCATCAGCCCATGTGTACAAGACCCCAGGAAGTGGAACTCCATTATTCATGTCAGGATATGGGAGCTGTATTCCCATATGCCAATATCCCATGAAGCCCCTAATCTTACTGTGCATATCCTGTGCTTTAGTAGCACATACAGGCTGCAAAAAAAAAAAAAAAAGAAAAAAATGCAGGTGAAGCTTCTGCCCTCTTCAAAATAAAGAAACCGTGGTTCTCCTGCTGACCTCTGGTATTATAGTTCCCTGATCAGAGCACTCACTCTGCAAACAAAAGACCCAAGGTCATTTTTCTGCTCAGCATGAGCAGATTTAACCTCACATCTTTTACCTCCTATGTGAGTGTCCTAAATATTAGACTGCAGACACTTCTCTGCATGTGACTAGCAAAGTATCATCCCCTCCTACTGAAACTGCAGCTTTACAGCAAAAACTGGAATTCACTGGAGTAATAGCAGAATATAGAAACACAAAGAAACTATCAGCTTCACTCCTGATTTTCTCTACCTCCTCCTGCCTAAATACTGGGGACTGAAAGGGGGGATTGTGGTCGGTTCACCCATGGGAGAGAGACCTCCACAAACTTCTCCAGGGCAAGTTATTCTTCCCACAGGCTGCAGTTCCTCACAAACTGCTCCAGTGTGGGTCTCCTGCAGAGCCAAAAGTCTGCCAGCAAATTTGCTCTAGCCTGGGCTCCTCTCTCAGCAGGGCCACTGGTCTTGACATGACCCTGGTCCAGCATGGGTCTCCCACGGGGTCACAGCCTCCATCAGGCTTTCACCTGCTCTGGCACGGGATCCTCCATGGCTGCAGGTGGATCTCTGCATCCCTGTGGATCCCCATGGGCTGCAGGGGCACAGCTGCCTCACCATGGGCTGCACCACGGGCTGCAGGGGAATCTCAGCTCTGGTGCCTGGAGCACCTCCTGCCCCTCCCTCTGCACTGACCCTGGCTGGTGTCTGCAGGGCTGTTCCTTTCACGCGTTCTCACTCCTCTGTCTGGCCACAGTTGCTTTTGCAGTTTTTTTCCCCTTAATTATGTTTTTCATCAAGAGGTGCTACCACTGTTGCTGATGGGCCCAGCCTTGGCCAGCAGCGGGCCCGTCTTGGAGGGTGGGTTTCTGTCAGCTTCTCACAGAAGGAACCGCTGTAGCACACACACCACCACACACACCCCACCCCTGCCACAGATTTCTTATTTATTTATTTATTTACTACAAATTGTTTATTTGTTTAAAATGGTGGGGTTTATGCACTGAAATTCATCTAGAAATTCTATTGAAAGCAAGTGTATATGCAATACCATGGGCTACTGCAGTGTGATGGTGAACTGTGCAAAAGAATAGCATCAAAAATGAAATTTTTTTTCATATTCAAACTTGAAAATTTATTTTTCAATCCAGTGAACTGTCTAGGTTCACATTTGCAGAAGTAGTTCCTTGCCTTATAAATGCTGCAGGTTTTAGCTATTTTATGCTCCTTTATCTTGTCACAAGAAATTTTTTTGTCTTTCCTTGTTCTTTATTCATCATATTGGTCAGTTCTAACCCTTCTGAAGTACATACCATTATCTTCTCAAGCGACTACAGGTTTTATGTGAATAAAAAGCTTTTAACATAGATGAAGTGCCTTTATATTATAGCTGTGTCCATCTAAAATAAAATGAATGTCCCATTCTCTGACTTTGAACATAGAAAACAGCTTTCTTCACATTTATTTGAATAACCTAAAAAAAGGGATTGACTTTGAGAAAAATTTCAATTGAATCCATATTTATTTATATTTCCATTTTTAGGAACTTTAGTAATTTACTTTTTCTCCACCATCCACTTTAAAGTACACCACTTCTAGATGAAAAAGATAAAAGTCAAATATAGTTTATAAATTATGAGTAGGATGCAGGTTCTGAGTGCACATGGCTTGAGATGTGATAAAACTACTTTTTAATCTCCCTGTGCTTGACTTCATGATGTTGCTAGATATTCTGGTCCAGAAGAAGTGGCTTACTGGTGAGAAGGAAGATGGGAAGTTTTTCATTTCCACATTCTTGAGCAGTGTGACTTTTTCTTGAACTGGTGTTTATACTTTTTCCACTTCTATTTAGAAACAATGGGCCAAAGAGTTGAGGCTTTACTAAAATATAATGTAGAGCACAGAGAAAAAATGTGTGTGAAATATAGGATTATACATTATTTAAGGAATGGCTGTGGTTGATGGGCCAATTTGAGCTTTGTAACTCAAACAGCAGAGGCAGTGTGTTGTGAGGTAGAAATGTATGTACCAGCATGCCTCAACAGAACACGTCAAAACAACATTTTGGGGTTTTCCCCCTGCCACAGATCTAGCTGCACATATCCTTGTCTTTTAAGTATCTCCTAATACATTCCTGAAATGTTAGATATCTTTAATTGTCTTTGGAGGGAGTTTAAATCTTCTTTAAATCAGTCAGAATGAGCATAAAGCACTGACACATCTAGTCATATCAAGATGCTTCAGCTAGTATTCTATGCCCAGCAGTGCTCAAGAGAGGGAAAGATTATAAGAAATGGGGCATGCAAGTGAGTGACACAGTCCCACTCTGGCTTTAGTAGTCTGTCAGTTTAACACTCTCTCTAAATTAGAGGCTGAATCTTGAATATTTTATCCGTGTCTCTAAATAGATACAGGACTTTTTTCTACTTTTTTTTCTCGTTCATGTAAATCCTTACCCCTGTGATTGCCTCTGACACTCACATTCTCAAATTCCACTGCCACAGCGCTGATCAGCAGCTATTAAAGCAAAGTTGTTTGTTTGCTTGCTTGCTTGTGTGTTCAGCAATTGGAAAAATAATGGCAAGCAAAGGGCGCTTTAAACAATCAGACTGCAGACATACCCAGCCTCACCTTATGCCTTCCTTCAAGCAGAGTTAGATAAGCAGGTTAAGCTAGATTCCTCTTGAGTTATGGAAATGCAACCAAGTCAAACCAGTTCCATGACAGACTGCTTGCCCTAGTGGCCTCTGCCTTCCTTAAGCTGCATATATCTGCTTCTAGGAATCCCTCTATATTTGACAAGAGTTTCTGGGCATAATCATCATAACAATCAACAGCACCTTCACTTCAGCCACCAAGTATTAAGTTTCTGGGGCTTGAAATTGTTGTTTTGCTTTTTTTTTTCTTGGATGAAAAATCCATTCAGCAGAAATTCATCCAGGAGACCATCACATAATACTCAGTGGCTTGGAAAGCTATGTCTATAATATTCTTCTTGTGAGCTGCCTAGAACTTCTGAGGGTTTGATGTCTCCTGTCAATAAGAAATCACTGTCATTTATTGGTCCCATGCAAAGCTTTTTACTTTTAGGTAAAACTAAACAATCTTAAATACAGTCTCAAACTATATGATCTTACTAATAAATACAGTGAAAATATAAGATACAAGAAAAAGGAATTTTCTGGTTTATCAAGCTAACTGAGCTGACCAGTACAGGAGTTCTGTTATCTTTCAAGTACCAGACTTTTAAAATTTACTGAAGCTGTTACACTTTCCTAGTTTCCAAGAGATAAGTGGCATGAGTGAAGAATGACTGTGCTTCTGGGTTCTCATAACATACAATTCAGCCAAAAGACACATATAAAATATAGAAACTCAACTATAATAGACTTGTTTTATAAAGACACTGTTGTCCTGAGTTGTCTTACTGTAAGGAATGGAAAAGCCTAAATATGGGGAAGTAAAAGGAAAACACAAAGGGAATAGAAAGCAAATACTCTTCTCCAGGAAACAATGAAATTAAAATTAGAAAATGAAAGAACAAAAATTTTGCGTTAAAAAAAATGAACTGGAGACAGAGAAAATGCTGCTGTTTGTGTATTGGTACTGAAAATTCAGACACAGAAGAGGATTCTGCGTCCCCTGATTCACTGTAATTGGGCTCTTGACAGAGAGGTTCAGAGTCAGCATCAGGCTATTCTACTTAATAGTCAGTCCTGCTAATGTACCAAGGAACCTCTCTTGGTACAAGAATGTCTCTACAGTTCAGAAGTGTTAGGCCATCCCAGATGTATTTACTTTTCCAGAAAGAAAATGTTCTCTTACAAAATGATCCCAACAAAGCTTGTTTTCAAGTCCCAGATAATAAAGATGAGTCACAGATGTTTTGCCAACATAAGAAATTAACTGCACAAAGGAAAAATACTGCAATATAGAAGTTGTCTCTGGATTTATTATGGGAAAGATGAGGGACAAGAGTGGAGGCAGGGTAGTTTAGGAGAAGAATGGTAGGATAGTAACTGTTAAGTTAGAAGTTATCTACAAGCCATTTACCATTGACATACTGCAATTACCATGTAAACTATCAAAAATTGAGCACATTTTCTTCTTTTTTATTTTCTTAAGTAATAACAATAGCAAGCCTTAGAAAAATTCTTATTTCATAGCGATTAGTTTTTCACTATCAGAATATTAGCCTGTTGAAGCAATAGATACTTTACTGCCATAGTTAAATGCAGGCATTTTTATAATGCCAAAAAACCCAACAGCAACAACAACAAAAAAAAAAATACCCCAAAAAGGTTTTCAAACTGCTTTGGAAACTCTTCTTCAGGCATACCTCTTTCCATAACCTGAGGCTGTTCCTTAATTTAGAAGTTAGATCTTCTTTCTGCTGGACAGAAGCTTGAGCACATACCAAGATTTTAGCTTTATAGTACACCCGTTGACTTCACCGGATGTGTCAAAGCCCAGATTTGTAACATGGATCAAAACCTAGCTTGGAGACAGAAAGTTGAGAGTAGGATTAAATTATCAATTTTCAGTCTTAGCTAAAGGTTAATGGTGGGGCCCTCAAGGCTCAAGAGTTGGTGTCACCATGCTTAATGATCTGGGAAAGGGGATGAGTAGTGAGAAGGAACTGGCAGATGCCACAAAGATGCTTAAGATGCTTAAGAGGGTCAAGCCCATGATGGACTGCTAGTTTCTTCACAGGAGCCTGGAGAAGCCAAAAGAATAGGCAATGTGAGGAGAGTAAAAAGCAAAGTAAAAAAGTAAAAGGGTTGGTTTTTTGGTTTGTTTTTTTTTTTGAGTATTGATAAATAGAAGTTATCTTTGATGGAAGAAGGAGAAGAAACACTGCAGAAATGCTCAACAAGATTCAGAATTAATTAACAGATCATTAAAAGAACTTGGAGAAATATCTAACCACTACTTTAAAAATTAAAATATTTGGAGATGCCTAATGTAGATCTCAGTTGGAAAACCAAAATGATGGGAACTCATGACAACTGGGTGATTGCTATGGATACTGAGATAGATAAACCTTGGATCTGGTTCAGTACTGTGAAAATCATGCTCCAAGCAAACAAGGATCCTTAATGAGTGTCCGGAAATTGTCTAGTAAGGAATTTCAAAGTGCTGTGGGGTTCCTTAATTTACTGCAAATAAAATTTAGTTAATTGAGCTTGATAATTCTTTGGTTCATTTGTTAATATCTTTTCAAATTGAAAGGTAAGAGGTAGAATTACCAGTTCTGAAACTGTTGATACCCTGAAATAAGATACACCTGAGTGTTTTGGAAGGTGCTGTCCTTAAGCTGAAGACCAGATGTTTTGCAGAATTAATGAGTCAAAATGATAATTTGAAAGCCTAATGGGAAAAGCATCGCTATTATACCAATCATTTGATGCCAAACACTGGACATATCAGGGACTCAAAACTGAAGATTCTAGCTAGAAAGAAGCAACATCCTCTGAGAAGGAGGAAATCACTGAGGCAGAGAGAAGCCAAAGGCCTCTCCAGTTTGCGCTGATGTCAGCCACTGTGTCACTGCTCAGTGATCACCAGGAGTACAACTGCATTCCTAGCACATGTCTTGTACCAAGCTACAGAACTGTCTTCCACCTTCTTCTAAATACTATATATAGGGTAAAGAAATTGTACATGAAGGAATCGTAAACCTAATTGCCAAAAAAAAAAAAAGGTTTGTGTTTAATGAGTGCACAAAAATCACAAAGACTATAGCATTTCATGAGAACATTTTACAGAGAGATACAAAGTAAACAAGTGAGAGTTATTATTGCTTTTGAAATACTACATCTCCTATTTTATAATTTTTTTACATATGTGTTATTCAGAAATTTCAATAAGTTCTGATTACATTCAATAGACAACGGGAAGACTCTCCTAATTAATTTTTCAGTAGTTAATAAAAGACTGATTAATGTTAGAGACAGTTTCTAAAACAACTGAGACATAAACATTCAAATGTATATGTGATTCACTTTCTTTCAATGGGAGATTAATTTCTGGGTTTTTATCAAGTGAAATAAAATTAAATTTATCAAATTACATTTAATCCAAAATATGCTATGCATATTAATTTGGCTGACTTTCTTGATTCAGGGGAAAAAACAAGTAGATTCCTTTTTGTGCCCCAGCTCACAGGCCATCTTCCAGATGGAAAAGGTCTTTAGCGGCAAAACAGGACAAAATCCACCATTTCTGTTGCAAATGAGACATACCATAGCACTGAGACTGTGGCTGGCACTGGCTGTTTTCTAATCTTCCTCATAGTGTTATTGCTCTTCTGGGACCTATTATCAGATGGAGCCTGGTATAAATCTGGTCTCCAAATCAGGGATCAACAAATGATACTGTGACTTGGCCACCGTAGGTGGTAAAAGGCTGTGACTGCCAGACTGAAGCTATGACTGATGCCACAAGGGATACAGCAGCTAGGTGACAGTCACTAAAGCGTCCTTCTGAACACAGTTTTGTCCATTGAAAATTCTGAATTCTTCCTGAAATCTGTCATCATGTGACCCGACCATAAATGGGTGCCTGATTGCTTATTTTGTGGAGCCAAAGGCAGTCAATTATGATGCTGTCCTTATCACACACTTGTATTTTACTGGCTAGAAAACTGGTATGCCTGAACCAATTAAACCAGTGAACAATCTGGGCTTAGATGGATCTTTGACCTCTGCCTGTGAAGAAAATTCAGTCCTGACATCCATCAGTAAAAGTGCTGTAGGGCCCAATTAGGCTTTACTCTGCCATTTAGATTGCTAATACAATACAGATACGATGGCTAGTTTACTTTTCACATTGACAGATTGCAGCCTACAGACCTTACTTCAGTACAGACTTGAACACAGTACTTTGTACCAAAAGTTTGTTGTGTGATAAAGAAAAATATTTACTTTTCATTAAATGTACCCACTGCAGAAAATCTCAGATTCTCAACTTCTCATTTCTCTGATATGCTATGTAATTATATCAGAGAAATGAGAAGTAAATAATTCCTTGTAATTATTTACCCATCAAGCTTTCCAGATTTCTGGGCTACCCTTCCAGTGGATGGTATTTGTAATGCTTTCAATCTTTGAATTTAAAAACCCTCTGTAAGCAGACATGATCATCCAAGTGTGTCAAAGGCCATCAAAGGATGCATATAATACTTTAAAGTCTGATTCTCAGACAAAAAACAAAAGGAAGAAATAAAATAAAAAAAGAATCATTTTCCTGCAGCAAAAGATTACACTAACAGTTAGCACCATTTTCCTGAATACATCAAATCTCATTTGTTTTTAGATGCATATCTACTTACTTCAGTGACAAGAATAAACACCTTTTTGTTTGTTTGTTGATTTCTCTTAGCCCTGCAGAGGTAATAATCACTATTTGAGACAGCTGGATACTATTCCATCTTGAGCATCATCGACAGAATTGCTCACTAAATCCCAATAGTTACACCTGTTCAAAAACCTTACAGGCAAAACAATCGCAGGTACTACTAAGGGCATAATTTAGCCCTTGGAAACTTTGTTACTGTTGATGATTTGTGATGTGGAAAGAAGCCTGCCGGACTTTTGGAGCCTGGACTGAGTTTCAAAAACTGCAACTCGGGAAAAGCTCATTTCTCTCTCTAGGCAAGCTCCTGGGCTGTGAAAATGAGTACGATGCCTGAACAGAAGAAGACCCTCACTGCATAAAGTGGGCTAATTTCACTGGTGGTCCAGCAGAGGAAGGGCTGGCTCAAATTTCACAATGAATACTACTGGCAGTCCTTGTTATCTCTGAGTCAGTTTGACAACTCATCCAAACAAACATGTGAGCTGATGATCTGAAGGTAAATATTATGACAGAAAGCTTGCTAGGAAAAGGTATCTTCTGTGAGCAAGTAATTTAATGTAGGAGATTACTATTTCTATAACATAAACTACATTAAGTACTTGGTGTCAGCAGTTTCAGTATATCCTTCACTGGCAGCAGTAAGTAAGCCTCAAAAATCTGACTCACAGGATTAAAGTGGTGAAATCAGTGGGAGACAAAAATTGTTTAGTAGTCTGTGTGCTGGAGTATGAGGTACTTAACACCCATCGCCCTCCAAAAGCCATCAAAATTCCCGCAGTGCCATCTACTGGTCCAGATCCCAGATGGACCAAGAGCAATTCATTTACATGTCTATCTGTTGCAGACTAGTGATGTGATCCTCTATTAGGATACAAAGAAAACAAATTATTATTACTCTAATAGCTCTTCTTGTCTTCTCTATTTTTAAAAGTTTATGTTCCTGGTTTCTTTCAAAGATTAATATTTAGTATCAAGGTTGCCTTATGATACAGAATGCTTTTGAAATGAATGCATGTAGTCTACCTGAGCTAGAAATTAACCTTTTTAGCTTATCTAAGTGCAGAGATAAACAATTCCTACTTCATTCAGATATAGACATGTATTTTCTTTTCACAGAAAACAAACAGGTGTGCATGTTCGCTTATGTGTGCTTTCCAAGTTCCATAGTTGGATGTCTAATGATTAATGTCTAATGATTTTCCTACATTTCATACAAGAATTTAAGAAATTTATAGAGGATTTCACACAGTATGAAATAGGCACAGGATTGTAATTACAAAATTATAAATCTCTAAAATTTTATGAAGGTGTAGGTGTAAAGACTTAAAAAATGCACTTTCCCATCTCAAAACACTGTCAAAGCCACAGAAGGAACTTCCCATAAAATAAACCACCAAACAAAGAATTCCCACAGTGGGAACTTGAGATAAGCACAGAGAGCAACAACAGGAAGATGCTAATTCCAGGCCTGGTAAGGCAGATTTATAATCCAATCTAAACAGCAGGTCAGATCAATTCTTCCACTGCAGGAGCTAATGGTGAAATCCTGTGGTTCTCATTGTGTGAGACCTTCCCTAGTGTTTAGTAATAGTAATTGATAGATATTTTGGCCCCACTTCTAAAGCTGTAGGAAAGCAACGAAAGACTAATATCACAGCTTTTTCTCTAATTTATCTTAAAGTATTATTATAGTAACAGTTCTCCCATCCACCTTCTCAACTATGGAGCCCTGTATGATTTACTATTATGCTATGCTTAATATCATTCTATTAGTACTTAAATGTATTTTGGGGCAAACAAGCTTAAACACTAGAAACATAGTGATAACTGAACATTTGTGAAAAGCCAAAATCAGGATCTCAGCAACTAGCTGAAAATCACATCTGGGTGGAAAACAGCTGACAGAAGTACAAGCTTGGTGTAAATAAGCTTATTCTGACAATATGAAAACAGAGTATTGTCATTTTTACAGTACCCATTTCTGAAGTGATCAGATACCCTCAGAGATAAAATGACTTTGCAACACTAATTGCCCAAATAATCAGTAGAGCAGAAAATACAGAGACTTCTGCGCCTAGTCCCAAGATAACACTTTCTTATCTTATAGAAAGTTTCACAGTGGCCTTCTTTGATTATGGGTATTTATCACAGGTAGGAATACAGCCTGTGGTCTACATTGAAGTCCTCAAATGAAGATTCTCAGTAATATTTAGCAAAGTACATTAAGGAAGTCAGGTTCATCTAATTCTGTATTCTTTGAATGTGTGGGTTTCTGGTTTTTACTTTTACTAGACATGGGACTCAGTGGTCATATATTCTGGTATCAGTCAGTTTCAATACAGTATATCTTATAAAACAGGGTATTTGAATGCATGCACAGTAGAGATTGTTGAAAAATGTGTTTGTACTTCCCAGTCATCTTCAAAATGACTTTAGTGATTAACCAACAATGTGTCTGGACTGAACTATTGCATTTTCTTTTTTATGGTTAATACTCAGAAAGAGGCTTTTCATCAGTCTGCCTCCCCTCTGAATGTCTGTTGCTGACCTCTACTTGTCCTCACGCCATGAGGCTTCATTATTTATTTTGACACTGTCTTTCCCCCTTCTTGACCACACTGCTTCACATTTTTTCTTAATTCATTTATTCATCAAAGATTAATTCATTGGTCAAAAAGCATTAGTTATTTCTCTTTAATTCCTTCCTGCTTGGGTATGCATGCTAAAAGTAAATGCCTCTAACATCTGTAAGATTCAGGAGGTGAATACATATTTCTCAGTCATTATCACTGAAGAACACACTGGCTTTTCTTATAGTTTAAGAGAGTTTTGCTAGTGAAATAAAATAATTCCCATTAGTGTGATATTCTACCTCTATAATTTTTGTTTCTCTTTTCAAAAACTTTTTGCATTTGCATTTTTATATTGTCTTTGCTAAAACCTGCTTAGATGTAGAGATGCAGCCAGAAGCCTATTGTACAAGGAGGTAGTAATCCACCTGCTTTCTTCTTATGTATAGAGGTGTAATTTGAATAATGTGTCTCTAACAACCATCTATGTCAGAGAAGCCACGGCCTCGCACTAGGGCCTGTGTATGCCCTAGTTTCATGGATACCATGGGAATGCTCTATAAAATGGCATAATTACTCAATATATGCATAAGAAATGTATAGTTAATCAATTTACATGTATTTACTGTGTATTCAAGCGTAAGTAAAGTGTATTGTCTCCTCAAAATGAGATGAGTGATTCTTTGAATCACTGAATCATAGAACAGTAAGGGTTTAAAGGGACTCTACAGATCATTTAGCTCCAACTGCCCTGCCACAGGCAGGGATGCCAATCACTGTGTCAGATTTGTCAGAAACCCATCCAATCTGGCCTTGAGTGCTTCCAGGGATAATGCCTCCACAGCCTCCCTTAGCAACTCGTTCCAGTGCCCCCACAACAAAGAATTTATTCCTAACAATTTATCTAAATCTGCACCCTTTCTGTTTAAAACCATTGCCCCTACTCCTGCCACCATCTGCCCATAAAAAAAGTCCTTCTCCTTCCTTGTAGAAGCCCCCTTAAGGTCTGTCTTTATAAGAGAGGTGCTGCAGCCTGTCTTTATGAGAGAGATGCTCCATCCCTTTATCATATTCATGCCCTTCCTCTGGACCTGTTCTAACAGGTCTTTCTAGTTCTGAGGACTCCAGAGCTGGATTCAGCACTCCAGGTGGGATCACACAAGGACAGAATAGAGGGGCAGAATCATCTCCCTTGCCCTGCTGCCCACACTGCTTTTGATGCAGCCCAGGTGTTCTGGATTGCAAGGCAAGATGTATTCTATTACCATCTGTGTGGCAGTTGTCTGGTGTCAAGTGGGCAATTTCCTCTTATCTCTCTCACAATCACTCCTCCCTCGGCAGGGGGCATCCCCTGATAAGAGGCTATTGAATGTCACCGCATGACTGATAAGAACTATAACATCCCATTGTGAGATGCTCCACCCAGAGGGAGGAGCCAAGCATTGCTATCCAGATATAATCTGGAGATTCTGACACACCAACACAGCTTCTCCACTGGATTCCCCAGAGGAACAGCAGCTGCTTCTACTTCCACGGATCTGCGGAGGAAGAATACACCCTTTCTCTACAGGACCCCCCTGCTCCTACAGAACCACACCTGACACTTCAGGAGGACTGCAGCCACTTTTCCAACTGGACTGCTACTAACACCCTGACCAACAGGGTGTCAGGTTGAGTTCTGACTCTGTCATTTTAGTGTACTGCATTGTTTTATGTTTTGGGGTTTTTTTCCTTCCCTATTAAAGAACTGTTATTTCCTGCTCCAATAGTTTTTTGCCTGAGAGCCCCTTAATTTAAAATTCCTAGCAATTCGGAGGGGTGGGGAGGGTTTGCATTCTCCATTTCAGGGGAAGCTCCTGCCTTCTTTAGCAGGCACCTGTTTTTTTCAAACCCAGACACCAGGATACATTTGGCTTTCTGGACTGTGGGTGCACATTGTTGGCTCATGTCCAGCCTCTCATCCATGAGAAACCCCAAGTCCTTCTCTGCAAGGCTGCTCTCAATGAATTCATTTCCCAGGCTGTATTCTTGCCTGGGACTTGCACCAAAATGTTACTTGTACCTATTTGAGTAAGTTTATTGAAATATGGGCATTGGTATATATTGTTCAATGGTCTCTTCAAGGCTCAGTTTACACTCCAAACTTGGCTGCTCTCAGTGACCCATGAATGGGAGTAAGATCCTATAGAAATGCTAGTTAATTTAGAGCTGGAGAACCTCACCAGAGTAGAGAACTCTGTGCAGCTTGCCATGATCCATGAGGGGGTGTTTGTCCAGCAGTACAAAAGCTACGATTCCCATCATCAGGAAGAATGTGTGGTTGCTACCACCTACTCTATATTTTCCATCTTTTACTCATACAGTAGTTAAGAAAATTTGAATGTTGTTGTCTTTCTTACTGTGTGCCCAAAAGAATTGTCACCTGAGTGCAAAACAATAGGAAATTACTATGCCTTCAACATTGCACAAGGAATGAGGAGAAAGCTTCCTTCCTGTTTGAAAAATCTTCTGAACAGCCTGTAAAGACGGTGAGAATTGTGTGGAGAGGGGTCTTTTCCAAAGGACTTTTAAAACAATCATAGGAGGAACTACATTGAACACTCACAAAGGAATGATTATTCCCTTTACATCATAAAGTAATTCCTAATTAAAACAAAAGCATGTGACATTGTATCTTTGTGACATTGGTATCTTTGAATATGCCTTGTCATAGCAATTTTACAAAATTTTTATGAACTTAAGAGCTCTTATCACTCCACTTCTAAGACAAATTTATACTGCTACAGTTTTTTAACTGACTGGGATACATTCTCTTCCCAATTTACAGAAACATAAAAAAGTGAATCTAAGGTGCATTAATACAGAAAGGGAAGTTATGCAGAAGACTGAGCCCTATTGCTGCAGATGCTGTTGAAAATGTCTTGATGAAATATAAAAGGCAAAAACACTTGTAAGCAAGCCTATGAATCAGAAAGGGAAGGTGGGGCTAAAAATAAAGCAGAAACTTCTGTCTGAAGTGCAGAGGGCTCACTGGACATAGAGATTTTTTTCTGTCTATGCTGCTTGGCTAAGCTTCCTGTTTTATTTACATGCCATCCTCGGAGGCACAGATCCTTTCATGACCTTTGTACTTAGGATCAGGGCTTCTGTCTAATCAGGCAGAAACTAGGAATAAGTCCATCTTTCTCTACAATATTAGGGATTTTTGCAACTGTGCATCTCAAACTAGATGTAATTCATATATGCGGGAAGAAGGTGAACGTGTCTTGGATCCAGGAGAGGAAACAAAATTAAGTGGAAATTGAAGACTTCTGAGTGCACATGTAACCTTGTGATCCCTTCCAATTCATCTTGTTTCAAAACCAAGCAAGTAAGCTTAGACCACTTCAGCAGCTATTTACTTTGTTTGATTTTGCAGTTGGAATCAACTAGTCAATATAAATGTGAGACAGTTTAAGCATATAGCCTTTATTGGCTATATTTCTCAGTCATTCACTTCTGTGGATGCTTCTAGCTAGCAGAGGAACAGTCAGACTGGTCAGATTAAGCCTCAGCAGTTTAAACAAGTCTCTTATTTTGTACAGTAGCAGAAGAGATGAGCACTGAGGCAATCTCATCAGTGACAAAATGACAAATAGGAGATCAAGCTGGTAATGGCTATACCTGACTCAGAGGGTTCTTCCCATCCAGAGTGAAGCTCAAGAAGCTCAACAGATTAATTCATCTGCTGGCAGTGTCAGCTGTGCCTTCATTCTCTGTAAAATGCTCTGTCCTAGTTGAGAGAACTCATGGCTTAAACGTACACAGCTTCACAGCTTCATAACTGTACTGCCAGGGAACAGAAACTGTTGCTCAGCTATTTAGTCCTCAGCTTTTTTGACATATGATGTGTTACTTAGAATGATTTCACAAAAAAAAAAAAAAAAAAAAAAAAAAAGCCAAAAGATTAACCTGCCCAAGGTCCTGATCCATATCTGGATAAACAAAGAGAAAATTGTCATCTCCAACTCATTTCCTCAGTGATATCTGAGAAATATCACTCAGGATAATAAAGTGGCATGAAGGAAAGAAACATTTGTTACACATATTTTGCTATATTATAAATTTTTGGCAATAGACACAAAAGAAAGAGCAGATTGAATTCTGGAACCTTGAATAACTTTGCAGAGCCTGCTGTTGGGGGTCAGGTAGACTCTATGTGTAAACTGTTTAAATTTTATATGGAAGTTGTTGTGGCACAATGAATATGGAACAGTGTCATTGTTCAAATCAGGAATGCCTTAAACTTTGACTCACAACAGCCTTTTTACTCCCTTCTCTAATTACAAATTCTGCCATATGAAAGGTCATGAAACTGTGAAGTAGGACAGCCTGTGAGAGAGAGGGATAGTACTCCTTTGGTTTGGCTTTGACCTAAATCAAGCTGACAAGTCAGGCAGTCTTTTTAACTCCAGGATGTTTCTGCGTAAAGGCTTTCAAACTCTGAAGCAATTTTCAGAAATCAGTAGGCAATGAGTGGCTACTCAATACATTAGTCTTAGACCATTGAAATCATAAACATTTACACTCATAAGTGTTTATAACGTCAGATAGGTGTTAATTTAGTGACCTAGTAGTATTACATTTCCTGAGGTAGATGCTGTTCTATTTTAAAACCAATTACAACCTTCCCAATTATTCTAATTTAAAAAAAAAAGTTTTGGTTTTAAGAATTTAACAGTTACTGTTATCACAATTTTCATTCATTATTCCTTTAACACCTTTTGAGAAAGATAAATGCAATAATTCCCAGTGACTTTCTGTTGATGCAGAGATACTCAAGACCCAATTTTAGCAGAACTTAGATACCTAAGTATAGTATTCACAGAAGTGACACGTCTTCTGTTGGAAGATAGGGATAGAACCAGCACCAAACTCAGGTTTTTTCAAATCCAAGGTCAGCTTCTGAGCTTCTGCCAATAAATATTATCAATATTCACCCTTGTTGTGAGATTTGGGGGTTGCTGAATTCATTAGACAGATTCCAAATGACAATTTAGGAATAAAAGTGACCTTGTCAAGAACCTATAAAAGTCTTAAATTTCTCCAAGTGTGTTCTCATAAGACTATGTCTCTAAGAATTACTGCCTTATCACATACTCTTTTTTGTCTTTAAAATTGTTTAAAATTTTATTTTTGTTTTCTCCATCACTCATAAGAAAATCTGGGAAGTTCTTTTGGAAAGTCCCTATTCTATGTTTGATAGGTATACCACAGGGGCTCGCAGTTTGTGCTCCGACCTTCTTGAGAAGAAAGATGGGGTTTCAAGAACAAGAAAATCATAAAACATTCATCAGAGAAAGGAAGGTTTTAAAGCCATGCAAAATTCATATGCAAAATCCCCCGCTGAAAAAAGTCTAAATTGGATATAAAATAATTCAGAGGAAATGAGAGAAAAAAGAAAGCAAGAGGAAGAATATGTCAGACCACAAAGTCCTTTTACAGGTGAAATTCAGAGGCTCATTCATCAATTATAGAAAAGTGCTGCAGGCTACAAGTTGGAATTCCAGTTCCTAGATTTGAATCAGGATATGTTTGTTTGATTGCTTTAAACACAAACATGAGAGAAATTGTTCCTTTTTTTTTAAATCAGATGAGTAATGGTGAACATATTCGCTTAGGCTCTCTTTTTTTCCTTTTTTTTTTTTGCATCTACGGTATCTCTTAAAATGAAACTTTAAGTCAATAATTTAGGAATTTAAAAATGAACATCTTTGTAGGAATTGTTGCTCTTGGGTCAAAGTCTACTTTTTAAAAAATACTAAAATATTTATATTTGCATGATGAGATATAATATTTTATTCATGGACTGAAAATACCATTTAAATAACAGTATGAATTATTTTTTCAGACTCACTGAATGAACATTTTATACTTTGGAAAGAAGGCCTCAGTACAAGAATACCCATTCCCCTGCTGCTACAGGACCATCAGCTGAAATGGTGCCCAATATCATCTTTGAAGAACTAGCAAGTCTGAAAAAATTCAGAATTAGATGAAAAAATTATCTTCATGGAGAGAAAATAAGATAATCAATGGCACTAGTTGTGTTTGGTTGATGCTTGAACCTATTGAATAATATAAAAATAACCCTTGAAAATTGCAAGGGACATCCTCAAAGCAAAAAAGGAAGCAAAGACGGACATGGTAGGGTAAAGGCAGAAAATAGGCATGTTGCTTCATTCAGGGCAGTGATTGCCAAGTACCAGTTAGGAATCACTGCATCCTCACATGGGTGCTGCTTCCAGCTCCTGTGGTGTAACAGCACACGCTCCCCAAAATAGATATTTCCATGTGGCAGTAGCTAAATGCTGCTATAATAACAACCAACCAAAAGAAGAGCAAGATGACATAACACACAGGACTACTTCCCACAATTCAGATAACAAATCTGTGGAAGAAAAACAGATGACATAAGATTTCTGCTACTAATTCTAAAAATCATGGACCTCATTGACCTTCAAAAGCTGAGCAAAGCACATAGGCTGAGCCCAGTCCTCACTTCAGGCTTTAGTCTGGCACTCTCTTATCAGAGTATCCAGTTCTTCCACAATGCCTGAATCTAGCAGCAGTGCCATGGCAGGCTCAGATGTGTAGAAGCTGCCAGAGAAGAAGAGATGAAGTGGCAGGACACAGAAGGATGTTGTATCACAACTGCTTTCCACAGTAGCAGCTTAGCCCTGGCACGTGACCCATCATGTAATCTGCTCTTTCTCAAGTACATGCAGCATGTGTTTTGTGAGGGGACCTAAGATTTCAGGAACACATTTTATGTGCCAAGACATTAGGAGGTTTCTGGGCAGTCTATCTTATTTGTCTATTCCACTCATGACAAGTAACCTCTCTTCAGCAGGCTCAGAGGACACTTAAGAAATCAGACATTAATGGCAAGATAGAAATTCTCCTGCCTACATTACAAATCTTGTTCCCAAGGCCACGAGGCTTTCTACTTGTGCTAGGGCTCTCAACTGCTCATTTGTTGGCAGCAACAGTTAGGCTTCTATGAAAATGCCAGCTGTAGAAGCACAGATGCCTTAAGGAGCTTAGGCATGCAGGGAGATCAGTGCCAGCTCTGAGTAGGTTACTGTTGCCTACCTGGTGCACTTTGGTGGCTATTTGCTTGTTCCAGTGTCAAAATCCCTTTAAAAGCCTCACCAGAGGCTCTTAGTGCTCAATATACAAATAAGCTTGTTAAAAGGTTGTCACTACAGGACTGATATTCACAGCAGGGTTTCCATGTATGCAGCCAATAAATAAGTAATGGCAAGAAAATAAATTCTGTATTTGATTCTGTGATATTGTTCCACAGCACTGTTTCCAAAAAGGCAAATGAAAGTGAGAGTACTTCAGTTTTATCTATTTTCAAAAAAAAAAAAGGAAAAAAAAAAGAAAAAAAAAAAAGAGAGAGAGAGAGAAAGAATTGGTTTGCAGAGGCAAAAATAAATAAAATATTCATTTCAGTCCTTGCTTACTTGGGCAGTCATGTCATCTGAACAAAATTACATATATGAACTGGATTATTTATGTCTATGAAAGCAGCAACTTAGGGAAAGTATATAAAAGCACCTCAAAATACATCAAAATTCAACACTTTTTTCCCCCTATTATCTATACCCATGGCAAATACATCTCTTTGAAACAGTCAATGTGCAAAGCAAACGGGAAATGTCTGTAATAACCTTAGACTCTTTCTTTCATTCTGCCTGCATGCCCTGAAAAAGGCAGCCCTGATGCAGCTGTAGCTGACAGCCAGCCTCCAGCACACCCTCTGCTACTGAGCAGAAGTAGCCATGGTGACAGTGAAGGGGAGATGAACAGTATTAAGTGGATTCAGATACGTTCCCTTGGAAAGTATTTATCAGTTAGGACAAATTGGGGCAGCTCTTAAGGTGCTTTGACCTATCTATGAGTAATTTGGACAGGGCACAGTACCCTAATTACCATGACAAAGTTCATCCTTTTGGCTGCATACAGCACTGTGGGCTGAGCACCAACAACTCTAAATAATTAAATTCCACTATTAATATTCAGCAACGGCACCATCTGATTCAGTGGACATGAAGAAGCAGACTACCTAGATGTCATAAGTATGGATGGAATATAACTTCTGCATCCCAAAGCAGGAAATGCCTGATAATCTTATTCTGAACTGCAGCTTCAAAGGTCAAAAAACTCTTAGGGAAAATGCAGCAGGGAATATGGTTTGTATCCCATAAGAAAGAAAATCTGAAATGTAATGAAGAACTTTGAATTTAAATAGCCTTAATAAGGGGATGAATGAAAAACAAAAGATGCAAAATTAAACTCCTAAACATATAAGAAGTGAAAAAAGCAAAAGCTTAGATGAATGTGGGTCCTAGAGGATACAAGCATTTTAAAAAGTCATAAAATATGACCCAAACTAAGGGAAAATGTGAGCGAACTGGGAGGAAAAAAAACCCAATTTAAACAGTGGTGTTCAAAGAACAGGCACTCAAAGAACAAAATAACAGATTTGTAAGGAGAGTTTTTAGTTTGAAACAAACTGGTAGACTGCTTGAAGCAAATGCAAGCAGAACACAACCTGGTTGTTGCATTTCTTTTTCTCCAAACCTGCAAAACAGAAGGAACATGGCAAAGAAGTGAAAGGACAGGGAAAAGTGGTGAAATAACATGGCAAATAAGTGAAAAGTCAACCACTTATCTGCTAATGTTTCTCCCTCTTACAAATAGGTCCTTACTACTTTTCCAAAACCAAGGTGTTCCCTCTTATTTTTATCCCCTCTACAGCCTTCTCTTGCAGTTTAAAATAACTATGTGTTATTTTAAAAGATCAAAGAGCTAAAACAAAACAAAAATAATCAACACCCAACCCCCCCAGAAAATACACTCATGCATATCTCTTGAAACATTCCTCACTGGTCTCCAGTCTATTCAAAGTGCTCATCCCAAGCATTCACAGTATTTCCTTGTCCTGCCCTCATGACAAGCAGTGATTACACAGGGAAGTGCTCTGGGGAACCTTGAACACTGAGTTGTGCCAGGTAGCAAAAGGCTCACACATGCCACTATGCAGAACTCTTTAGAAGCCAGCAAACACCACAGAGTGGGAAATAGCATTGATCAAAAGGAAACAGTCTATTAATACTACCAAAGCAGCATGGCAAAATCAAGCTACTAACTGAAATGTAATTAGGTTTATCTGATGAACAACATAGTAGTACAATGAGCCATTATAATAATCTTGGGAGGGGGGATGACTTTTTTTTTCTGACAGTAACTCCAGGAGAACATTGGTGTAATAAAATATTTTCTGGGATTGTCTGAGACAGTGTAGCACAATTAAATTTTATGCCAAAAAGATGGCATTGAGAAAGAGAGGAAAACTAGGATATCTAAGCATCCTAGAGAAATTTATATCCCAATTTCTATTTTTTACAATACAAGAATTAGGGAGTTCCTGATGAAATGGGCAGACAGCATCACCTGGCATGTGATAATGTAAGATTTAACATTCTTTTTCTGTCCCTTGTCTGATGTCCCTTTCTCTGGTCAAATAGTTTTTCTTAAGCTCATTATTCTTCCTTCTGTTTAAAAAAAATTCTTTAGTCAGGCAAAAGTTCCTCTAACTGTGAATTTGTACTAAAAAAGCAGCTATTAGAAACAACCCCAAACAGGAACAATATTTCTAGATCTTTATTTGGCCAATAGTACTGAATGGCTTGCCTGCTTGTCCTTAGTGCAGAGATTAAAAAATATACCATCTGCAATCTGTTTCCTGTCTGTTTCTCTGTCTTCACGCTGTGTGGACTTACTGTTTGGTCTTTGAGGAAGCATTCCTGAGACAAATCAAATTTTGTGGAATACCACTTCAGCTCAACTACTTTTTCTTCCTTTTCCAAATATAGTGGAAATCTTTCACCATCTTTATTATGGTGACACAAAGAGTTCCTGAAACACTGGAATTTATTCCATTCTCTCCTAAAGGAAAAGCAAAGAAGGGATTTGAAATGTTAGAATGAGTACCTTACTCTGGGGTTCACATTTCCAACTCTTTACTGTCCTTTTTAAAAGTTTAAAAGACTTTCAGCAGTGACTATTTGCCATGAACTACCTAAGCTTCATTCATCACAAGTTAATTCTCACTCAAATAAATGTTGCTTTACATCTCATCAGTCCTAGTGACACTCTGGCAAATATGAGGGCACACTGTTGCTATAGACAGTCAAATATCACTACTAAGACTTTCAGAGATTTCCACTGATATTGGATGTAATTTAATATACTTTGTTTTTATTCATAAAAACAGAAGTATTATACTAGGTACAAATATACTTTATTTTCACCTCCTTTTGTGAAAACCTGCCCACTACAAACCTGCTCTTAATTGGTTTCCCTATCTCATCAATTAACTCTTTTCTCTCAACTGTAAAACCTAAATAGTTTAGGCAGCATGTGAGCCTCTGTGCAACAGCATATTGGTTAAGAGTAGGAAAATTAAAATATTCATATAAAACTGTTATACAGGAGATATTCACCACTAGCTGTGGTTTCAAATGAGACAAGTATTCCTGCCTTGTTCTGTGCTGCCCATGGAATTTGGGAGTGCCTGCTGAACTGTGGTGCTTCAAGAACTTAAGTGCAGCTGGGGTCCTTTTTTCTGTATATGGAAAGACAATTTTTTTTCTCCTAGATAAAAGTACCAAAGTTTACAGTCAAACTTCCAAAATTTAGGCACTGTATTTTACAACTAGTTACAAACATTTTCTGGTTGGTTGATCTCCATTTAAGTATGCAAATTCTAAATTTTCCAATTGAGTTTTAAAGAAGTTTTTCGACTCTTCCACTCCATATTTCTAAGAAGCGTGTAAAAAAGCAGAACAAGGAAAGTCCATGTCGTACCCAAAGCAAAGTCACCACAGCCAGATGACCATTCTTTTCATCAGTGCTCTTAGACATACTATTGCAATTATGTGTTCCCTTTCAGTGAAATAAAAAATAACACGAGCAGGCCAAAACCAATCACTTTATCTGTCTTAAAAGTAGAAGGACCCAAAGAACAATTTTTTTTATTATTTCCCAGATGCCACAGTCTGCAGAGCCAGTTCAAAGTCATTCTTACTGGTATTTCATGGAAACATTACCTTTTACTCTGTGTTCACACCATATCACACAACTGGGTGTTACTCCATCAATCTGCACACAATTGATATTTCTCTTATTATAAAAATTAATTGTAGAAACAGGATTACCTACTTAATATAGGACTAATTTTTTGAAAGAACTTGAGAACTTTTAGATAGTACTCCTACAGCATTGATTTCCTGGGTCATCCTCATTTTGAAGAATGGTCTATAAACGGCAACAAGTATAGTTTCCAGCCCTTATCCATGTTTTTTGGATGCCACAGGGACTGAAAACAGTGAAGATTCCCCTTTGCAGTACTACTGAAGGGAACAGTCATCAGGGAACTCAAAGAAACTTTCTCATATGAGAGAGTTAAGCTGTCAATATCTGTCATGACTCACGATCCAAGAGAGTTAGAAGCACTAAAAGCCCTCCCCAGCAAAAGATGACTCAGGTGAACTGAACAAGGTAATATTTTCTTAAACTGTTTTTGTTTTTCTGGGTTTTTTTGTACCCCTTCATTGATATTCTTTATATAGCTAGCAAGTGATTTCAGCTTATAAAAATCAAACTCAGTTTGGGAAATTATTGTGCTGTCTCTCTGGGGAGAGGATGCCTCTCATTCTAATAAATACTGCGCTGCATTCATATGTAACAAAGTACTTTAAACACAGTTACTTTAAAGACTGTTATGAGTTTCATGAGGACAAATCTGCACGGTACTCCATTGGCTCCTATGTTAGCAATCCCTACAGCGGATGATGTGGGCTTTACAGTTTTCCTTGCAGATTCCTGTAACAGGTTAAACTTTGTTTTACCAATAATCACACAGCAGCTGTATATCATTCTGTGCTGAGATATATGAGTATTATTAGTCTTCACTAGTTCAAATAGAGAACATCCTTCATTATGATAAAACAGGGGCTGCACATCACAAATGGCTCTATTCTTTCATGGTTCTATTTCCTAACTAGTCTTTTAAGAAAATAAAGAATAGAAATCAAAAGAAGAATTGTCCCTAGAATACTCACCATGTGAGGATTAACAAAACCACTCTTAATAAAATAATTTTGGAAAAAGAACTATAAGTCAATGGAATTCAAACTTTAAAAGTGCAAGTAAAGCATAAAATTAGTTTCCCTTTGAAATATTAAAAAATAGTGCTGTGGTATGCATAGTTAAATAGTGATAAAATGTCAGTTTTGACTCTGAATTACAACTCTTAACCTTCAAAATATTTAAACATATCTTTTTATAAATATTTGCTAGATGTTATAAATTTTTGTTTATAAATATAAATTGCATCCCCCTGAATAGGGATGCAACTAAGATCCTTTGAATAGCTTTTCAGAGGCTTAAATATATAGTATCAGACAGTCAAAACTTGTCTGATTTATATGAATTGACATTTTCAAAAGCACTGGAGTGCATTTATTGTTTTAGCTAATGTAAATTAATCCTATGGCACAGTTGTGGACTGCTAGGTTTTAACAGGGTAAAACTCAGAGCATTCAATAGTGATTTTTATTTTCCTGTAAGAGTTTTTACTGTCTTATGAAATTTCAAAGAAAGGATATAAGTTAAAACATTAATTCTATTCAATCTTTATAAAAACATGAACTTATTCAGATGTCCCCAGGTTTCATAAGTAGATGCTAATGACAAAGCACCTCTATTTAATTATTCATGTTCAGCTCCTGCCTGAAGTTCACGATCAACCTTTTTCTTACTTATGAAATCCTTTTTTGTTTCTCTTTTTTTCTGCTTTTTCCTAAAGTTATTCTATCATGATCTGAAACAAGATTCAACTTTGCAATAAATACTGCTGGAAAAAGCAGCAGCAATGGAGCTACAACATTCACAGTTCTTGAACTTCCTGTGGTTTGAAGTTGCTGTTTGTATGTACAAAATATTCCTTAATGCATTTTCAACTAATATTACCTGTATGTTTCTTCTCAAGCATCACATCATCACAATTTAAGGGCATGTAATGATATTTTAGTAATTATGTCACTGCAAATAAAACACATTCTCCTCTGCTAATATTACAACATCTTTTACAGTATACTTTCTTAGAGAGACTGTTCTGGAAAACTCATTTTAGTATTTTTTTATAATAGTTCCTGTGGTGGTGCCATGTTTGGGAGAAGAAAAGAACACATGTTCTGCCAAAACCTTCAGCTGGTATCACTGTGATATTTCAACATAAACATTTGATCTGGCTGAATATTATCTCTATAGATACTTGTATGGATACCACTGTCCCCATCGTCTGCATAACAGCACTGCTATTAAAGTTGGCACATTCTGGGTTAAACCTTGAAGCAAGGAGGCAGAAAACTTCTGAATTCTTCCCTGTTTATGAATCCTTGGCTAGCTGTAACAGATATAGAAAAATAAAAACAGGAAGCACATAGAAAAAAACACATCCTTTTCTTTTTTTCTTTTTTTTGTTAGTGTGGCATCTTTCTCCTCCTTGATAACAGAAATATGCCCAGAGTAAAAACAGCACGAACTACAAAACTTTGTAGAAATAAATAGCTTTGAATACAAATTCAAGGCCTGAAGACAGACTTGGGGAGTGCTATATGAGCATTAGAAGGAGCAGGAGTCATTGTTCTGTATACTGGAGGAAGCAGGGAAGGTGAGGCAGTCTGGATGATTGCGTTAATTGACTCAGTTGTTCCCTTTCCATATTATTTCTATACTTGGAGACAGAAATGGATGGCTAGAACTCTGTTGATAGGGATTTTTAGTACCATCTTCTCCTCCTCAAAGACACTCTTCAGCTCATCAAACTTAAAGAATCACTTCAAATTGAAATGTGAAGAAATTATAAGGGCAGGTTTTCAACCCTTGAATTTAGAGCAAAAAAAAAGAATTTATTTATTTATTTATATAAAAGAAAATAAACTCCACCTAATTTCAAAGTGATTATAAATATGATATCCCAAAGCAATTAATTCTGTTTTAAATTCTTAACATTGGAGGAGACATCATTAAATAGGAAATAACTACCACTGGGTTGAGAGGAGTTGTTTGATAAAATTAACCCTCAGGGTGCATAATTTATGAGAACTGAGCATCTTTCTCAGAAGTCAATGACTCAATGAATTTTGAAAGCTATTCTTCTAGCAAAAAAAACCCACTGCCTTTCCAGAGCCTAAATATGCTGCTATATATCAATGCCATCTATAAGCCTAGATATTATCAGTTCACATTAAGATATTTGTAGGATTCTTTAAGTCTATTAGGACTTTCTGATTATTTACATAGAATTTTTTTTTTTAATCAAAGATACTGTTTTATAAATATCACACTGAGTGAATCCAGTCCCACAAAGCAGTTAACATCTCCCACTGCAATTAAAGCAAATCAGAATTAAGGCTCACGACACCTCTGAGGACTGGGCACAAACACTGGCAAGATAACTTTTTCCCCACTTACCATCTAAATTCCTTGCAAACAAGATTCTCTTCTCTTGAGAGGACAGTTTCTAATTTAAAACCTGATTATCATCTCATTAGTTTTAGCTAGTAACTTAGCCTTAAAAAAATTCTTATACAGTTCTTTATATTTTTTATAGAAGGAAGAGGATAAAGGAAACTATATTAAATTGGGAATTAGGGTTCATCATTACCATTTGTAACAGTGATTTTAGTTTTCATATTTTCCCTTTTTTGCCCACTCTTCCATGCCTTTCATCATTATGAACCTAGTCTTCCTCTGTACCTATCTCTTCTGGGTGCAGTTTCTAAAGAGGAAATATTTTCCTCTCTGTCAATAATATAAATATACACATATATATAAATATATATACATCCATACAAATAAAGAATGTCAATATGTGAATTCCTAAAATTTCAGACCACCCTTCCTGACTTCACCCTTCAAATTTACAGTCCTCATCAGACTGTATGTTAGGCAATGATTTATTTTCTCCCCTATTATAGCCTTATTTTCTCTTACCACTACTAGGAAAATAATCTGAATTCAGTTGTATGTATGTATGTATGCATGTTTGCATGTATGTATTTATGTATTTTTTGCCCAATATTGTTACCTAATAATCATAGTTTTTATGGAGGCTTTAAAAAAACATCTCAGCAAGTGTGGCAGTAGTTAAAGTTCCAAATCCTAAGGGAAAAGACAGACGAATAAACAGCACATTTGTCTGGGGTCATAGCTACTACTATAGATTAAAGAAATTAGAAAATCCACCTTCTCTCTACAAGATTAATTGAGAAAGTGTGGCTTCAGTAGAGTAGATGTTTTTCAAAGAAAAACATCAAGTTAGTAGAAGTTCAACAGAAGGCTGTTGTAGGGCAACACAATAGTTGATAAGAGTAATGCTTTTTTGCCCTGGACTTTCCCATGGGCTGATGGCATCTGTTGCCTTTCCTGAAGGACCCAAGAAGAACCTAAACCTGAACATTATTTTTCCTTTTGCTTGCACAAGATAGGCAATGTAAGAAGTCAGCTCGGACAAAGGGTAAAATCATGCTGTCTTCAGCTTTGCAGTGAGGATCATCTTTCCCTGGAATGAAGAAAACAAATATGCTATAAGGAGCTCTGGAAATCTGTAGCTTCTCAAAGCACAGCTGAGGGAGATCATATTGCTCAGCTCAGAGATATCCTGTCTTATTTCAAATGTCTGCAGAGATGGAGAATCCACCACCTCTCTGGGCAGCCTGTGACAGGGTTTGGCTAATCTCACAATGAAAAGCCTTTCCTCCTCAATGTCTTAGCTGTGTTTGCTGCCTCTTCCCGTCACCATGCAACACTGTCAAGAGCCTGTTTTCACTACATCCCTCCTTGCATTGGGTAGTTCCAGGCAGTATAGTAACATCTTTTTCTTCAGACTGAACGAGCCCAGGTCTCTCAGCCTCTCCTGTGTGCCCCAGATGGATTACTATGGGATGTCATGTAACAAGCCAACATGATAGAGGTGTCTTTGCCCCCACCATCTGTATGGCTCACGTACTCTGGCACAACTAAAGACTCTGAAATTAAAATCCTCTCACTAAGTTTACCTCAGGAGAAAGGACAAAATACAGAGAGACTGAAAAAACTTGAATTCCTTTTCCAGCAGATTCTATGCTGTAAACCATATTGCCATTGCTGCTCAGAATTTCTTCCTTGTGCATGTCAGGATCTCTTCATTAGTGCATAGTAAGTTTTGTAATGTTATCACCCACAACAAAAATTTATTTTCACATTTTTTATCTAATTAATTACAAAGAAAATAAACAGTATTAACTGAAAGCAAAAGAGAAAGTTTATTTGATTTGTAATATCTGATTAGCAAAACTTCAGGCTGAAATGTTCAGTTACAGATCTGTAGCTGAATCTGATTTCTGTCTTCTTGACTGCTATTAGGTATCTTAGACTTTTATTAGCTTTGGGAAAACAGATTTTTTACTTGCACCCTTATGTAATAAGAGATAAAGTTACTCAGTATAATAAAAAGGTTGTATTTTACTATTTTAATAGTTAAAGAATTACATTTATAGATGGTCTTGAGCATGAATCAATTTAACAAAATGTGAGTGGCATGATGGTTGCTTGAACATTTAATGGAGAAATATGTATGTGAGAGGGAGCTGGTGAAAATATCGACACAGAGGATTCCTTATCATAGTTTAGTGAATTAGATAATTTCCTTTCATATCCTTTGTATCTAGCTCCCAGTGCTAAACATTCCTTTTCATGCAGTGCTGCTGATGCAAAGATCTTCCATAGCCCAGACTAGGTCACAATCTCTCCTTTATGTGGGTTAACCAAAAATTATTACTATTGAGTCCATCTGCTGTCTTTGTTAACAGCTATTTGTAGCAGAGGGAACCCCGCTGGAACAGAAAAGACATATTAATGGGGAAAATGAAATGGCTCTTTACTGCTCTGTCATCTGTGCCTGCTGAGTCCTGCTATTTCAGCTCACTAGCCAGGTTGGGATGACCTCCACAGCTGATGCAGGGGAAGGCAAAAAAGCTGAGTGAGAGCAAAGGGAGATGAGGGCATATCACACAATGGAAGCCAATTCGTCTTGTTTAAAGCAATGGTCTGGAAAGTAGTGTGGATTGTATTATGGATGGAAGCAATTATTTGGGGAGCAAGAAGAGATCCCTGCCTTACCCTTAAAATCTTAACTCCTTTTAAGACAAAGAATTTGTTTTTCTCTAAGTTGGTAGACCTTTTAGAGAACTTAGCAATCTTTTTGTGCTTAGTTACACTAATAAATCAAATTGGGTGAGAAGCATTCATGACAGGGCCCCAAAGAGGGTCCAGTTACTTCCAATTTACCATACAGAGAGGATTGTAAATAATATCTTCTGATTTCAGTTATTTACATGTTAAAAATATGACCTGAAATAAATGAATGACCTTAAAACACTATTACAAGACCAAATGCCCTTTGTATTTGTACAGGTTTACACAGTAATTTGGAAAAATTAGTCTGTTGTATTTTCTGTTGGCCTGGATGGAAATGTTACAGCTGATTCTGATGATGCAGAGGGATCAAGTGCTGATTAACCTGTTCTTTTGTTGTTCATTTCTACCTGGATTAAACCAGGCCTCTGAATATGCTCATTTAAATAGCAGGTGGAATGTTGCTGTGCTGAAGAGCATCTAAAGCAGAGTGGACATGAATGACTTCTACCATGCAAGACACCCCCACAGAGCTTCAAGCTGACACTACAGTCACATAGCCTTAAAAATCTGACCCCAAATCACAGCTTAGTGAATATAGTCTGAAATTGCCTGCAAATGTTGATTGCCCAAGCCATACTTCTTGTAAGACTGAGAGATTCAGCTGGACTTATAACTCTTATTTTTCTGGGTTACTCCCAACTGCTTAAAAGGTGCAGGGTTTGGGGTTTGTTCAATTTTTTAAATATATTGTGCACTGTGATCCACAAAGAAATAATTTAGAAGTGAAATTCAATAAATTATATAATTTAATATTTCAGTGACACTAACATCTTGTAGATTGCTGGATCAAAATTTATATCCTGGGGATGTTAATTTGGGGGTTGCTATCTAAAGGTTTACAGTTACAAAGTAATTTTTGTTGCAGGCAGCCTGACAGACTTTCATTTAACTAAGCATTTTTCCTGACCTCTTACTCAGAACAACTTGTACAATATACTACTGGGTTTTTTTAAACAGTGGCTTTCTAGCTGCACTGAAAATTTTCCAGAGTGTCTCCTGTCTGGCCAGTAACTGATGGGTTTGTGAAGGTGTATTGCTGAAATAAACACATGCAAATACCAGCTTCTTCAAGGCATGATGACCTTTTACACAGGATTTCAGTAAATTAAAATTTTAAACCCCAAATCCATAAAGCTATCTCTTTGGTATTGCATGTACTTATAAATATTTCAAAACTAATATCAGAACAAAATCAGGTTGACCTGGAAATATGTAATGCATATATGAATGGGATTAGAGATGTTATAAAAAAAAAAAAAAAGTATCAGCTTCTATGCCTAAGTGTGAGGTAAATTATCCTCATCTTAGTTCTTTCACAATAAATACACAGATGTAGTGCTGATGATCTTTCCTGAGCACAGAATTATTGCAAAGTCTTCCAATACAAGAGCCCAGCCATTATGGTTACAGTTTGACATCCATGAAAATGACCACACCAGTCTCAGAAATAGACAGACTTCAATCTTAGCATTTCTGTATCGTTGAGGTGCAATGTTTTCCTGAGTCCTTCTGAAAGTGATATCAGGACTGAAGGCAAGTCTGGTTTTGGAAATGGCTGTGGCTCATTAAGTAACACTGAAATCTGACATGGCTCTTGTACAATTCTAAGCATTTTCTTAATTCAGGAGAAAATAAAATGGGATTGCTATCATAATATATATATATGATGCAACTACTTTTGTTATGAAATAATTTTGCATGTTTTGGCTTAAGGATGAGAGATTTTAAAAGAAGTTTAAAAAATAACAAATGTATGATGTAATGATGCTCAGTTTAACCCTGAGAGCAATGCAAAAGAAGTCAAGGATCTAATACCAAAATGCTGCAGAGATGAGGTTGCCTATCTTGGCCAATCCATTTTTAAGTAGCAGTAGTTTAAAAAGTAAATCAAATGCTTATCTGAGTTTCCTGGTACGCTTACATAATCTGATTCTGTATATATCAGCTGAAGAGCAAAGCAATCAAACTGTTTTGAAATACTTAAGGCAGAGTAAGAAGATGAGTAATGGCCAGTGGGGATTTGTTATGAACCAAATATGTCAACCCAGTCAGATGTCCTCCTGTGACAGGCTTCCAGCCCTTTTGGATAAAGGGAAAAGTAGGCAAGCTATGTCTTGAATATAATAAAGCTTTTTGATATTTTTTCAGATGACATTCTTATGAATAATTAAGTGAAAGGATTAGAAGGTGTATACAAACTGTTTGGAGAACTGGACCCTGTAGGATCTACTGTGTGGGATCCAGAGATCTGCTCTGGCTTTTGGGAATAAACAAATATTCATTGTAATAGAGACACACCTTATTTTTTACGATACCATTGCACTGAATTCAGTGTTTTTCTAACAAATGAGAAGACTGTTCTGTGTAAAACCATGGTGCTGTTCAGTGGGGTTATGTGCAAGGATTCTAGTCAGAAGCAGTTAAACAAATATACAAAGAGGAACAGCTGACCAGTTGTTCATACAGACTGAAGGCAAAGATGCTGGAGGGCAGCACCATGGAAAGAGACGTGGGGGTCCTGGTCAATGACAAGTCGAACATGAGTCAGCAGTGCCCTGGCAGCCAGGAGGGCCAACCCTGTCCTGGGGGGCATCAGGCCCAGCATGGCAAGCCAGGCAAGGGAGGGGATTGTCCCACTCTGCTCTGCACTGGGGTGGCCTCACCTCGAGCGTTGGGGGCAGTTTTGGATGCCACAATGTAAGAAAAATATTAAACTATTAGAGAGTGTCCAAAGGAAGGTTGTGAAGGTGATCAAGGGCCTTGAGGGGAAGCCATATGAGGAGTGGCTGAGGGCACTTGGTCTGTTCAGCCTGGAGGAGACTGAGGGGAGCTTCATTGCAGTTATAGCTTCCTTGTGAGGAGAAGAGGAGGGACAGACCCTGATCTCTTCTCTGTGGTGACCAGTGACAGGAGCCAAGGGAATGGCCTGAAGTTGTGTCAGGGAAGGTTTAGGTTAGATATTAGAAAAAGTTTTTTCACCCACTGGGCACTGGAACAGGCTCCTCAGGGAAATGGTCACAGCACCAAGACTGACAGAGCTCAAGAAACATTTGGACAGCAGTCTTGGGCATGTGGTGTGACTCTTGGGGCTGTCCTGTGCAGGGGCAGGAGCTGGATTTCAGTGACTGTTGTGGGTACCTTCCAATTCAGGACATTCCACGATTCCACGGCAAGGACTCACACAGAAAATTAGTTCTAGGTCTACTGGAGCACAAGATAGGCCTGAACTAGACACATTATGCAAAAAACCACACAAAGTGGACAATTGCCTTAATACCATTCTAGGTTGTATGGCCCAGTGGTTTAGCCTACAAAATCTATGATGTAAGACAGTGCTTTTTCTGGTTAAAGAAAATGGAAAAGAGTATTCCAGGAAAAATGTAGATTTCTTGAACTCATGAGCAATGACAATATTCAAGATGTCGTGCAAATGTGATCTATGATAGAAAATGGAATTTATTTCTTTTGTTTAGCATCTATAAGGGAAGAGGATAGGAAATAAGGCAATAGATTTCAAGTATGCAAAAGCAAACAAAAAAGATTACTGCAGAGAGAAAAGAATAATCTCTTCTTCATGATCATGATGAATAGGACAAAATTCATAGGTACATATTTCAGCAAGAAAGATTTAGGTTAGATATGAAGGAAAATATTATAGTAAGAAGTATAGTGAAGCACTGGGATGGATTGCCTGGCATTTTGAGAACTGGATATCTTTATTAACAGGTTGGCAAAACATCTATCAGGGTGACACAACACATAGTTAATCTAGCCTTGAACAAACTGGTGGACTGAGTGAAATATAGAAATTCTCAAATTTCCGATTGTGTGCTCTGATTATTCAGTCGTGGATTATTGTCAGGCCTACAATTTATTTAAAATAATACTGTCTTTAACTCATCCACACAGTTTAATCATGACTTTCACTTGACTACAAAACTCTTTGGCTGCTTCTTTTTTATTTTTTTTCTTGCAGCATTGCTCTGGACAATCTGCATGGTAACACCTGCTTGCTACCTTTCTGATTTTTTTACAGTCTCCATAAAAGTTCACCCTGCATTTGAACTTCTGGAAATTACTGGAATTCAACTCTTAAGAACAAAAAAAAATTTTAAATTATTTTATATCCATTTGTCCGTCTCTTTATTTTATTTTTTTACATTATCTACATCAGATAATGTATTTTTTACATAAAATACATCAGATTTTTCATGTAATTTTGCATCTGTCAACATCATATGTCCTTTCTTCCTCCGTTTATTACAATTCCTTAAAAATCCTCACAATCTGTTTGGCTCTTGATTTCCTTAAAAATTGTGAAATGTTCAAATTTTTTAATCTTACTTCAGATTTTATAGAATTTCCAATTTATTATATCCATAAATATGCTTTTATGTTGATAAACTGGAAAAATCACATAATAGCCATTTTTCTTAGAGACTTCACAACACTTTCACATTGCCACCTTAGTTCCTTATTTGCCTTTCCTTCTTTTTCTATCAAGTTATTTCCTTTTAAACAGCAAACTCCACATTTTCACTGTTTTCTCTATTATACATAATTTCATCGTCAACTTGGAACCATCATACTGTGAATTCCTGATTTCTATTGGTCAGCAAGTCAATAAGAATAATTCAGCTTTACCAAGAGTCAGGAAGCCTTGAATAACCATTCTCCTAGACTAATAGATATTCTGCTACTTACACATACTTTTGGGGTTTTTTGGGGTTTTTTTGGGGAGGGGGATAGGAAGCATTGAATGGAAAAAGAATTGGATTGAATTTTCAGTGAATAATAACAGAACTAGTAGAATTAGCCAGCAAACCAATTTACATTAAGACAGCCACATACTGCATAATGCATATTCTAATAGACACAACAACAGAAAAAATACAGGATTTCAATCTCATTGCCTTTAGTGTAACATCTATATAGAATTGTAAAAAAAATCATTTTTTTACTACACCAAAATTTTTTCAAGTGAGTTCCAGTGTAAAGAACAACAATTTCCTCACATGATCATACAGGTGGCACAACACTAATAAATATGCACTTCCCATATAAGCTAACAGAATAAGGTTCCTCCTTTGTTATAGTGACACCAGAGTTTTCTTCACATTTCCAAATGATGGATTCAGAGTAGCAGCTGAGAATGGCAGGAGATTCCAGATTCTCCTCTACTCTTGATCAATTTTGATAGGACTGTGACATGCTGTATAAATATAAACGATTCAGTGCAGGGAAACTACAGCCTATAATGGAGCACAGGAATGCCATTTGAAACTGACAGATATGAAAAAAGTCTTCCCCTGAGGAAAAATTGGGAACATTTTAGCATTGTTCAGGCAGAAAAAAGAAATAATTTATTTTCTTTTATTTTTATCTTTTTCTCCAGAGTGTGTTCCCATTACTACAAAAATAAAATCTAAACTTAACTATATGATTAAGTGGAGTTAGGTTCTATGCCCAGAAAACATCTGAAATCAATTGAAAAAAATATGTTGTCTGATTTTGTAGGGACCAAAACAATGATGATTACTTAATAGTTTCCCTAACTAAAAAAACAGTGATGAATCAATGCTTATCTCATCAAATGTGTTTCATGTTTCATCTGATTTCTTTCTAGCAAGGTATTGTCTATGCTTTACATTTCATCTCAAATTTTGTCTCAGACTGTCAGTTCTCAAAGTTCAAAAGAAAAATGGTCATTTTTTCCTGGGATTTGCTTAAACTATGAAAATTATCAGCTGAGTTTTATCAATTAGGTGTACATCTTGTAACCTTAATTTTATTTCACTGTTTCTGATAAGACAAACTCTATGACATGGTATTATTTCGTTCATGTGAAGATGATGAAAACACTTGTATAATGTAAAACAGCAAATAACCTATACAGTGTTCATCTGCTGTATCACTTCAGTGCAAAATTGATGCAAGTGGAAACAAAATCAGTTCTGCTGTGCACTCTCATTTTAAAATTATCAGACAACTCAATTATTGCAGATTGTCAAATATAAAATCAAATTATTCAGTCCTTCAAAGTAAGGGTGAAAAGTTCTGATGAATAACATATTCAGACTCAACTTCATGCTCATATATTTAGTTCTAATGTTAACTCCATCTTGGATAAGTACTACTGACAAACAGGAAGTTGTTAAAAGAAATCTGAGGTCATTCTGAGCCTAGGTCCTATCATCAGTCTATATTCATATAAAACACTTCACTTCTTTAATGGTATCTGCCTCCAACAAGTTTTTTAATTATGCAATTATCATTGCCCAAGTACTCTGCTGCTGATAGACTTATGGTCAGTTTTTTTTATTAAATTTGCAAGCAAATGTCACATCACATGTTTCTTTTGTCCAACTCAGTGGCAGAATTTGTTCCCAGATTCGTAACTAAATTGATGTTCAATGGCACATTTCATCTGCTAGGTGTGCAGATGGGAAAAGGTTGTAAGTTGTAAGTTTAATTGAGATTTTTAAAATTATAATTATGTACATGCATTTACGTAATGTAAAATAGAAAAACAGGATATAAGGGTAAAGGAAGAGAAGTTTGAATTAAGCTAGAAAATGTCATTACTGGAATAAAATTTTATTTGACCAATATTTCACAATCTCCCTATCAGCATCTGCATTTACAGCCTGGCTGTAGCCTGTTGTCTCAGTTGGAATAGGTTTGATGGAAAAAAAGATTTTCCATCAGGCAGATCTGGCAGCAGAAAAGGAAGGATACCCTGGAGCTGGAAGCCACTGGAATTTTCAGGGCTTTGAGACAGAAATATTTCTTTAACAGGAAATGGCTTCCTTCTGCCTCTTAAAGTCATGTTCTCTCCCTGCCTCCCTCACCTGTTCCCTACTGTTAAATCACTGGGACCTGAGAATATTGATCCATTATTTATCTTTGGTCAATGGAGTGGAAACAGAAATATTAGCAAGGAGCTATTGGAGATGTGAACAAGAAAATAACAATTTCAGTTTTGGTTTTAGTGTTCAAATCTGTCAAGGAGACTGTATTAATGGGAGTGAAATCTCTCTGACTACTGTAAGAATCTATCCATACTTAGGGTGAACACTTCTAAATGTGATAAATTCTATTTCTCGTTAATCTTATCTCCAAAATCACAAAGAGATAGAAATCACCAGGGACAAGTCTTTTGGGTGGTCAAACCTTTTCTCACATTGCCAGTGACAGAGAATTTCTGATTCAGATGCCCAAATATTTCCTGCAGAGACATCATACACAATGCCTACACAACTGCATCAGTTGCAATTATTAGTGTTTTGTCTATTGGGTTTTTTTTCTACATTAGTGTCTGATTTTTCATAATGGTTATTTAACTGCAAGAGAGATTTAACACTTACCTTTTGCTTGATATTTTTTTCCACCAGGTAATTTACCCATTTAAAATATATTTGCTAATTATATGTGTGTGATGGTATTTAAGATGTAATGATCTCTTTATTTGATTGATAGTAATTAATTAGTTTTCACTTGAGTGTTTTTCTAGCTGTGATATTATGAGATGTTGAAAATAATAATTGATAGATTTGGTTAAGTATATTTCACTAATTAGGGTGCTCTGGGGATTTGTAATTGATTTAATTGAAGTTGAAGGAGTTAGTAGATATATGGGTAGCATATAAAAAAGAACACATGAGACTGTGGGAGACAGATATTTGGAAACAGAATAACTGGCTGAGAAATTATGTTTTAACTGTTGACTGTTCATAAGGACTTGATCACAAATATAAGATTTTTTCCTAATTTTGCATTGCACATTAACTTACAAAATGTTGTTCTGTAGGACTGTATTTTAATACATAAATATTTTTTCTATATGGACACTTGCATATATCATGTATATATATAAATGTATGAAATACATAAACACACATATATCTATTCTAGATACCTATCTATTTATAAGCATTTAACTTTTGAATATCTGGTCTCTTTCCTGTTTTTACTTCGTGTAAGAATATAATCATATGTACAAACCTATTCAAACATGCTTATGTCATATTTGCAATTTATATATTCCCAGAAGGTAGTGAAGGCAAGGGAGATAACTTCTTTTCAGAGAATGAGTAAGAAGTATAAGTGATAGCACAAATTTGACACAGAGGAGCAAACATTAAGTACATTAAAAAAATCTGATGGGTTTATGAGAGGAACAAAGAGGACCGGAGCCAAAGCTGCATGCCAAGTATTGCTCAGCCGCATGGATCAGGGAAAACAATATGAACTTAACTGACCTTCTTTCAGTCTGTGATTCTGTATCTCCTCACATCAGAGTTGCTGTGTCCTTGTGGACAGCATCTGCAAAGGAAATCATCAGGATTTGTTGGCCGCAGAAAGGGGAGCAGGAAAGGCGCACGATAGCCCAGCACATGCCCACATCACTGGGGTTGATTGCTGTGTGGATCACTACCTCCTCAGTGGGCAGTGGTCCTCCCATCAGGGTGACTCCACCTGGACTCTGAGAGAGATTGCTAACGCTGCTAAATCACTGGAAACAAAGCTCCAGGCAGGTCAGGAAAAGCTGAGTCTCTTGTCTCAGTCCTGAAACCCAGTAAACTCAACACAAAGATTATGCCCAGATACCAACACTCTATTTCAGGGATGCATAACTAACAATCAAAACATATAGCAAGTACTATTGATATAATTAATTGTCTTATAATGCATCTTAGTCTTGCAGCCAAGATATGGACACTATCATTTGTACTTTATAGAGTAAAATCCAGTTTCATATTTAAGTGAATTAACAACTACAAAACCTAAAGGAGCAACCCTTGCCTACAGTTTGAAAAATGTTTAAAAAAAACATATTATTTCAATATGTTTTTAAGGATTAGTGAAATGAATAGAATTAGGTTAAATATAGCACACTGAAACTAAAGAAGTTGCAAGAATATATAACTGAATTCATATCTTGAAAAAGCTGAAATTCTCAGGGCAAGTTGAGAGGAATAATAAGATGATGAAAAAGCAGGGAAGGGAATAGAGAGTGTTTAAGGCTAAATTAATGAATAACCAAAGGTTATGCATGTCATGTAGTAATAAATACTGAAAGAATAAAAAAGGTCAGTAGGGATGTACATGAAAGTCTAAAAATAATTGAAGCAGGAAAATAGCCTACCAAAGTTATAAAATATCCAGAAAGAACTTAGAGGAACTTAGAATGAACCCTGACTGAGAAAAGTAATATGGAAAATAATAAAAGAAAGAGTCAAAGTGATGTAATGTTAGAAGCACCTTTAAAATATTATACCATTTCCATTTAGTATGAGGTGTGCTCTTTGCAGCAATGAAATCAGCTCCTTCATTGCTGCAGCTCAGAAGGAAATAGATGTAGATTATTTCAAAAGACTAATCATGAATGAAATAATGAATGAAAGATACTTTGAAGACAGTTTTATCTGTGTTCAAGCATCAAAGTGTAAAAGCATCAGGGTACTACTTCAACTCCTTTTTCATATTCTGTTCTCCCTTCTGCAGTATTTTTAATTAGGATTGAATTAAATTGTTCATTTTTTGAAACATTTTGTTTCAAGTTTGAGCATCAGGCAACAGAAAATTTGCCTGTCCCAGGCAAACAGGGACTGGGAATATAAATATAAAAGGGAAATTATCTTATTCCCCTCAACAGCCTAAGTCTTTCTGATTTCAGTTCAATGATGTTTAATACAAAATAAAAAGTTGGAATGAACACTGGGTGTCAAATCTGTACTCAAAACAGAAATGACTTTGAATTCAGATAAGTTTTTACAGAATCTTCACCCATTTCATGTACTGCCAAGGTTACTTTGGCAACTTCACCAGGCAATCTCTTCTAGTGTTTCCTCACCCTTGTGGTGAAATAGTTTTCCTTCTAGCTCCCTGGAATTTCCCTGTTGCAAAGTACACGGCTTGCTGTTCTTTCACAATGTTCAAGAAAAGTCTGGCTCTGTCCTTTCCTTAAACACCTGTTAGGTAGTTAAAGACAGCTTTAGATAATTCCTTAGCCTTCTCTTAAGTTGAATGATGTCAACTTCCTTGGCATCTTCTCATACATGCTCTTTAATCATCTTGGTATTTCTTGTACAGAGAAATGCAAAACTAGACATATTTCTTCTCACGTTATCTCAGGAATTATCCTTTGATGAACTGGCTTCACTTAGTTGATTTGGCCCAGTACCACAGAGTCACTGAATGGGTCAGGTTCAAAAGGAACACAGTGGGTCATTTGGTTCAACCTTCCTGCTCAAGCAGGTTCATTCAGCAGCCCATTCCACCAGATTCCACAGCTCCTTTTAAGGGTGTGGATACTGAAATTAATATAAATATGCTCTTCTGGAAAATCATGTCCTTGGGTTTTTTTTGTTTTCTGCCAGTGTATCCCTGTGTCCTGAAGCCATTTCTATTCCAGTTTGTGATTTTTTTTTTGCCTTTAGATTTCTCCACTTCTCTGGAGGGTTTGTTCTTTACCTTCTAGACAACCAGTCTTAAAGAATCAATGTGACATAGTTATTGGTTGTTTTTATCTATCCCATCTTTCTTGCCCTTCTTCCTGCAGTTCTGGCTTTTAAATTAACCCACAACCTCTCTCCAGGCTTTTACATGTTCCTACAAGGCATAGGAAGAACAGAGTTTATAAACTGCAGGCTGTAGCTGTCTGAGAATTACATGCTAACAAAAATTTTAAGATAGTGTTCTCTTTTATTTGTAAATGATTACTCAAGTTCTAATCTCATGACAGTGTAAATCCAACCCTATTACTGGCCTAAAGTGAGACCAGAACGTTTTCCTTTATTTCTTCTTAGTATGGATATTCTACAGTCATTTCGGTGTTTTGTCTAGATTTAAGTATACAACTGACAAAATTTGCCATTCCAAAAACCTAATAGGAGATTTTTTTTTACTTGCAAAAGAAAAAGTTGCTACATCCAATCCATATAATGAAAAGATTTTATATGCCTAAAACTGATCCAGCTGTTGGTGCAAAGGAGACTCCTACAGATGCCACAGAAGTGGTCAAGTCCATCCCAAGTTAAAAGATGGACAAATTGAGTGGGTAATCTGTTGGTGGAAAAGCACTGGTACAGAAACTTTATTAACACTAGAAATAGTTAAACAGTTCTCTCAATGTGCTGACTAAAAATTCATCATTTAAGCCCTGCATGCGCTCACTCTGAGTGGAAGATTACCATTGAGGTGAAAAAATACTCATCAAGAGGAGTAAGATTCCATAGGCACCAGATAAGTGTCTAGGTCTCATACTATTAGGTTATTTCTTCCATTTCCAGATTCCATTTATAGGACAGCATTCTATAAATGTATAACATCATCTTACAAATTCTCTTCTCCATAAAATTTGGGCACATTCTCCTGTGTTTTTTGTTGATGCACAAGTATTCACATTAACTTTGGTGATGCAGATATTAATGCTGCAATGAGCAAGCAGTTCCTCTCCCTAATCACAAAATATCAGAGGCAAATAAAGGATATTTTCCATGTGCCTGAGATATGAAGTCCAATGAAAAAAGCCCCTCCAGGCTCTCTTGGAGGTGCTAGAGAATACAAAATAAGCCTGAAAGGTACCAATATTTAAATTAGCAGAATGCAGAGGTGTGTTTTTATTGTTTTGTTTATTAATATGAGATAGGATAATCAGGGAGAAAAATGTCATTGCAAAAGTAGAACAAAAATAGCACATTTAAGAGCTTGCTTTCTTTTTCTCAGTGTTTTCTTCACTGAGTTTAATTAAACTCTGCAGAGCCTGATGAGAAAACTTCCAATTAAGTTCTCATAATAAAAGAGTAAACATATAAAATAACTGCCTTCATGGGTTGGCACATTTGAAAAGTAAATTCTAGTATATTCTAGCAAACTTTAGTGCTATGAAAGAACTGTGTATGTTTCTTTTTGAAGTTGTGGGTTTAAAACTGGCATATTCACATAATTGAAGCACTATTCTAGTGGAAATGAAAATAGAAAGTAATAAGATTACATTTTTTTTTATATTTTTAGTACTCTAATTCTCACAGTATCATTATGCAACATGTTGGTGATATCAGCAGCATAGTCCAGATGCACTAGCTTGGATGAGTAGAAGGGTCAGTTAATTCTCACTGAAAATTTTGTGCAAAGAATGTCAGAGGGGTGGGATAGGAAGTGAAAGGCTTGAAGGAATGCAGAGAAAAAAAAGTTATCTGTTGTTTTCAACCAGGTCAGGGAGCTTTATATTCAATAGCACTCATCCAGCTACCAGAAACCCTGAGACACTCAACAGGGTTGCTGCTCAGCCTTGGAGAATGCTGAGGCCATCCACTGCAGTTATCAGATGTCTGTGTCCATGGTATTCTGCTTCTGGGAGAAAAAAAAAGAAGATTTAAAAGAAAGAAAAGAAGGAAACATCATTCAGTGATATAGTCAAAATCAGTATCTGATATTGATGCCAGGAGTCATGACACTTTGAAGAAGATGAAACTTTGAGAAAACTCTTTCAGATAGCAGATAAGCACAGCACCTCAATTGGCTTCAGGATATGATAAGAAAAAATTTCAGACTTTGATGTTCATGGAGCATGTGTCGATATTTTAATAAAATGCAAGATGACTCCAAATAGTAGGTGTGTTAATGCACCTACATCCACAAAATCATCTTCCTGAAAAACCTAACTTCCTTGGAAAATGGGAAATATTTCAGCTGTTTTTTCAAGTAGAGGAGATTTTATCTGCAGTAGTATTTTTGTTCACAATCACACCATTCTGGTCAGCTCCTAAGAATAATAATGTGGGAAAGACAGATCACCTTCCAAACCTCACATTCACATACAGCTCATGTCTGCTGACCACAGGCAAGGTCTTCATTAGCTTTCTGCTTTTCTCATAGTTTTGTTTTTTGTGTTTTATATTTTTTTATATATTGAAATGCTATTTAATTATAGAACCTTAAGTAATACCATAACAACCTGAATAATGACCTACCTTACCTTTGCCATGTCCCTTCATTTTCACTTCTAACATGGAGCTCATCCTTTCCAGATTGTGCTCTGTGAGGAGACTGCTGAATATTATGCTAAGTGCAGGTACTACAAAATACTAGATGGTAAAGGTTATATAGTTTCAAATAATATTCAATGATAGAAATTGACTATGAATTTATGCTAGGCCTAAACAAATACCTGAATATTTGCATTTTAAAAATATTTGTGTCCTGACTCATCTCATAACCAAGAGTTCTCTGATTAAATGGAAATATAAATATCAGCTTTATATGGGACTTTATAATTGAAAACTGCTAATTATTTGTTATAATACTGTTGATACACCTTGTCTATAGAATTACAACTTACTGGAAGTTTTCTAACTAAAAGATCTAATATGTTTTGTTAAAAATGAGGTTTATTGTGCCAAGAGCAAGGCAGTAAATAAATGTCTGGCCTGAAATGTACAGTCCTGGCTTTACTACTGTATGTAGCTGTGTGTCCTAGCATAGGAAACTATTCACAAGTTTAAAAATAAGCAGAAAGTTTACTTTATTGTGGTGATTTTTATGTACTTCTGCAACCTTATTCCTTACAGCTGTAAATTCTTGCTGATATTTGGGTATTTCTGCTCCTACATAAGGTATCTACAGAGCAAGTCTCAATAGTTAGGTCTGATGCAAATTACTGAAGTTACTAGTCACCCATTTCTTGAGTGGCTTTTCAATAAGGTCACAGATTTAAGAAAAAAATACTTAGAGAATAGAAGTTACATTACTGGCTTGGAAAAGTCACTGAATGTGCACTTCCTTGATGTGAATTTCTATTCAGTTAACTGCTAATGGAAGTTGATGTGGTTGTTCAGCCATTTCAAATAAACTTTCTGTCTGAAACACCAATAATTCGACACTATGCTAGAAGGAATGATTTCCAGCAAAAAAAAGTTCTTCATTTCCCACTAAACAATCTTACCGTTATAATTGGTCCAACAAACAGTGGATGATGCATCAGAAGTTAATTTCCTCTCAAACTGTCTTACAAGCTAAATTTTAGAATGCAAATATCATCAAGTGACCTAGACTTCTTGTCCTTGGGCCTTTGTAGTTGAATCAAGCCTGGGCCTTGGAAGTGGTTTACATCTTTGAAGTGAACATCCCAAACATCTCTACCTACTTTACTTTGGTTCACATTGGCAGCTGTCTTGGGACAGGTGAAATGGATTCTTTTACAACAAAACTAAACTTGAAAATCACTTAATTCACAAGCTTAATCTTGTTCTAAAGCAAATCATCTTTCAGATGATGAGGATGAGCCTAGAATTAGGTCAATGGAGAAACCTCCTGAAAACATGCCCTTATTTTGCTCAGCACATCCATACTTGTTTCTTAGCTCTATTGGTCCTGTAGGTGTAGCATCATGTGGGATGTTAAATTGTTCCTAGCTGAGGCTTTGCAAAGAAACTGGTTACCAGTGTCTACTTGCTTTATTTTTATGACATATATGTGAGTCCTGATGTGCTGGGGAATTCCATGCTAAATAGTTTCCATTGGATCACACATTTGTTTCCTCTGAAATTAAAATAAACCAAAAAAAGTGAAAAACCAAGCCAAAGAAACAAACAACAAAAGAAAAACCCATCAGCATACTTTGGACCAACAAGAGCTCTTCAGCTCTCCCATTTCTGAACAGCAACAAAGAAGTGATTCATAAGAAAGTTGACTTAAAAGGCCTAATGCAGTTACAATGTATCAGGAAAGGTTGTTAATGAACTTTGTGATTTGTACTTTACATTCAGGACTGCTGGGCCTGTCTCAGAGTTCCCCAATGTAAAAGTCATGGCAAACTGGAACAAGTCCAGCTAGGGAGCACTGGGATTTTGAAGCATCTGATATGCAAGGAGAGGCTGAAAGAGCTGGGACTGTCCAGCCTGGAGAACAAAAGGACAGAATGATCTTTTCAATACAAATACACAACACACTGGTGATGTCATTTGAACACAAGAAAATTTGTTTTTTTCATGTGAGAGTGGCTGGTTGAACACAGAAGCAGGCTACCCAGAGAGCTGTCAGAATCTTCTGTATTGGAAGTATGAAAACCCTGAGTAAACTGCACTGGGTGACCCTGTTTTGAGCAGATACATTGGACTAGATGATCTCCATAAGTCGCTTCCAACCTCAAGCATTCTGTAATTCTGTAGGCTGAGAAATTAAACAACCTGTAACTTAGCAGTATTAAATGCTTAACCTACACAGTGCCTAGAGCTGAACATTTTAGGGTCTGTGTAAGTGCACTTTTTTAGGATGCATGAAGAGTAGTGACTTCAAATCAAAAGTCACTGTGTTTCTCACTTTATCACAAAATCTTTCGGTATTAAAAATATGTTGTCATTCTTCATTTTATTTTCAGATTTTGTTAACTGCTAATTGTGGCCTAGATATGCACTGTACAAGAGATTATGTTAAAAGCTGCTCAGGTATGATTTTGCATTATTTTCCAAGTTTCTCAAAATATGATTGAAATTTTGTAAAAGAAAATATTATGTTTGGCCTGGTTGACAAAAAAAAGCAAGCCTCTAATGCATTATAAAGCCTGTAAAAATCTATCTCAATAATAATGTTTTAGAAGTTTTGCTTATATATTACTGCAGCATCTGCATGATAAAAGTTCTGAAAATTATGTCCCATCTCTATATCAATGTTTCTTTAAAGAGGATAAAAAGTAAATTTTTCATGAGTGTTCCACTAAATACAGTAATTATTAGATTAAGTAAGTAAGCTGAATTATGTAGAGTTGTTAATTGGCTAAGATTCCAAATAACTTTTACTGATCTAAAATGAGCAATGAATGGCAAGACATTGCTATCATACAGTACAGTGAACCAGAACTTTCTGAAGCAGTAAAACTCTGGTAAAACTATAAATTTTTCATTATTAGCCTTCAGGGTTTATGTAATAGTAAAGAATATTTCCAAGGAAATGAAGCTGCATAAAAAATATAAATATAGAAGAAGAACATAATTTTTTCTTCTAACTTTCCCTTAACCAAACAAATATGATTAGTTATGGGATTAAAAGAGGCAGTAAACACAAGGTCTAGTTCGTGGAGATGGTTCAGGAGAAATTTATCAGTCATGTTGTAGGATGACCCTTCCTAATGGATTTTGTTCTTAGAGTTTTGTTCTTAGAGCCAGCTAATGCATACCCAATGGTTCATCATAAGGAATGAGCCAGTACAGTAGTTTCCATCAGGAAGCTGAAATAAAGCAGTATTTCTGTCTTATTCTCCATCCTTTAATTATGAATATAATAACCACAAACTTAGCATGTCTTCTATATTGCTGGAAACTGGTTTCTGGAGATGTATTTTCTGTTATGAGACAGGTAGGAGATAAGATTTCTGGTAGGTTTTGATTGGCAAGTACTTATTTGTATATAATATGTAGTAGGTTGACTGTGACGATGTTCCCAGGGGTCTCAGGATGAGGGAAGAGATGAGAAAGTTGATTCCATGTTTCAGAAGGCTTGATTTGTTATTTTATGATATATATTATATTAAAACTATACTAAAAAAATAGAAGAAAGGATTTCATCTGAAGGCTTGCTAAGAATAGAAAAGGAATGAATAACAAAGGTTTGTCTCTGACCAAGACAGCCTGGACAGCTGGACTGTGATTGGCCATTAATTAGAAACAACCACATGAGACAATTACAGATCCACCTGTTGCACTCCACAGCAGCAGATAATTGTTTACATTTTGTTCCTGAGGCCTCTCAGCTTCTCAGGAGGAAAAATCCTCAGGAAAGGATTTTTCATAAAACATGTCAGTGACAGTTGACCTTCATGGTCCATCTATTCACAAATTAGAGAGAGCATGGTCAGAATTCTGTCCAAGCCTCCACCATATTCCTGCCTTAAAGATAAAGGAAACTAAGTTGTTTCCATGACCACATCACTTTTAGTGCATCTGTTGACCCTGACAGCAATATTTTCTTTTGCCACAGAATCTAGAGATCGGCCTAGGCTGATCACTTTGTAACTAACCATCACTTATTTTTTGCATAAAGCAAGACAGAGCTTTCAAATAAAAAGACATTTGGCTACTGACTCATTGGTCAGAACTCAAACTAGAACCAATCGACTCTTACATGTCAATATAAATATCACTAAAATTGTATCACAAACAGTGAGGTTGGGTTTTCTAAGCTTTCACCTTAACCTTCCCTTTGTTACATCACCAACAGAAGTTATTGATGAGAATAAAATTAATAGGTAAACTACAGCATCATGTAGTGATTGGACGGGACCTCCAAAAATCATCTGGATCAACCTCACTGTTCAACCAGGGCCACCTAGAGCCAGTTGCCCAAGACCCTGTCCAAAGGACTTTTGAGCATCTCCAAGGAGAGAGAGCACACAATCTCTCTGGGACAACCTGTGGCGCTGCTCAGCTACCCTCTCAGTGAAAAGTGTCTCCTGATGTTCAGATGGAACCTCCTGCGTTTCAGTTTGTGCCCACTGTCTCTAGGTCTGTCACTGGGCACCACTGAAAACAGCCTAGCTCAATTTTTCTCAGCATCCTCCCTTCAAGTGGCTGTATATATACATTGATAAGATCACTCTGAGACTTTTCTTACCGAGGATGAACAATCACAGGTGTCTCAACTTCTCCTCATAGAAGAGATCCATCAGATCCAAATCTGGAATAAAGCGATTCCTGGACTAAAGGCCTCTTTGTTCATCTACAGTTGTGATTACAGAAGGTGTTGTGTAAATCTATTATATCAGTGACCACACTGCCAGTCTTAATAGTGATTAGCAGCAGTTAGCTTTGTAATTTAGGCTTAATTGCCTTACTTAATACATGTTTCAGCTCACCAAAATCTGTCATTCTAATTTCAGTGGAGACCAAAGGTAGACTTCTTTTGAGACTGTGCTATAGATTCGGCTAACAGTGGAAAATTGGCTGCAAGTAGCTCAAAAAATAAATTCTTTAATGTTCAATTGATTATTTAACATTTCTATACAGTGTTTTCTAATTAAAGACTATAGGCCCAGCAGATCTCTTCAGTATTAATAGACCTTGTATGCTCTGTGTTTTGCTTTTTTTTTGTATTATATTTCCTCATACAGCCCCAACGAGCATACTTTTTTGCATTCAGAACAAACGTCAACTGAATAATATTTTTTCCTCTTTTCTATTTCTGTCTCCATGCAAGAAGTTCATCTTACAAAATGCATTTTTATTTAGGCAATAATAGAAGAAGTCTATTTTCCCACAGTTCTTTCTACTTTGTTGCAGATCCAGAGAATTGAACATGATTTCACTGATATGACAGGTGCTGAACCACTCCCCACAGCCTAATGCAAAGCCACATAGCAAGAATAACTGCAGGCAGAAGCAGAAAATCCCTGGCAGGAATAGCTGGTAGTTGGCCTTTCTCAACTATAATCTTACTCTCAATGAGAAATGGAGAGTAGACTACAGCAATTAAATTCTAGACACAGTAAAGGCAGAGTCAGCAAAGGAATTTGAAGAGATGGAGCTTGAAATTAAACAAAAGCTGCAAGAGGAATGTAAAAAAAGACAAAATTTACAAGAGCATGTATTAATTGTTAGCATCTCTGAATGTCAGAAACTAAACATTCCTATTTTTGTATCTTCAAATATGAAATCTATTTGCTAGAGATATTATGAAGTGTTATTAAAGTTTTACCCTATTTTACTAAAAGGGCATAAGTACCTGAAATTCATCAGGTGACTCCATTCTTTAATTTCTTACTTTACACATTGCCCTACAGATGACAACACAGACTGTTCAGAGTCCATAAAGCTGGGAGTATATAAAGTAGTCCCTCACTACCTCACGTGAAATACAATCAGTATAAGGATACATATCCACAGTCATCTGGTTTCCAGCAATATTTCAGCTTTTAGGAGTGGTGTGAAGACATAATTACGCATGCTTGAGTCTCTTCCTGACAGACAATTGCCTTCTGTCTCCATCCATGACACATCATCAACACTTCTGTAACCTTCTGTTGCCTTTTCTAGATCTGCCTCAAGGAAATCTCATCTCAAATACACAAAAAATTTGGTTCATTAAAAAAGATTCACAAAAAGTCCCAATATTTTTTTTTTGCTAATGTTATACATCTTATACAACCAAGTACATGCCAGTCTGTACTACTTATTTAAGATTGACAGTAGGTTTGTATCTTACTAAAATTTAATTTTAGTTTAACTCCTTTGAGACTCAAAAGCAAATTTATTACAGAAATAGAAAGTTGATAACTTTCCACTTGTTTGCAAGTTGTAGGTAACTGTCTTGGACACTATGAAGCAGACAATTCAGTCAAACAGCTGTCCATGTTATGCTCTGCTTAACTAGACTAAATGTGGCACAATTTTAATTATTTAATGCTGAGAAAATGTCAAGTATCACAGAGATGAATGTGGTTTATACAGAGAAGTACCCATTGGAAAAGGCTTCTGGATATATGTGTCTTTAAAGAGCAAATGTGAGCTGACAGCATACCTTCAAATACACCACCACAAACCAAAAACTACTCTAGCCATCACATAAAAATCTCAGAATGATACAGGCACTTCAGTAGTGGATGTAACTTTTCTCCACCAGGTCAGACATGAGATGATATCTGAATTTCTGCTTCCTTCCTTAATTGTATAAGAAATTATCTCACAATGACCCAGTTTTATTAGTTAATGAGCATGTAATTAACTCAGGTTTTACCACTTACTTAGAGGTCTGTATAGAAGGTTGCTCATCCACATTAAGAGAGTATAGAATATAATTCCTGTAGAATGGGGATATCTCATATGTACAAAAAGCAGGCAGATTAATTCGTGGGGCACCTCACATTCCAACTTAAAATACTGCAGCTATATGGCAAGAGAAGCAGACAAAAACATGGCACTCCCTTTGCCATGGACTGTATTCTTGGAAGCAAATTGCATCAACATGGCTGAATCTTTTCTAAACTTTGTGGGGTAAAAAGAACAGTGAGTGTATCTCATGTCAGAACTTAGACATGAAGTTGCAGCTACAGAAACATTTGCATCAAGCAGTGGCCCACCCATACTTATGACCTATACACCTCCCACAAAAGGCCTTTACTTGATATGGGTGCCCTGAAGGCAAATTACAAAGGTGATCTAAGTAGGAAGAGGTATGAATAAGTCACCATCACAGATGTATGATCTGTGTCAAGCTTTCATCCATGTGTGGCACAATTAAATAGCACCCATGTTTCAGTTTTCAGATACTTGTTCTCAAAGAGCATCTCTGTCATTAAGAAAAGATAGCAAATTATGAAAATTGTGTCTTTTAAGTCTGACGTACACCACATGTTCAAACAAACACACACAAAATGGAAACCCAAAACCAGCTTTCTGAGTGAAGCAGTGTTATTCACGAGGAAATCTCATGACTGGGGAGCTGTTCACAAAGAGAGACCTGAGGTTTATTCTGGACTCCTTTTTTTAATACATTTAAAAACAATACCTTAAAATGCATGTTGAAATTCACTTAGAATATGAATGGGTTTGTTTTCTTGTGGAGTTGTGTAGTTGTGTAGACTCCAATTAAAGTAGGCTAATAAAAGAGAATAGATGAGGCTAAGTGACCACAATTTGAATTACCTTCAGCATAATAATGAAGTGCTTTAAACCTGATAAGAATGGTCAGTCTTAGTGTACAACTTGTTCTACTTGTGCTTATTCTAGTAATCTTCATTTTCCTAACAACAACAAACAAAACTTAATTTCTTTCTGTGGTAGTTATTTCCAGTAAACCAATAGAATTACAATCCAAGTTACCCAATACCTTAATTCAGTATTATTCAGCATTTTGTTTTCCAACTAGCTTTATTTTACTACAGTTTTGAAAAACAGACAGTAGACCTAAATGAATTAACTTTGAAGGAGCAGGTTTGGAGTTTTGCTTACTTGCTCCCTTTCTCTGCCCCCTGCCAACCCCCCTCCTTGATATTCCAGGGCTAACACCTATCCTTTCCTGCAGTAGCAAAGAGCTCAGAATATATACAAAAGCATTTTGCAGTGTGACTATCTATAGTAACTTACCATTCATGCATCTAAATGTACAAAAATTATAAGGGAACTATTGAACTAAAGTACATATTCTTCAGTTTGCTGGGCGTTATCAAATGCGTGTTTATGCCATTAGTTAAGAGTACCAAGTAGATCATTTAAACCTCAAAGGATGTCATGACAGTCTGTAAACAGAACACATGTAAGCAGATTGTTTCACCTGGATGAAGTACTGATGTGATTTCCTGTAGAAAAGAAATCATTGATGTGTCAGAAATACATTTTTAAACACCCAAAAACTTTTGAAGGTCTAAAAGATAACTTAAGTCTTTTTATCAGCTGTGCTTGGATATACAGGGAGAGAACCCTAAACAGTATTCAGCTTTTATCTAATACCAGGATATGGTTGTTATCCTTGCAATGTCATTTTAATACCCTGTCATATTTGTCTAATTCCACAGCAGCCATTCTGTCCTGCTTAAACACTGAATGTTGATAAACCTTAGATGTAAACCAACAAGGGCAATCGAACTAATGAAAACACAGATACCTAGAGACTGGCTTAAAATAGGCTGAATGGATGAGCAAAAAACCCTAAAATTAAAGAAAATGAAGGGACAAACCCTTGGGTTTAAAATAACTTGACAAATGTTTAAATATTATGGTATAATAGGCTAAAATCTCTGAAAAAAACTTCAACAATTTACTTAGGAACTAACGTAGAAATTCTGACTAAGCATCTTGAATTACACATTATTTTTATCAAATTACCCAAACACTATTTGGAACTACATAATAATTTTTTTAAAATAAGTATTAAGGCTGCCAGCACTTAACATTTCATACACAGATAATGACAGTCACAGTCAGGCCAAACATGACTACTGTTTATTACAGCATTTTTGTTTTGGAGAACTCATGAAAGCATCAATGCTAAGTAAGGTGATGACTTTTGACCAGAACAATAGTAATCTGTGGGCTGAAAGAAAATATGTATTGCAGTATAAGCCCTAGTGGACAGTAGTGCACATAATAAAACTAACAGACATAAAATGCTAGGAGTATAAAAACTTAAATTTTTTTGAAACTCCCTATTGACTAGTTGTTTGACATATGGCCATCAGGAAACATGGAACAAGAATGACACCTAGTGGTTCCATAGCCTTTCCATCAGGGAGGTTTCTAGTTTCTCTTCATTTGCAAATATGCAGTCACATATACACACACAAACATACGGGTTGTCTTGGTCTTGTAACTGATTTGATTTTTCAGACTTCTAAATTCAGTGGTCTTCACCTGCACGTTGTCCCTGATTCAGCTTGTAACCTCATGAGACAATCTATAAATCTCCAGGTAAAGGAGAGATGCCCTTAACTTTGCTCCATTTATATTCCTCAAGCCTGACAGCTGCAGAATGCTGATGTGCAGAAGAAAGCATATATACCTTTTTGACTTAACTTCTTTTTGATTGACTAAATGATAATTTTTTAGCAACTGACCCCCCCTCAGATTTGCTTTCATGAGCTATCAATTTTCTTTGAAGAATTCTTAGAAGAAATACTAAAAAGAGAAGAAAATATTTCTGAACTTTGCCTGAACAGGGATCTATCTTCCACTATGATCAGATCTTTGAAAGAGGCTGAAAGATGGATTAGTAGAGAAATTGGCAAATGGAACTAGCAGTTGTATGTAGATGAATGCATTGAATAAAAATTCGGAGGCAAAATTTAAATAAATTACCATTTGTTTTTTTTTTAATATATTCCCGACATAAATGCTTTGTAATGCTCAGTTTAAATTAAAAATAGCAATGCTATGATCCTTTCTTAATATTTACCTGAAAATAACAAATGCCAAATCTTATAAAATCCATAAAAAAGAAGAGGAGAAAAGATTGGTTTTCCAAAACCATATGTCTTAAATAAGCTGCAATGCTTTTATTGCTCCCTGAAATATTCTACCCTGTGCTCTCCTCAGAGATACATGAATGCTGTTGATTGACAAAAGCCTGCAGAGATATGAATCAGAACATTTTAATGTTAATTTATATGAAGATGTAATGATATTCTACTGCATATTTTTCTGCTTCTGAATCTATTTCTGGACCACTAGTAATAAAAAGGCACTGCTTCTTTCAAAGGTCTAATTACAAACCTCTAGAGAAAACAGTGCAATAGAATTTAAACATTGTCACAGTCACTGACCTCAAGCTGAACAGAGAAAGCACATCTGATACAGTCCTTCACTTTACTTTTCAGTAGTGGTAAAAACCCACATCTAATACTGGTTTTATTTATTTATATGTCATGTTTTATTATAGCAACCAGACCTAAGAAAATACCTAGATTAATTCTAGACAGATAAAATGTACTCTGCTTTTCATGAGCTTATCCTTGTGAGTCAGGCTTGAGAAGTGCTAGGAGCTTTCCTATAATATAAACAAAGATTTTCTTTACACAGAAAGCACAATAGACTCTGTCATGGTGTAACCCCAGACAGTGGCCAGGCACCACACAGCCTCTCACCTACTGCCCCTGCAGTAGGACAGAATTGGGAGGGCAAAAAGAGAGAAAACTCCTGAGACAAACAGTTTAACAGGTAAAGCAAAACTCACACTTGCAAGCAAAGTGAAACAAGGAATTAATTCACCATTTCTCATGGACAGGCAGGTGTTCAGCCATCTCCACAAGAGCAGGGCTTCTACAAGTCCCCTTTTTTCCCCCAGCTTTATATACCAAGCATGACACCATCTGTTGTGGCATATGCCTTGGGTCATTTGGGACCATTACTCCCAGCTGTGTCCTCTCCCTGCTCTGTGTACCCCCAGCCTCCTTGCTGGTGAGTTGGGGTGAGATGCAGGAAAGGTCTTGGCTCTGGGTGTGCACTGCCCAGCAAGAAAGAAAACGTCCCTGTATTTTCAGCACTGTGTTCAGAACAAATCCAACACACAGCCCCACACCATCTCCTGTGAAAAAAATTAGCTCTATTCCAGCCAAAACCAGCACAGACTGCTAGCTAAGTGTCCTAATATGCTAGCCACTTTGTTGAGGATGAATGCAGATTCCTGAGAAATACTGTTTTTCATGTTACAAAAATTGCAGTCTAATCTAAGTCTTACTTGTGAAAGAAATGCTCTTGAATGCTTTTGGTAGACTTGGTCAAGAAGACAGCTTTCAAAAAATTCTAACATAATGGGTGACACATTGAGGTATCTATTATTAAAATCATGCAGGCATGTGGAGGGGAGAGTGCAGGGATGTATACATGTTCTGCTAAAAGATTTTTGGATTTATCATTGGATTATAGCTGCAATTTATTTTATAGCAATGAATTTAGTCAATGGATGTAGCAAGAGTTTCCTCTTTTTCAAGAAAAGTTTGGCCATCTAATTAATTTGCTTGCATAGAACTGAGATTTTTGTTGTTAGGTTTCTGATTTCTGTTTAGATTCAGTCTAAACAGAACTTCCTTGTGACTTAAGTTCTCCACCTGTAAGATGGAGAACACAATTTCTGTCTATTCTGTTATTCAGCTCAGGCTGTTTAGGTAATAAAGTATTCAAGATAAAGCATGTCTTGATTTATTTGAATATATAGATTTTAGCAGCAAGAGAGCATTCTTGCTCAGGTCACCAGAAGGATCGAGACTGATTAGGATTAAAAAACAATGGCTGTTGCCTTGTTGCCTTTTCCCCACCTGGAAATGAAACTCAAGATAATTTTAGTAAGGAGGTAATATAAGAACAGCTCTTTATTTGAAGGTCTTCAGGGGCAGTTATGGAAAGATGCCCACAAAAGCCCATCCCCCCTCCCCCAGGGGTGAGTACATTTTTATAGGTTTTAGGAAATTAGCATAATTGATAAAAAGCACCAATGAGGAGGACAAGTGGTGATGCAGCTCCCCTCCAAGTCAAATCCCTTCTCTAGAGTCCCCCCTTGGCACTAGTTGTAATTTGTCCATGAGAATGTATCTCAAGGAGTTGTTCTCAGCCTTGGTTCCCAGGAAGAGCCAAGACAGCAGAGGGGCCTTGTGCCTCCCAGGGCTTGGAGCTCTGGAATTTGTTTTGTCTTTCTGCCTAGAGAAAGGCCATGGAAAAGTACTGGGAAAACTAGCCACTATTACAATAGGCTTACAGAACTACAAATATATGTGCAAAGAATACAGAGCACATATAAGAGGAAAAAAGGCAAAAACCAAACAGCATCAGCCTAACATCTCAGGTCAGAGAAGCCTGACTTGTCTGTTGCCCTGTCCTTCACATCCTTCATTTGCTGATGTATATTTGAGTCTATCGCAGCTGTGTTGTTTCTTTGTTCTTTCTTCTTTCACAAGGAAGGTGGCAAATGTTACAGTCTATTCTACCATCTCCCTTAGTTGCATCTCTGTTGGTAAATTTGAGAGTTCTAGGGAACATTCCCAAGCATGGAACTCTACTATTTATTGGGGTAGATTGCCAGATTTTCTCACACTGTTCTAAGACAGAAAATTGTTCATTTTCCAAGGAATGCTTGGGCATGATTCCAGTTTCACAGTTTTCTTTATAAAGTCTTCAGTGGAAAATGGTAAGCTATAAAAGAGGTTACAGCAAAATATGTGTGGTATGGTCAATGTTTAAAAAAGGTATGGCCACAGTGAATGGTCACCAGCAAACAAAATAGATAATTTCTCATCACCACTGTAACATCTGGATGCCTCTTTGGAATACATATTTCTGAAGCTACCTGAATTACAAACTCACCACGACATTTTGTAACGAGTATCTCTATGAAATGTTCCTTAAACTTCTGGCTTATTGCTACTCCTTTTATGTTTGTTGCACAAATATCTTCCTGCATTCTTTTGAGGCAGTAGAGCTCTTCTGGAAGGAAAATTAAAGGAAGAAAGCAAAAAGAAACTGCCTAATTTTTCTCACTTATTAAATCTTAATTTAAATGGTGTCTAAATTAATAATTCATAGCAAATACGTTGTGTGAATAGTCAAGTCCTCTTTTGTATTATGGTATTATTTGCATTACAAATATACATTATTTATTTTCTCAGTGTAACTGTTCTTAAAAGCATAGTTTAAGAAAAGAGCTGGGGTTTGACTATATCTGGGAGAGTAAGCAGAAAGGCATTATTTTAAATGTGTTTAAAATATTGATTCTGTGTCCTATAAATATTTTTTAAGTTATCATCCCTGAAATAAATTTGCTACCACGGTATTTAGCAGCCAGCTGCAGAGTAGAAATTGAAGACCTTAGTGTAAGTCCTTGTGAATTACTTCAGGGAACTGCATCAGTTTACTTGCAGTCCATACATTCGCACAGGAAGTTCCAGCTTATAGAACTTAGATCTTTCTCTAGCTCATTTAATTTCCTCTGCATCAAGCACGTTAAAAGGGGAAAGTGGACCCTGCCTTTTGCGTCCCAGAATCTCCCACATTTCCTACTTTCTGTTTATTTTTGAAAGTGAGAGATATTTTCCCTCCGCTCTTTGTGAATAAATCTTAGGTTGCCTCTCTTTTTATATTCATACCAGAAAAGCATCCTGCCCTGAATATTCCTTTGAAAGGCATCGTGAAAAGGAGGCACACATAGTGAGACAAGTTCATTTGAACAAAGAGATACAATAATCCTTTAAACACCACCTTCAAGTCTAGAATGAAGGTTCAGGTCATTTCTTGTTCTGTCTCCACATCGAATAACGGAAAATTCCAATTTCCTGTTACAGCATGTGTGTAGAAAATCCACTTTAACAGCTGAAATAGCCAGAATTTGGAGCGTGTGTCCCTAACCTACCCAGGTGAGTCTTCATATGCTTTGCTTGCTCAGGAAAGTGAGGAGACTATTTCATCACACTTAGAGTCTGTTGAAGGAATTAAATTGTAAAAGCAAAAGGGTACTGTCAGAGAGTTTTATTCACTTCAAGGTTTTCTCACTCTCTATGCAACGAGACTTGCTTGGAAAAACATGGCCTCAGGACCATGTGAATAAAGATTGTTAAATACTCTGCAAATGGCCACGGCATCAAATAGAAAGGAGTAATGAGAGAACAGAAGGAAATCTTGCATATCAGACCAGTGTAAGAGCAAAATCTCTTAGCTTATCACATTCACTGTGTAGACAACTGCTGCAAAAAAATCCTTTCTAAAAAATTACTTTTCCAGAAAGTTATCAATAAATGAGAGTTTAGAAGAGAGAATAGTTTACTGATATTCTGAATCTGAATAGTTAGTTGCCTGTATAATGCTAGCTTTGTTTTCTTTTGCTTTAATTTGTTCTCAGTTTTATTACAACCCCTCAGGCTCTGGAAATGGGTATCTTCAATTACAAGTTATTTAAATCAGTTGTTCCAGAAACGTATTTGCTATTTTGATCAACTTTTGAATGCTAATTAGAATATTCTTCCTACTGCTTTTCTCCTTAGGAGCTAGAAATTCAGCTGTGTAAATCAGCTTTTGATGATGTACACAGTGGTATGTTTGACTCTGAATGTTTAAAGAGAAGGAAATGTTGCAGTAGCATATTTACCACAACCGTATTTGATTGCTCTTTATCAAGAGTAGCAAAGAATGGCAGAGGAAAAACAGGTTTTATACCTAAGTGATTAGACTACAGTTCAGGAGGTCAGTTATTTTGAATCAGTCTTTATGAATGAGTTTCTTAAAAGACTAGGTTAATTATTTTTCCACAACACTTTTCCTGTCTGAAAATTAATTCCCAGTCCCTTATCTCAAAAATGGGACACAAATTTTCCTACCAAACCAAAATGCTTTGAGGCTGTTTCCAAAGCTTTCATCACCCTCCTAAAAAATGATGAGTACTGCATATGACCTGCGGAGTAACTTTATTTTTTTTATTTTTAAACAGCAGAATATCTACAGGAAAATGAGCAACATTTTCTTCATCATTCGCCATACTACTTCTTTCCCAAAAGGTATTTTCTTCATAATTAAATTGCGTAGGATGCTAAATAGTAGCCAAACCTAGTGTAGGATCCTGCCAAATCAGCATGGATCACTGTGCCTAGTGAGACAAACAGGATTTCTCCTCTCAGTCCATTGAAACAAATTTGCCTGACTCCAGACCCAGAGTGCTCACCCCTGGTGTGCTAGGCTTGAAGGTGCTGCAGTTCCCAGTCCCCAGGTCCAGCCTGGGCACTGAGACTGAACACACAAACACACTCTCTGTGTGCTTTTTATACTCTCTGGACCAAAGCAGCAGATCAATCCCAAGATGAAAATAGTGCCTTTAGAGCTGAGGCCACAGAGAGCAATCACATAAATTTAAACAAGCCTAATCAGGATTGGAACTAAATTAAAGAGGATCAGATGGTCCCATCTTGTTCTTATTTTCCACCAAACCAGACTCAAAGATTGCTAGCAGATCTCATGTCCCCCACACAGGGCACTGTGTGGCTGGCCCAGACTTCCCTGCAGCCAGTCCCCAGATCTCATGCCACAGCTCCTGGCTAATCCAGATGGACACGTGCTGCTGTCTCACAGAAACACATCATTCTCTACAGGAGCTGGCCCACGGGGCTGTGTTCTCCTCTGTATCTCCCAGGCTGCCTGAACTGCTTGCCAGTTCATCTGTCTTGAGTCCTGCAAGCTTCTTGTACAGAAATGCACACAGAGCAGAGATCTGTGCATTCCCACAGCAAATGTCTGGTGAATGCATAATCTAACCCCTTACATGTGGCTGCCCCTTTCATTCCCTTCTCTCCCCTTTCCTATGTTTGTTCCCTCCAGATCCATCATTTCTCTGCCCATGTCTTTTCCCAAATGAACAGCCTGCTTCAATTACTTTTCCTGCATTCAACCCAGTCTCGCTACATCCACACCCAAGGCTGCTAATTTTGAGGGACTGGAGAAAGGAGTACAGGTTTGGTTATGTGAATGTTTTGTGAAACCTCCTTAAGGGAAGGCTATCAGTGTTGGTCTGTGGAGTGAATATCTGTGCCTGGATGCTTGTCTGTATCTGTATTCTGTTCTAGAAATTTATCTTGGCAAACTGTGAGGCTTATCTCACTTCTGTGCATAATTCTGAACTAACCAGGTGTTAGATGTCAAGACAACTTAAAAGTAATTCAGAATTTACTCGAAGTTTATGATGTCAAGACTGAAGATGGAGGAGAAGGAGGTATCAGACTGACAGCAGTGTTAAGATTTTATGGTTTATTTCATTAGTTAAGCCTTTTGAATATCAAATATCACAAGCTTTTGCAGCCTGGCTCTTCTCTTTGTGTAACTGAATATCTTTCAAAGCTAGCATTAACCACAAGCTGATTCTGAATTACAATCAGAACTCTGGCTTCACATGGATAACTGAGACTTGGCTGGATAACGCTCCAGGGATCCAAATGGATATCTACAGTTTGTTCTGAGGGAATAGAAAATCAGTTTGTTACAGCGGTATAGCTACAGTTTTTGTAATAATTTTGTTCTTGAATTTTAGATTTGAGCCCTTCTGAAGCAATCTCAGATGTGTCAGATTTCAGAGTATTCTAAAATGCTTATTATTTCCTGTCTGGACCTGGAAAATAGTGGATTTGTAAGTGTGAAGTAGAGAATAAGAGGGTTTTCTAGTCGTAAAAAAAAAATTGTTGGGAGGGAGGTGTATAAGTAGTTCAGAAGTCATCCATATTTGGTGGTTCTGGTTTGGTAGTTGTGTGTCTCACTGTCTGCAGGGGTATGCAGTGCTTCAGATTCAGTGGAAATAAACAAAGGAAAAAGATTTTTCGCCACTGTGTATTTATGAGACTATTGACAGCAGCTCAGAGGAAAGAGCATACTAGTACAAAGATTTCCACTTAATGTGATCACTAGCTAATTTGATCCTCCCTGTTATTTGATTTAATCTCCAGGAAATAAATCATTTCCATTGATTCTTACTGTGGATTCTTATTGCTTATTTTGTTCACGTCCACTTCAGCTAATCCTAGATAATTCAATCAACATTTATTGAATCTGTCATGGAAAAGGGGAAGAGTAATCATGTTGTTTACAACATAAAAATAGATTTGTATCATGTGTCTTTTCTATTTGGCTTTTCAGTTTTCCTGCATCAGTAGATTGTGAATTGAAATTGGTAGTTACCTTTGAGAGAAGCTGGAAATTAACATTTTATGTCACCTGCAACATGGCCAAGCACAAGATAAAATTAAAAATGTAAATGCTATCAACATGTTTCTACTTTGATTTGTACTGATATACAAAAGGCTCCACACTGTTGAAGTCAGGCAAGCTGCACTGACAGGAAAGCAATCAGGCCAAGAGATTATATCCTTGGTGTGTTTGATCATTAGGTAATGAACATGCACAAAATGTTGGTTTTAAATTGAAATTTCAATAGTTTGTTTTTTTTTCTCAGATCATTTTATCAACGTATACTTTAGGTGCTTTCTTAAGTCCACTGGGGATAATCATCTACTTGCTTAATATGATCCAAGTAAGGTGAAAAGAAATAACCAGCCCATAATGAGAATTCAGTTGAGTCAGTGGCTGTGAAATATGTGGGTGGTAAAAATTAAGTTAATTATGATGGGAGCATTAATTAGTCTTTTGAACAACTAATGCTAAGGGATTTCATATTAGCTACTACTATTAACATGAAGGGGTGCCATGGAAGGGATTCTCCCCCTCATTGACTAGTCATCATATTTACTAGGCATTAAGTGTGAAAATACATAATCTTCTTAAGCACAAATACTATCTACATCTTTATCTCAAAATTTGGGACCCCAAACAAGTTCCCCTATTGAGCAATGGATAACTAGGACTGGATTTTAGTTCAATTTTCACTGTTGCAACTGCCTTTTTTATGAAGACACCAGTATAAAAGCAAGCAGTAACTCAATGGAAACTGGAAATGTTTCATATGCCAACAACTGCTTCTAATTGCATCTCTGCTCTAATTTCATCATGCTTCATTTTTATGGTCAACCACTCAAAGAGGGTAGATATTTTTGCAGCATGACTGAGAGGTTTTTGTCATATTTATCAGCAAATAAGTACAATTTTATTATAAGTACAATTTTATTATAAGTACAATTTTATTATAATTTTATTATATTATAATTTTATTTTATTTTATAATATTATTATTAAATAATCCATATATATATATATATATATATACACACAGGTGTGTGTGTGTGTGTGTATAGATATATGTTGCAGATTACTCCAATGTATAACATAAGACTGTAGAAAAAATCTAAGGCCCAATGTATTTACATTTTATAACATGATTTTAGTTCAGGGATAGGTGTAAAGAAATACCTGAGAATGACCACTGTTTTCAGTTCTTTGTTAAGGACCCACTGAATGTTTAACTCTAGAATGTTCTCTGCTCCAAGGATAAAAGGGAAAATCCATCATATATCTTCTTTTTATAAAGTTTGATTTTAGTAAGCACATATTAATGTGAATTAAATTCAGTACTTTTCCCCACATCTCTTTAAATCTTTCTAAAATATTTAAAACTTTGTCTTGTAAAAACTCTTTAAGAATTGTCTTTCATTAATCTATCAAAATGGAGCTATATATGCTGTTGTATCACAGGATGATGGTAGTTATTTTTACAACTAAACGCATTTATTAGTTGGATGTATAATTCAGCATATAAATTTGTGTATTATGTGCAGAGACTGGAAGATACCAGTACCCCAATTTCCAAGAAATCAGTGTTCCAGCATCTGGTTCCAAGGCTCATAAACTGACTCCTCTGCAAGGTACATAAGACAATAGCTACAGATTTGATTTTCTCCATGCTGTGTAAGAGAGAAACTTGTGAGAATCAGGCCATTCTGCTCTGAAAGGAACTGGTTTCCATCCCTAAATCTGGACAAATCCATATTCTTTAAAGAGTAAGCAACAGATAGGCTTTTTAAAGAAAGAATTCCTGCAACAGCTGAGGGCAATAATCCATTTTGAATAGTTTCGCATCTCCAGCTGTGCTCTGTCCCCACTGATTCAGAAGGAATGTGCAAGATAAAACAAATGGCATCAATCTAGCTAATTATTCATTATAAAAACCCATCTTCATGAGGTGTCACATGCCAAAAATTACTATTTCTTCCCATTAAATATAAAGGAAGGCTTAGGTGACGGGCCCAGTTGTAGATAAGCATATTTTGTAGGTGGATGAAGTCTACCTACCATGCCTGTAGAAGTTCAAGAAAATAATGAGCCAAAATAATGTGCTGGTTTGTTTCAAATTTTAGTCTCTGTGCAGTGGCTGTTCATTTTCTTTCACAGAAGATAAAAACACAGACAAGATAACTCTAACCCAGGCTGACTCCATATCACTTCTGGAATTAAATGCAGGTCTTGGAAGAGCTACAACATCTTCTGGAGAGAGGGGACACTACCTTCTACCGCCTACAAGAATTTAGGGTGACTAAGTCCTTAAATGTATTTCTTTGTCTTAAATAGATTAACCTAGGAGGAAGAAATCTGGGCTTTTGTGTCTCTGTAGAGATTGGTGAACTGTTTTCATGGAAGCTTGGAATAAGAAGAAATGAGTCTTACAAAGTCAATACGATATTAAACGTCTGTTGGGAAAATGGATATAGCAATGCTGTTTTCCTTGCAGGCAAATTGCACTAATCTTGCAAGAGTAAACTCTAGAAATTCAAAGACAGCAATAAAGGTATATTTTAATGAACCAGTACTGTTCCAACAATCTGTAAAGGAATAAAATAAACCAATGAAAAAAGATACAGTCAGTTTAAATGACTAATGAAGTTTCGTGTAAGATAAAAATGCAAATAAAATTTCCTTCTGAAATTAATTGAAAATTCCATTCGGTGTTACTGCAGAAAATCCATTAAGCTCAAGTAGCCTTGCCATGAATTTGTTGATAGGCAGAAAAGATAGGCTGTGTATCTCGTCACTGGAATCAATGGTACTGAACCAGGACCTCTTGCAAAGGCAGAAAAATATTTTGTCTATGTAGTAAAGATCATGGTATCAGATTAATTAAGTTCTCATTATTTGGCAGCTTCTCTTTCAGATTCAGAAAGATTTAGAACTGATTTAGTTTTAGAATAGTTTAGATTTAGAACTGTTCCCTGAACCTATATGCTGCAACTTTAGTACTAACCTTGCTGCAACTACCAGCAGGTTAAGGTACTGCATAACAGCTGCAATCCAATAAAGGCTGAACAAAAGCTAACACAAAACTCAGTATTTTTCACATTTTGGTATTAAAGTGTGAAAATGAAGTCCTGGACTTTGATTTCAAGATGAATATAAGAAGCAACCGATACTAAGGTGCAATGCAGTCCTGGTTTTATTGTTGTTGAGAATCCAGCAAAGGGAAATTCTTTTGATTTAAAACAAATAGTGACTTATACAACATCATGTCTTAGTAGCATCATAAAGATATTTACCTAGAGACATAGGCATCTGATAACTGTATTAGGATGACTGTTATTAAAAATGTAGTGACTACACTGAGTCTTCAAATCTGAAAAAAAAAAAAAATACAAGTCTGTACAATCACAAGTCTAATGGAAAGAGTGGATACTGTGTGATTTTCTCATTTTAGAGTAAGAACACGGGAAACCAAATGAAGCCATCAGAAAAGTTAAAAAACAGCCAAAGGGGTGATTCTCCAAGGAAGTGCAAGTGCTTGCCAAGATGTTTTTTGGATGTGGAAGGTTCACACAGATTCAAAGGAAACTGCACAAATTCAGTACAGTAATCCATTGTGGTTCAATGTGGAAACCAAATTCAACTCAGACAGTCACAAATCTACAGAATCATTGCACAGTTGAGGTTGAATCATGGGGATCATCTAAGCCAACTTTCTGCTAAAAGTAAAGTAAACTTCAAAATTTCTCTGGTCCAAGCATGAAGATCCCACAACCACTCTCACCAAGCTGTTCTGTACTCAACAACTATTTACAGTAAGAATATTTTCCATGCATCTACTTGAAATTTCTCTCACTGCAAGTTCTGATCATTTTTCATTGCTTACTACCTATGCATCTCTGAGAAAACTGATGTCTTTTTCTAACTCCCCGTTAAGTAAAACAATCACATCACACTTTAATGCCCTCCTTCAACCACAGAACAAAGCCAACAACCTCTCCAACATGTCCATTCACACTGTATGCCCTATTTCTCTACCCCTTTTAGTGAGGTAATTTTCTGGGCATCACTTCCTTGAGCAATAAAACACCTGGACACAAGCTCTATGTGGAAAATTACTGCAGACTGAAGATTGGAGATTAGAGTGAAAATTGCTGTCCTTACATCCTTTTCTAGGCACCTGTTTTGGGCAACTATGGAAGAAAGAATACTGGGTTAAAAGCACTTTGAATTTACCCAGCATGTCTGTCTTTATTATGAGCTTATTATTTTTTCTTTTTTATCTCCTTTAGCTGTTATTTGCAATACCACAGTGCTTTTGATCAGTTATCCTGTTCCAAAGAAAAAGGATCGGGGCCAAGTATCACTTCTTCTGAACATTTTCTACCTATTCTCAGCCAATATAAAGTCTTTCTTTTGTATGTTTTTGTGTCTTATTTCACTTTATTCAAATGAAACCTTGCCTAGTATTGGTTTATTAATCAAAGACTGTTGGTTTTACTGTATTTATCACAGGTTAAATGCCAAAAATACTGCACCTAATCATCTGCTTGAAATATGACTCCAGAGAAATAAAAAAGTCTAAATGGACCATTTTCTGCTAAAATAAAAGAGAAAGTATGAATGTCTTAATCCCCTTTTAATATTTTAAATGAATAAAGACATTTTTAATTTTTACTAAATGAATCTATTGTATTTAAACTCCACATTAAATATTCTTTCTGTAATGCTAATCAAAATGGTGATTATCAAACAGTACAGTGTTTGCCTGGGGTAAAATTTATTTTTATAAGAAATGTAATATTTTCTCTTCAAATATGCCAGCTGTTCAAATTTTCTTCAATAAAATGATATCTAAAAAAGGGATGATGTGCTTTTTTCTAATCTCTGCCTTTCATACTCTCATCCCATAATGAATAAATTCTTTCACTTCTTAAAATCAAAACTCTAGTGAAGCGGGATTCCATAGTGAAGATTTTCCAGGGCTTATGAAAGCAAATAGAGAAAAGAAAAACCAAGACATTAATAGGTCACAGCCTCATTCCTTTTCTTAATCAGAGGAGTAAAGGCATCATGAAAACCACACATTTTCTCAAAATCTGAATATTTAAAGTATATAATGTTATCTAGTGACTTGCTGCAATTTGTCTCATGGTGCATGGTTTGCAACAACCACAAGTCTACTGCTATAGTCAACAGTCAGGAACAAGCCTGGTTGTTCCTGTTTAAAGGAGGAACAGAAGACAAATGTGATCTGTTTGCCTGAAATCTAAAGAAAGCATTAACAAATTTGGAGGGTTTTAAGTTATCAAGCATGACTTCACAGTGCTTCCAACACCATAAGAATTGAGATCTTCTGTTCACTCTCAGTTCATATCCATTTTTTTAGCTGTTCACCCACCTTCTCTAGTATTTTCAGCCTCCAATACACAAAAACTTGCAAGCAAACTCATGGCCTGAAAACTGCAGCTGCTGTGGAAAATACTCATTCTCTCTCTCTCTAATCAGGTCCTGTGTAATTATCTTCTGTCAGAGAAGAAAGTTCTTTCTCTAACAGAACTCACAGAAAATGGGGTTTGGAGCCCCCAGTCATACCTTTTCTCAGAGAGCTGTCCTGCTCCTCTTCCACATGCTACCAAGTTGCTCAATTCTGCCATGCAATTCTCTTGTACCAGCATTCTCTTCTCCATTGCAGCCAAAGTAAGATGTATTATCAAAGGATGTTTAAACAGCTCTAGGGTAATTTATTCATATTTGCTTAAATTTATAACTTGGAATGTGTCAAGGTCCACCAGTACAGGAAGACAAGGTACAGCCCAGTACAGAGTCCCCCTCCCGTGTGGTTTACATATGCCTCTAAAGCCTAAGAATTGGCCTTTAGACTGATCTAAGTTCCCCAGTCTACCTTTTCACTGAAATTAGAATTCCTGATTTCTCTGGTACAGAGAGAATTTCTTTGAATATGGTGAATCAATAAATATGCTTTGAAATTATACTTTCTAATTCATCAAACGAGTAGGTGACTTTCCTTTTAATTTGAAAACTCTATTGTTCAAGACCTCTCCCAACTAATTCCACTTAGAGCAGAAAAATATCTTTCTTATTTCAGCCACATAGAAAGAATAATACAATCCCAAACCACATCTTTAATCCAAACTGTAGATTTTCCAGGTACTGCAGCTGTAATTCTCTGTGATACCTCTCTTCTCCAGCTCAAGATGTCTCTGCCTGAGACATTTCTATTGCTGGGATTTGTCTCCACTGTTTATAATGTTTAATTCCATTCACTCTCAGAATCTCATCCTAGTCAGTACCGCATTCACCCCCTTGTTTTAGTCTTCTACTTCTTGCCATTGAGGTTGTCCTTGTACACTGCATTTCTTCTCTGTTTTAAATACTGGTTGTCTAATCTTCCTGATTATCCAATGGCCATTGATTTTGTTTCTCTCATTCAGCTGTGGTCTGTCATATATCCACACTTCATAATGAGGACACTGCTTTGCATCATCCTGACTAAAAAGCTTTACATGTGTTGACAGTATCTTTCTTCTTATCACAGTTCTAAAAAATAAAGGTTAGCATTGGTTGGACTAAAATCATCGTATTACATGAAGATTGCCATTATGGGGAAGGATTTAGGAAGTCAGCTGTAGACATAAAGTACTAAGATGCCATTTAAGAGGTATAAGCCAGTTTGAATTAGATTGAAAACACATGGCAACATCTATGTGTAGGATTTATTGCTCCTTCTCACTATTCCAAGAACAATATATCTTGCTGGTGCTATATTATTCCACCCACACTTCCTCCCATGATGGTTTTGGCTGAGATAGAGTTAATCATCTTCATAGTATCTAGCAGGGAGGGGGCTATGTTTTGGATTTGTGCCAAACACAGCAGGGATGGTTTTGTTATTGTGGAGCAGTACACACAGTCCTTTCTGGCTTTTTCTGCTCCTCACACCACCCAACCAGAGGGGAAGCTGGAAGACGTTGAGAGGGATCACAGGACAGCTGACCCCAACTGACCCAAGGGTCCTAGCAAATAAAAGGCCTGGGCAATAGAGAGCAGAAAAAGAACAGGTTAAAACAGTAATATGTCCTGGGTATGCTTATGCTAGGAGACCTGAGAATTCACCTCAAGGCAGGAGCTGGTTGGACACACAGCTGTGTCTTGGCTGCACACAGAGCTTAGTTCTGGAAGCACAACTGCTTTTTCACGCCGGAGGCAGATAGCCAGGTATTAAAGAAGAGAAACCTTTGTTTCTCTACTCCAGTACCAATTTAACCAGGCAGGTTTTGGCTGTTTGTCCTACAGGAAAGGTAAGTACGCTGAAACACATCAGGGCAGTCTTCATGCTGCTATTTTACCAGACCAGAAGCATTACATTACAACCACACCCCTCTTTTCTTTTGATCCCAGTGCAGCCACTGTTACTGGGAACACACTGAACTGATTACACCCTTCAAACAAAATGAAAGATGGTCCCTCCCCCACAGTACGGCACAACAATGAGACTTCTGCAAAAATTTCAGAAACAGAAAGTTAAAAGTGGAGTTTTCTTGACTGTAAATGAGCTAGTTCACACCATTTTTATTTCTGGAACAGACACTTTCCTAACAAAAAGATTTCCTGATAGTTTCAAGAAGTGATTGTACAAGATTTCAGAACAAGATTGGTTTGGCCTAATGGGTGCTGAATGCTTAGTGATAAGCCTTAAAAACACCCAAAAGAAGTACTGCCATGACTTTCTCCACAGTGTGCTGTTCTTTTATTCCCTGTTCTTCAAATCATGTTTGAGTCTGGGGAGCAGCTTGCTTGCCAGAGGCTCTTGATCAGGGGCTATGACTAAAGCACCACACAGGGAATTCTGTTTTTTTACTAACACACAGCCCAGTGGAGTCTGACTGAAAAAAAAAAAAAAAAAAGTTTTTGTCTATCCTGTAGTCAAAATACTCAGCAAGGGCTAAATTGGTTACCAATTTTGTTGGGATTTAACTTCTCTCTTTAAAATTTCCTGGGGCTGCTTAGAAATATGTTCTCAGTAACCTTTTCTTTGATAGAAATGTCTTTCTTGCTCTAACCCTTTCATAGAAAATCACTTTCCATTTCAATTCTTACTGTGCTACCTCGAAAAGAAATAACTTTTATAACAATCTCCAAAATATTTTTTGTCTTCTCCTACATTTGTGTCAGAGGCTAAGATTTTTCTCCCTTTCAAAGATTTGTCCTTTACAGATGTACATAGGCCTAATTAGAGCCTTTGGCTGGATATTTCTAATGAAAGAAAGTTCACATTTAAAAAGCTGTAGTATTGGAATGCATCTCGTAAAGGAATCTGGAAGTAAGCAATAATACCTCAACAGTGAATAACGCTGGATTTGGAAGAGTAAGACCACTGGGAACTTCTCCCTTAACTGGGGGGCAAAATTATTTGAGGGTCGAAATCATGCCTAAGTTCGGCTAAATCTGGGCTGAGAAGCAGCAGCTTCCTTTGTCACAGAAGGATCCTTCACAGTCATTCATTTTCTCACACGATTTCCTCCCTCTGGGAAGGACACAACCCCATCTCATAATGCAGTGAAGTACTTTGTGTGTAAGTGTCTATATCCTGTGGTGACAAAACTGAGATGCTGCTGTTCAGCAAACAGACTACCCCTTGCAGCACCTGCGTTCCTGTGTGACACACCCTGGTGACTGATGGTGCTCTGCTGCACTGGGCTTTATTTGTTCTGAGGTTAAAGGCATTGCTATACTGTTCTTTAACAGTCACCGTCCTCCACAACTCTGCTTTAGCAATTTGAGCCCATTAAAGTCTCCCTAAATACATGGATCATTAAGCTTGATGACATGGGAGCCGAACTTTACAGCCACAAGCTTCCCTCAGAATCACAGAATTTATAATCTAGATGAGAAGTGCCCGCTAAGTAAACTGTATGGTCACAACTATTCTGCAGCTCTCTGGCACAGATGGATTTCAATGGACTGAAAAATCAGTGTGAAAAATCAGTAACGTCTTTGCAGACTGAAAAATCAGTAACGTCTTTGCAGAATGTATCTACTTACAGGACTCTGCAAGTTCCACTCTCAATGGGTACTTTGCACCTCATATTTTATCCACTCTTAATGGGTACTTTGCATGTCAGAGACAATATCTCTCTGAATGATCTGTGGATCTTGTTCCATGACTTATCTGGTGTGACACTGTAATTTTTCCACTTTCCCATATTATTTACCTTAGCAATACTCACACCCTAATTTTTGCATCTCATTTCAGTCATGTTCTGTATTTATTTGAGAATATTATGCCTTTGTTTCAGGTTTTAGGTTTTAAAAGAAAATGTTACCTACTAATCACTGTCAGGATGATCTAGGGCTTTTAGGGATAACCTCTGATTTTGCACGTGTTTCTCCTAATTCTCATTTGCTTCACTTGCCTTACCAAACACTAGGTGTGATTGTAATCAAACACTAGGGGTAATTATAATCCTGTGTGTGCTAGTTACTCAGACTCCAATATCTCCCTGATCTTTTATTAGCTGATATTCTCCAGGTGCCTGTCCATTACCTCCCTCTTATCCCATCTTTTTGATAATTGCATTATTCTATAGCATCACTACCTCTCCAACCCAGAGGTCCAATGCTGCCTTTTCCAGTTCAGGCCAATAGACCACCAGATACCATCTTCCTTATCTGAGCTGTGCTCCCCATAAATGCTTTTGGATAACCAAGGTTTGCCAGTCATAGCTTCTGTGTAGAGATTTTGGCAGCCATTTTTTTGATACAGAAGAGTTAAAATTTTCCAGAGGTTGCTGGCATCTCTGACTATACAAGTTCAGGTGATTTTGACCCTATTTCTGCAATCTTATCTTTAGCTTTGATTAAATATATTAACACACTGTAAAATGTACTGTCAGACTCATAACGAATAGGAAAACTTAAAGGGAGAACTGTATTTACCTTTTTGAGGCAAGGTTATTCTTCTCAAGTGATAACTGGTCACTGTTACCAGCTTTTAGATGTCTGGGAATCACCTGTGTAACTTCTAATCATTGCATCAACATTTTGATGGTTTTACAAATGAGTTTTTTCTTCCTCTCAGATAATTCTGGATGTACAGGATGAATCTGTCAGAATTCTTCCTCACATAACCTTTTAACATGCTTTATACCTTCTATCCAGAAAGTCTCTAGAAAAAACTTATTTTTGCCTTAATTTTTAACTCATATTAATTTTTGAGAAAGGTGTCCTCTGGGAACAAAATGGGAACTGACATCCTCAAAAGACTGAACTATTTCATCACCAATAGTTCTTACAAACTTCTGCAACCCTGCCCACCAGGGATGGAAATTAGAACATAAGCTTAATTTACCTAACTGAATAATGATGACCTTAGTGATAGGACTCAGATTTCATTGAACTAGGTACAAAAGGTGCAGCATAGAACAACATCCCTAAGTCATACTTATTCTGCTTCTACTCTCTTGAAAAAGTATTCATTAAGTCGCCTGCTTGCTCAGGAGTTCAACAGACTGAAATTAAAATGCTGTGTCTTTTCAATGATTTACCACATATCTATGCTTCCCAACTAATTGCAATCTCTGTTCAGACCACAGGTGGTTTTGGAGTGTTGGGGTGTGTGTGTGTGTGTGTGTGTGTGTG
>JANIJU010000002.1:20354281-20386516 GCA_025504685.1 Leucosticte australis | reverse complement strand
GTGTGTGTGTGTGTGTGTGTGTGTGTGTGTGTGTGTGTGTACTTCAGTTCCTTCCACACAAGAGAATTAGCACACTGAAATCATGGAGACTATGGAGACTGAAGGCTCCCTACAGGTGGTACCACTGAGGACACTGTGATTAAAAATGACTAACGGAGGATGACAGCAATGAATCCAGCTAAACAGACATGCAATGAGGAATAAATTAATTCCAGTACTCCATATAAAGGCAGTCTGGGTTAGTAGCTTATATGTCAGACCTCCTTTGTGCATACTATTGTTACTTATTACAGCAAGAGTTTAAATAAGCAAGCAGTTGATCCAGTTTAGAATATCCTCTGGGAACCTAACCAGGAAATTTTGTGCCCTGGTTTTGGGCTTCTTGCTTCCTATTCAGAGTTTCTACATGCACATATGACCACTGGTTACATAACATGCCTAGTCTACCAGAGGCAGTCAGGGAAATGATAAAAAATGCCATTGTTAAACCAGGAATCCATTTGACTATTGCAGCTTCAGCTGTATCATATTCAGAGTTTTAATGGGTGATCCCATTCTTTAACATTCTTCATATAAATACGTGGCTCCAGCTAAGTTTGAGAAATTTAGTTCTTCAAAATCACTAAATGCTTGAGATTTTCTAATGTAAAACACTCACAGATATCCTCTATGTCCCCTAAACATTTGAAAATTTGAAAATATGCCTTGATATGTCTATGTAAGTCCTAGTGAGTGATCTATTGCTTGCAATAAAATCCTCAAATAGCTTCCCCTGCAGCTGATGTTAAAGAATCTTTTCAGAACAGGTAATTTGCTGGTAACTCACTGAAAAAAAAATCTCATTATTGTTTACCTACAGAATAAGTTTTCCCTTGAGACTTTTTCCCCAAGGATTTGTTCAGCTTGGTGCTAATGTCACTTTCAAATAGCATATGAAGGTCAGTCTTATTAGAAAGATTTTGTTTCATTCTGCTAGTTAATGTTTTATAGGCTGACAATCAACAGGCAATCAGTCTATGAGATACTTTTTTGAGTAATGAAGAATGTCTTAGTGTCGAGGTTCCCAGTTTTAATAAGATAGGCAGATCCTTTGCTTTTTATCCTAAAGACCAACCAAACCTGTTACGTTAATCAACCCAGTTTGAAGCTATGAGATTTATCTACCTGATTGATAAAAGGTTTTAAGCTTTCAGAACTATGTTTTGAAAAAAAAATAATGGAAGAGCTGTATCCATTTACTGGATGATTATTCTGCATCAAAAGCATCTCTGTGTCCATAGAAAGGGGTCTTTTGCATTCCTGCCTGAAGCTAAACTGAGACTAGGCAGTTAATTCAAAGTGCAACAGAATCTCTCTTAAAAACTCCTCAGCCTGATTAAACAATAGAGTTTATAGGGTGGAAGAGACATACTTATTAAAATAATTTCTGTTTCTCAAAGTTCAGATTGAGTTTAAAAGTAGTTTGTGAGTAGCAGAGAAACAGTGAGAAGTGGGGATGTTGTCAGGTATTCTGGACAGATGGATAAAACTTCTGTTTATCCATATCTGACAACTGGAAAGCTTTCATGAGCAATCCCAATATTTCCTGTGTCAAAAGCAGTGAAAGACCCCAGTATTTCCTACGTTAGAAGCAAAGAGAGGAGTTGTACCAGTCTATCACCTACTCCCTCCCTGGTATCTCTCTAGGCAGAGGTTCCCATCCAATATTTCCCAGACTCTGCAGAACTCAAAGTAATTCAGATAATAATATAAGTTTGAAACTCTATAATCAGGAGAGAACAACAGTCATCATGATCCTGTTAAAGGGGATGTGAACAATCCTGTACTTGCCTGGAAGGAAGTCAAGGAGGGACTTAATAGTGCCACAGCTTCCAGAGCTGAAGAAAATCATTAACCACACCAGGGTCCTAGTTTGCCTGACTCCTCAGCATTTCAACAAGACCAATAATTGTTACCCAGGCTGAAACACTACACAGGAATAGATGTGTCCTGTTAGATGTGTAAGTGTATGTGAGAAAAAAATGCTCTTCAGGCACACCTATCTGCTGAGATATCTGCAACATTTGTTACATATTTCAGCTAGTCTTTCTAGTGATATTTTTTTAATTATAAGCATTCAAAAGTCCATGAAGTGCCTGTGATTGCACCACAGTTAGGAAAGACTGAAGCTTCCCCTATTTCACATACCTGAGTCAGTTTTTTAGGGGTGTGGAGGCTGAAGGGGGTCTCTGTGAGGAAAGGCTGGTACTTCTCTCTGCTGGATGCAGCTGGAGCCAATCCACTCAGTGCAGGGCACAGCTGAGCCATGCCCAAGGTGGGGGCAATTCAGGGAAAATACACATAAGAAAGGAGTGAGGGGAAACCTCATTGTCGTCATGGGCATTGTCATCATTGTCACAGGAAAGATGTTGCAGCATCAGGAAAGATGTTGCTTTAATGTTTGTCTTTTTGTTTCACTCTACTCATGTCACTAATTAAATATTTATTTTTATTCGTAACAGATTAAGTTCTTTTTCCCCAGGTAGAATCTGTTTTGCCAGTGGTGTTACTCATAGGAGATCTTCCTGTCTTTCTCTCTACATGAAACTTTCTCTCCACATGGACCTTTCTCATTCCTATTTCCCCTCTTTCTCACCTTTGTCCCACTGAGGCTGTGTGAGAGAAATACCACATGGGTGGTATTTTGGCTGCTGACTAAAGCTAGTCTGCCACAAATGGCAGAGACTCAGGTTATTTTCCAAAATCTAGTCTGGACACATTTCAAAAAATGTTACCACATGCATGCCTATGCAAGGCATTGAATTGTATGCAGCATATCAATACAAAGCTTGTTTGGTTCTGACTCCCTTTTTTGTACAGAGGTGGGAAAAAGTCACACTATTAAAACACTGCCTGAATTGTTTTTTTCCTGTTTTTCAAGACATTCTGAATTTTTGGTACATTCTGAAATGAATGTCCTTGCCCCTTATCTACCTCAGGGACACAGGAGATCTCAGGATCCCCCCATATTTACCCACCTGCTCTCCATTTTCCCCTCTATCAGAGCTGTGCACCTTGTACTCCACTCATCCCATTCCCTTGGGAACAGACCAGTTGTTGGTCACAAGCTCTATGGAGTATACTCTAAGAGCCCCATGAAGTACACTTTGAAAACTGCTTTAGCAAAACCCACATATAGGAAAAAATTCTAAACATTTCTTCAGCAAGGTGCTCATTATGTGTGGAGCTTTCTTTTTTCCCCCCTATGTTTTATCTTAATAGAAATAATCATTATGGTTTTTATCTTAATAAATGGATTGAATAAAATCCCCCCAGAAGGTTTTACCAAGTTGCAATGCTTCCTTCCAAGCTAGCAGCATCACTTCCAAATGCACAGGTTGTTCCTTTCTTGGATACTTAACTCTATAAATAAGAGGATTAGATTCCGTTTTCTCATTTCTCTGCTCATACATACACTTACCTATAATTGAGATCTCTTACTTTACATCTCCTCACTAAAAAATTAGGTCGGTGAGTATCTGGGAGATAGGATGAGAGAGTTTTAAAGTGCTTGATACTTGTCAAATTCTAGATGTAAATTAGACTCTGTAATTAAAAAAAAAAAATCATTTAAATACCATTGGAATAAAAAGTATTAGCACAATCTAATTTGTATATGCAGCCATGTAAATTCAAATAAAGTAATGAATACCAGTTCTGCTTCATCTGAGGTATTCTTATTTTTTTTCCTTAGAAAATAATCTTAAAGAAGCACAAGGTATTCTATATTCACAACTTTTGATGAGAAGCAGATTTTAGTAAATAATACAATTTATAGGTAATGCTATCTTTAAAATCTGATTTCTTGGGAGGTGTACAATGTTTCTATTTCTTGTTTGATAAATCTAACTGCAACTAAATTACTCTGCAAATTTATATGCAGGAACTGCAGTCACTAATTGGAAGCTGAAAGCACCAGACACTCCACTAGCCCTAGCCTATTTCTGTACCAAGTAATAGGATTATTGAAAACTCTGTCCTTATATATTGTGTTCAAGGAGAAAAGTGCTGAAAAAGTCAAAGGTTTAATTTAGGCACCATTAGAAATATACTGTAATTCATGGACTATTCTGTGCTTATAGGCAAAATGAGCTACTCAGCAGGGAGCAGGAAAGAGTGCACACAGAAAAAAAAATAAATTAGAATGGCCTTTACATTCATCACTGTATAGCATGTACTTTGCATTACTGCTTATATACATTTTGGTTCATAAAATTCAACAGTATAAAGTGCATATAAAGCATGCATAGTGTTTTCAATTCAGATTACTAGAACAGACCTCTTAATGGAAAGGTACTAATATGAGCTATTTCCTTCATGTATGACCCTGAAATAAGATAGTTCATCAATTACTTCCAGCTAAATCTACCAGTTGAGAAAAGTAATAGAATCTTAGAGGTCAAAAATATTGGTTGTTGTAAATGCCTGGTTCACTTCCTAACAAGACAGGTTAAAGTTTCACCAAACTAGAGCATTACTTTAAATAAGAGATCCTGTGCAGTCATCTATCCCACGACTTTAATTGACAGATATTATCGCCGGCCGGGGGCTATGTACAAACCACGAACGGGACAGGACTGCTGTGGAATGTGCCTTGAGCTGTTTTATTTTTCAGCATCAGTCTCATTACATGGTTAAGACAATGGGAAGATGCCAGCAGCTCACATCCCAAGCAGCAGACAAAGAACTTAATGTTACAACTAACTTTATAACTTTTTTGACCAATCACACAAAGCAGAAGCATATTGACAGTGATTCCATCCAACCACTATAAGCACACGTACCTTTGGTTAAAACAATGCTTGCTTATTTCAAATACAATGCCTGCTTGTAAGCCTTAAAACAATGCACAGAGCTCCATTATTAAACTTCAAACTTCCTAATATCTTGCTAGATAAACTTTTCTGCAGTTTAGGAAGTTATCCTAGACAAGCGTTAATACACAGACCATTGTTCTACTTGTCCTTGCTTTTCTACTTTTTAAATAATTTTTCTGCTGACCTATCTCACGGCTACTGCTTAGCTCTAATCACAGTTCTGTTGTCTCTGAGGCCTTCCTTTTGCAGCTTTCCCAAAACCCTCTGATTTTGTGGATTCCCACAGATATTTACAAAGAAGCCTGTTTGAACCATAGCTTTTGTATTACTCACTCCTAGCAAAATGTAGGAAGGCTTCATTAGTTCTCATATGGAGGAAAATACATAGTTTTGTATATATGCACAACTTCCTTCTGCTCACTGTAAAGGATTTGAAAACTCAGTGAAAATCTATTTAATAAGATCCCACAGTGTTGTCAGTGTGGCTGTTTGTACTTTCAATGTCCTTCTTTCCATTGTATTTCATGTGCATATATATCAAAAGCTTTGCTTTCAGGAATATTAATCATAGAATACCCCACACCCCACCACCAGGTTGTGGTGATTAAGATTATGCTCTTCCCCATCAAAACAATTTTTTCTTTTTTACTTTTTCTTTTTTTCTTTTCTTTCTTTTTTCCCCTTTTTTTAATCTTATTGCTCAAATTTAAAATTGGGTGTGTATCATCCTTTGCAAAACATGAGGATTCAAACAAGATGGCATTAGAATTCTAATTTTGCTCAATTTAATTCCAACAAAGTATTTCTGCAGGCATTACTTTCTTTGCAGCATCACAGTATCATAGACTCCTTGGTTTAAAGATAAATTCTTCAAGGACAATGCAAATATGATTTTATAACTTTATATTAAAAATAACTTATTCACAGTATAAAGCACAATTTTCATTTCTGATTGATTTATATAATGTAAGCTATACCATTCCAATTATTTCTTTGGCTTTAGCCAAGTTTTTTATCTGAGGATGATTTTAAACTCAATATTTTAAATAAGATAGACCATTAACAACATTTAATATTGACAAGTTACATAGTTATGCATTTTTTAAACAGAGGAGAAGATTAGTAGAAAAGGCCCAGACACTTGATATATTAATGGATAAAGAGACATCCTTGAATTTTTTTCAACCCAAGAGGTTGAAAATTAAATTAAAATTAGATGATTTGTGGAAACTAACTTAAATAGGATCCTGCATAAGTGAAATTACAGTACCTGAGAATATCCTGCATTTACAGTTCAGAAATGTAAATGTTACAGAATTCTTCCTGATCAAAACACAAGTTAGTTTTATTATACAGAGTTCCAAGGTAGGCAAATCACTGAGATTCATTCTTATTTTCATAATCATGAAAATTTGACTTACTTTGGTTGTCTAGGTCATACCTGAAGAGAAAATTTATCTGGACAGGCTATGAGGTAGTCTATTTTTGTGAGATAAAATTAAACAGTTTCTTCTTTCACCTTCCTAAATGGGACATTTATTTACCTGCAATGATGTCTAAGGATTTTTTGGTTTGTACTTATATTTTTATATATTTGTAGCTTTGTAAATTTTTAATATATACCTATCTAGCATTTTCTTACACTTTAGAATAGTAGATTACCCTTTCTTACACTTTATGTCACCTTCTTGAAATGTTGTTTAGTCTTATTTTCAAGAAAAGAATTTCTAACAAGGACACCCTATTTTGCACCAGCACCTGTGAGACATAACAAAACATAGGGCTAAGCACCCTTGGAGAGACTTGGGGCAGGGTGGGTTACCAGGCATCTGGTCTCCTACTGGACGTGCTTGCTAGATATGGTAACTAATTAAACTTATAAAATTTGTGAAAATCTGATGCCAGATGTGGGCATAACTATATTTTGGGCACATGAAAGTCTTCACTAAAGAACTGCTCTTTATGTTACCACTTCAATGCCATTTGGAAGGTTTGTCTTTCAATTCTAGGCAACAGTAGCATCATGATGAAACATGTTAAAGATTTCAAACACATTCTGAAACCCTGGACTTTTCTGAGGGGTGAGATGACCTCAACCTTTAGAAAAAGAGGCAGAGAAAAAGTTTGACCATGTGCTGTTTTCTCTTACCTTCCATGTTGACCCCATGCATTCCATTTCCCTTTTACAGGTGATCCAGCATATCAATTCTTCTGAATAAGAGCTCAGGGAGCCATAGCACATGGTCAGATCTAAATGCAACAGCTTGAGCCTATACATTACCCACAAGGAAGATAGCACTGAGACAACACAGGCAAAATTCAGCTTTGTTTGCTCGGTTCCTGCCATTACCCCTGGCCATTGTGTGTATCTTACCTCACCATTTAAAATATTTCATAATGTAGCTATGTTATGGAGTGGTCTCTGCAATCCCCCAGAACATTCACTAGCTGTATATTCATCAAGAAACTCAATTTTTGTGCCAAGTGTTGCAATCAGTTCCTCCCATGTGGTTTCTTTCATGATAAATGCTAAGGGTTACTCTTGATTTAGCGCCTTCTAGTTGTAAATAAATGGTTCTATTGGCTTTTTGGATCTTTAAATCATGTGAATAGTTGCTGAGATGATTAGCACTATTATTTGAAGAAGGGGATGCAATTTACTTCCCTTTTATAGGAACATTTATCATGGTCTCCAGACGAGAAATGTTTATTTAAATAGCACAAATAAAGAAAAAGTAGAAAAATTAGTTATTAAAATAAGAAAGATTCTTTTCAGGACACACAAAATGAGCACATTACTTGAAATTGAATAAAAGAGCAAGATAAGGCAGGTGGAAAAAAATTAATGAAAATTTTAAAGTTGGATGAAAAAAGTGAATGATTTTTCATAAGCATGTAGCAAAGCTGATAGGCCAAATGCAGGATTCATTCTAGGTCAAAAAGAAAAAAAAGTGTCTTGATTTGGTCAGTAATGAAAACTATATTGGTGGTACAAGAAGATGGAGATGGCCTTTCTGAAACAGCTTACAATAATAGAGTTTACAACAAGAGAGATTAATCAGCAGCTCTCTTTTGCTGCATCATGCACTTCAAAGTGAATGCTTTTCCCACTTTGTTTTGTCAAACATTACTGTAAAAGTTCTAGGGGATTTTGGGAAATCTTTTTGCAGTAAAATATATTGGACAGATGAGAAAAAGGCTGAAATGAGTTTTACTAAGACAAGGAATTGACCACTGAGGAAACGTTGTAAGTAAATTATGCCTTTATTTTGGTTTTCCTTAGATAATTTTATAGAGGCCTGAACAAGTGGTGATAAATGAAGTAAACATATTTCAAAGAAATTCAAACCAATTCCATCAACATTTATTGACAGAAGTGGTCCTACTAGTATCTGACAACTGTTGTATGAACAAGCACTTCAAGTATTCAGAACACTGATGCACTGGGCCCCACTGAACAGAAAATAAGCATATTTCATTTATACTTTACTGATGAATGAGTTTTTTTTGTTTTTTCCATTATGAGAGGTACAAGCCTAAATGAAAAGAAAATTAAGATTTGGAAGAGGAAACATTAGGATACTATCTCACAAATATTTGTAATCTTTCTGAACAGAAGCTATCTCTCACTTCATGTTTTTTTCACACTTAATGTCAAATTTTATTGTGTTTTTTACTACATAATGCACATGGTCCTGACTGAATAATTTTTCTCTTTCTCTTATTTTTTACCTTTTTAAAGGGTGATTCATTCCAGAGATTAATAAACTATCTTAAAATGGGATTAACCTCTTTTTGAAAGTGCCTCTCCCTCCTACAACAAGTGCCTCTCTCCTCCTACAACACGACTGTACCAACAGTCATGTTTTAGTAGCTCTTGGTTCCTGGGATGAATACAATTGATAGAGTCAGGCATATTTTCTACTTGCTCCTGCTAAATTAATATGCCAGCAATGGCCCCACCCTCAAGAAACCAGTCTATTTTGGGGGAATTTTTAGAACTGTAATATCATTGCACTTTCCTAACTTTCAAGGTCCACATTGTCACAGTTCTAGAAGCAATGCTGGAATCCTGGGTGGACACATACAATTAACTTATACTAATGCTATTAGTGTTATTAGCTCATTAGCATACTTATGTTTTATGAAGGCATGCTATGTCTGTTAGGATGTATGGCAATAAGTTCAGAAAAACTAAAGTAACTACACTGCCTTCTCTGCCTTCTCTACTAGCTGACTTATGGTTTGCTACATAATGCTTCTTGGGGCTTATACTATGAGAGGGTAATATGTTCTCATCACCTTCAACTGACACTTCTGTCAGAGTCCAGAATTATAAAAGAAGCAGTTTTCTGTCTGCTCTTTTCAAAGTGCTCCTTTGAGGCCAAAACACAAGAACACAATTTGGTTAGAAAGTCGAGATGAGAATGTATACAGTGCAAATCTTGGACTCAAGGCATTCTTACTGAAGCTGTGTGTGTACACATTTATGTGACAAACATATCTTGACACTATTTGTCTTGCTTTTCCTCCAGGCGTATTGGGTTTGCATGGCAAACTCTCAGTAGCAGCAGGGTGGGGGACAAAGGGAGCATTTCAGCAGTGGTTTCTGTGAGAAACTGGAGACCATGGAGAGGGCGGCTGTGCCCCTGCAGCCAATGGACTTCCATGGTGGAGCAGACACCTACAGACCCTGGAGGACCCCATGCTGGAGCAGGTGGATACCCAAAAGAAAGCTATGACTCTGTGGGAAGCAGGTTCCTGTCAGGATCCATGGCCTTGTGGAGAGCAGAGTCCATGCTGGAGCAGGTTTGCTGGACTGGTGACTCCACAAGGGACCCACACTGGAGCAATCTGTTTCTGAAGAACTGCAGCCCTTGGAAAGTACTCATTTTGGAGTAGTTTGTGGAGTACTAGCTCCCATGGGAGGGAGGCCACATTAGAGCAGGGAAAGTATTCTTTCTCCTGAGGAGGAAGCAGTGACAGAAACAGTATGTGACACCCATTCCACATCCCACTGGAATGATGGCAGGAGAGAAGGTAGAGAAATCGGAATAGGGAAGGAGGGGTGAAGGTGTTTTAAGATTAGGTTTAACTTCCCATTATCCTACTCTGATTTTGGTAGGGAAATTCAATTACTTTCCCCAAGGTCAAGTCTGTTTTCTCCATGACTATAGGTGCCGAGTGATCTCCCTGTCCTTACCTCAACACATGAACCTTCTGGTATATTTTCTCTACCCTGCCCAGTTGAGCAGGGGAGTAATAAAAGTGCTTTGGTGGGTCCCTGTCATCCAGTCAGGCCCAGCCTACTTGACAGGCATTAAATTCCTCTTTGGTTTACAACCCTGTTGAACAGAGAAACATGGAATCATTAGGTTGGAAAATACCTCCAAGATGTGAGCCTCCAAGAAACTCACTCAAAAAGGCTCTTAGAAAGGCTTAGAGTCTTTCATGTACTCTGAGTTACAGTCACAGGAGAGATACTGACAAGATATTCTCAAGATGTCAAAACAACAAAAATTACTTTACTGGCAACCTCAGAAAATAAGAAAACTTTAGCAAAAGGTTTAGAACAACATTCAATCAACATGAAACACTTCTCAAAGCATTAACTCAGCCCATTCAACTTAGCAAACGCTAAGCCCATACAATTTTAAGTTACATAAAAATTCTAAAAAGAAGGAATTAGAAGAAAGAGAAAGATAGAATGATAAAAAAATCAAACAAAAGAACAACCAAACATGGCTATCACTTCTGGTTCCAGCAATGTTCAGCTGATAGAAATTCTAAGAGGAGGTAGGGTCAAGACATGTGCTTCCTCCTGTTCTGCTTTAAATACCTGCCTTGGGCCCTTCCCCAGGTGGGACTTGCAGTCATTTGGCCACTTAGGAGCTGGGTTAGAGGCTCCAGAGGTAGGTGTGGAGCATTGCCTCCAGTGTGCCAGGGATTGGCAGCCACTGCAGGGCTGGGATACAGGCTGGGAGAAGGGTGGGATGTAAGGGGCAGTTCATCACCTCACCAGAGCAGACCCAGGCTACTGCTTGCCACACACATGCACATGAAATATTTGGAGTCAGCAATGTCTCCAGGCTCTCACACAAACTCATTGAGTCCAACCTTTGACAGAACACCACCATGCCAGATAAACCACGACAATAAGTGTCACATCCAGTCACTTCCTGAACACCTCCATGGATGATGAATCCAATATTTCCCTAGAAAGCCCATTCCTGTCCTTGGCAACTCTTTCAGTGAAAAAATATTTCCGAATGTCCAACTTACAGCTCCGCTGGCACAGCTTGAGGCCATTTCCTCATTATTCTATTTGTTACCCCATGCTTCCTGCACTGTTTATTTCACTGACTTAAATTCAAATTCTTCACAGTAGGCATTATCTTTCTGTTACATGGTGCTCCCTATGCTCTATTACAATGGGCTCTTGAACTTTGCATCACATTCTAGGACAATATTTGAAAACAGAATACTCTTAATAAATCTCTAAACTCCATTAAAAATGAAATTATGAATGATGGCAAACCAGTTACAATTTCTCTATGGATAAATTAAACAGAATTCGTGTACTTCTCAAAATATGCTAACAAATAACAAAACATGCCACAAACTTGGGACGTTATTAAAGACGTACACATGTCAAAATGGTATGCTCTTTACTCATCAGTGGAAGAAATTTCAGAAGATGTGTTTCTCCTGGGCTGTCTACTCTACAATTACCTAAGCTATGTCCCAGCCTACTCCAGCTCCAAGCCCTACAATGCAATTACTCCAGGAGCACTGTGGGACACCATCAAGAAGCTGGAAAGGATATGGGAAATGTCTTAACAGTGAAAAGATAATGGATGAAAAGGCAGGGTACTCTAATTAAAATGTAGCTAAGAGCTACAAACCGATATTTAAACTCTTGAAATTCTTAGCTTTTGGAAAAAATGAAGCAATGACCCAAAGCAATCTTGAATTGCTGAGAACAAAGACACTGTTATATAATTCAGTTTGTTTCCTCTTTGAGGAAGTAAATACATAAGTGGACTTTTGCTAAGAAATGTTTTCCCTGAATTACTTTTTAATTACGCACTGCAAATATTAAATAGGAGCACAAGACACAATGCAGTAACACAATACAGATAATTGAAGTGCAAAGGAAAAGCTATGAGTTCTATTTTACCACACACAAGCAGGGCACTGGAGGCCTGTAAAACTTCATTATCTGTGTTAGAAAAAAATTCTGAGATGAATATGTGTCATTTAATAGAAACTAAATTCTAGCCATCCACGAAATGCTAAGCAGCATATGCAGGAGACACTTATGTGACTACTGCAAGAAAAAATATGTGTTTACTGGCTGTTAAATTTTGATGCAAACAGCTATGCTAAACTGAGCAAAACTTATTTCAGAATCACCTGCTTAAAGTAAGTCACAAATATGTAACCATATCAATTCTCTCTGCATCATTTTCTGCTTCAACTGATGATGATGAGATTCAAGAACAACTTGTATTGAGAAAAATAGCCTGATATATCAATGTACAGCGAAAGTCAGTACATAGTTAAGCAGATTCTTTGCATACTTTATTTGATGGCATGCTTAATTTTCACTTAGTTACTACAGTTCACTGCAGAATTGGGTATTGTAGACAAGTGATTATTGCATCACATATTCACTATATCATAAATTCCTAAAAGCAATTGTCTTTGATTCTTTGAGTTGAGAGCGTAAAGACAAATTTTTGGTGTAGCTGCTCAGTAAATACTTCAAAGAAAATTTTCTGTACTAATTGTATGGCTGTTCAAGGATAATGTCCAGTGTGTACTCATCTCTGTCAATTTGATTGTTAATTATCCTAGCAATTCTCTGCATTATATTTATTTATATTGTACATAACATGTTTCTTGTGTTTACTAAAATAGAAAACAATGGATTTGTCTTTTTTTACATTTTCATGCACTCACTATCCTTAATTCCTCATTTACACAATTTAAGTTTTCTTTCAGAGGAAAAGATATTAAGAAGTACTTTTCTGGGAGTAGAGAGAAATGTTCATTCTGCCACTGAAGATCAGGAATTCTGGAGGTTAGACATATTCCAGTCTTGAAGACAAGGCAGGAGACCCAAAATTGTCCTCCTCTTGTCCTCATTCCCATCTTTTGCTTTTGCTCTCCTTCTCTAAACATCTTCATTCTTCTGCTTCACAGCATCTGTGTTCTTCCTTTGGCTTGTCCATTCCACAGCTGCTGCCACAAAAGGACGAGGAGGAATGTTATATTCTGGCAGCGGGAAGCATGTGAGAACATCCCTCCTTGGAGAACTGGCTGTCATGTCCTCCTCTTTCCACATCACTATTTCTACCTTTTAGTTTTAAGAAGATTCTCTAGAGTTGCTGAAATGAACCCAGCTGATTGCTAGTTGGAAAGTCTTTGGGAAATTTCTCAGTTTTCAAACTGTGTAACAACTTCTCTTGTGGTTCCCCATACAGATCCAGAGGTGAAGGAGTACCTGTTTCAGGGTCTTACAGAGCTGGAAACATTTTTTTCTTTTGTTGTACAGTATGGAGATAGACTAGGGTGATAGATTCCAGACAGGGTTTTAACAGATCCTGAATATCAACATAATCTGACCTTTTCATACAGCTTGAGTTTAAAGATCCATGGGGCTCTCTTACTGCAGGCAGCATCTATAATGCAACAAGCTGAAAAGAAATTTTGGGGTTTTTAATGAGATTTGTTAACAATGGGACCTTTCTCTGTAGCTTACTGATTATAGTCTGTTTCATTATCTCTGAGTCCTCATCAAAGATAAGATGAAGTGAGGTGGGAGTTTATCTGAGCCATACAACAAAAAAATATCTTTCCAGGCAAACCAAAGTCAAGGTCTTTTCTCCTCAGTTGCATATGTTACTTCTCCAGCACAAAACATACTTTCTGTACAGACACAACTGACTTGCAGATGTACATCCCAACATTTAAAATAAAGAAAACTAGAAGTCAGGCCAAAAATGTGGGGATGATAAGTCTCAGGTGGTACGGAGATTTTTGCCATCTGCTTCTCAAAAGTGTTAAAAATATCCAATAATTTTCTCTGATTTTTTAAAAATTATTTTCTTAAATATCGAGAGAATCTAAATGGGGAAGATGACTGTCATTATTCATTAAGCATTTTGTGAGACACACCTAAATGTTTGAATTACATAGTCAAATCTCTATCATTTATATTGTAGGCATGCTTGTCATCTGTATTTATGTTATTACCAGAATTTCTTTACCCTTTGTAATCTACAAAGCATTTAACCTTCAAAAATTACCAGAATTTCTTTACCCTTTGTAATCTACAAAGCATTTAATCTTCAAAAATTCCTGATGGCAGGGTAGTAGTATTAGTATTCCCTTCATATAGAAGCAGCAGCAGGAGTGGTAATAGCTGCACTGTTTTAGTAGTATTGTATAGTGCAGTAGGAGTACTGCTTGGTATAGTAGTGTTAGTATTATATATGTGTTTGGGCAGACATGTGGTAAAGACCAATATTCTATAAATATTGAAGAATATACTGAAGTAACTAGGTGTCTAGAGGGCTCTTCAAATTTCAAATTATTTGAGCTTTTGAGTTTTTTCTTATTTGCATCTTTATCCATCCATATAATTTTACTGTTCCCACAACAAACATTCAAAAGGCTTTATTTACATTGCATTCAAATATTTTTAACTGTTCTAGCAGGTGCAGAATTCTTTCTCCATGTCCCAGATGAAAAAGGAAAACTCATGGTCAAATTTAGCAGAAAATATTGCAGATTGTGCAACTCTGCAAATGATTTAAATTTCTTAAGTCTATGGTGTTTGTTGATTCTGACTGTATGCAGCCACAACACCCAAATGCAGTATGGAATTTTCTTTGACTAAGTTCAAACATTGAGCTATTGAAATCTACCTGTTCTCTCTGTCCATATTAAAGATGTAATATGTATAATTTTAAATAGGTAATGCCTACAGTATTTTTTGCTAGTTTTACAACATTATTACACCAAAATATTCTTTGTCTTACTGTTAAGGGATAAGAGAGGTAACAAACCTGTAGGGGGATAACACCTGGATGTCTGTGGTAAAGTGGTACAACAAAAAGAAAACTCTTAATTTCCACATCTCAGAACAACTGTTCCTCTTCATTAAAATGGTGAAGTAATATAATAACTCATGTGATTACACTCTTTCATAATTTCAGAAGTTTTTAGAATTACTACTTAATGGGACATTATAATACACAAAATGGCAGGCTATTGTAAGGGGCCGTAATAAGTAGAAATATCACATCAAAATAGTGTATGTGGGATTTTTTTTCTTATATTTTAAATACACAATTTAAAACTGTCTCCTTTATATCACTCCATCTACACCAAGGTCTATTTTCCTCTAATTATACACAAAGTAATAGTATATTATAATTTAAAAATCAGACCTGTTTTTCCTCAAAACAAATTTAGAGGTGGATGAGAACTGATACACAGTTTCCTTCAAATGACCACCATTAGGTAAAATTTTTTTTTTTGCAGCTGACTATACCACTGAGGGCCATAGTAGCAAGCAGGTAGATTAGATAAGAGATTATTTGGTTTTAAGTTTGTCCCGTGACAGATAATCAGCATTATCTAGTGCTTACTGGATGATTTATGAGATAAGAAACTATACCCTGCATCATTTAGATGGCTAAATGCTTGTTAGACAACCAGGCAGCGAAGTATTCCAGTGTTCCTACATTTCTGGATTAGGATAAAGGTTAGTTCAAGGATACTTATGGTGATGTTCAGGGTGGTTATGGTGCTTCATGTGAGGCCTTATCTCTTAAATCACTGGATTCTTGTTATTATCTAGAGTCCCAATAACTGTCATTACTGATTTGTACTGAAATAAAACACACTTCTAAATACTATCTCTTAAGCAATTTGCAGCCTTTTAATTAACCTTTTACATATTCTTTGAATTAAAATATCTCAGGCTTTCAGAACTTCCTTGAGCAGGTAGGGTATACCTCAGCCTGTTAGAAAAGAGAACTCAGAACAATTTTTCAATTATTTCCAACAGAAAACAGTTTAACAGTTTTTGATTCTAAACTTCTCATTTTGAAAGAACAAAAGCCTAGATTTTATTTAAATTATAATGATGCTTTGAGGTAGAGCCTTCATCTCCCAAAACTGTATGAACATATGAGAGTGTCTAACAGGGACAATATTTGGCGAAAGTCAAAATAAGAACACAGGCTAAAAGAAAAGGCTTTATCACTTGAACAAGGGGCTGAAAAGAGTGGCTTCTCTTCTCCATGAAAGAAAACCTGGATCAAATGGAGTCCAAGAAACAGGACTAGAGGCATGGTGCCAAGCAGCAGGACAGCAGAACAAGAAGCAATGAGCAGAAACTGATGCACAGGAAGTTCCACATGAACATGAGGACACATCTCCTGTGTGGTCAACTGAGCACATGAACAGACTGCACAGAGAGGCTTTGGAGTCTCCCTCACTGAGAATATTAAAAACTGTCTAGATGCAATTCTGTGCAATGTGAAATAAATAGGGAAGAGATCTTTCTCCTTTTTAATGCCTTTATTCAAAATCAGCTCGGGTGGGAAGAATCGACGGGCTGCATTCACACCGCCACTGCTCCCAGGAATGGCACGGAGGAGGAGGAAAAGTGCAGCTTTGTCTGCTGGTCTGCAGGCAGAGATGGGGGTTCCATCCTCACGAGAGCACCAGGAGATTCCCACTTTTTTGGTTTGACATTCAGGGTTCTCTTTCTGGTCGACGTCTTTTTAAGTTAGGGTGAAATGTAAAAAGGGTCTCAGCAGGCATTGGATTCTGTTCCTCACATCTAGACATCACTTCGATCTCTTAATTACGTGTTGGCTCATTGTTTTTAGGGGTTTTTGTTAGGTTTGGCGAAATATTTTCTCATTTGCATGTTAGTCCTGTAGTCCCCTCTCCTTCACCATCTGGGAAGCGGGGCTGGGGTGCCATTCTCCAGGCAGCAGCAAGATGGTACAAAAAAGGGGAATTCTCAACAAAAGGGAGTTAAAGTCCGACTATTAACAGGTAATTACAACATGAAACTCTCAACAACAAACAGAACTCCCCCCTGGCAGCAGCTGGCCCATCCTGTGAACTCTGCAACCTATAAAAAAAATGGGTAACTTCCCTACTCATAATACAATGTGCTCTAGGACAGCCCTGCTTGAGCAGGAGGTTGGATTAGATGACCCAGTGGTATTCCTTCCAATCTTACACATTCTGTGATTCTGTGATTCCAATGTAAATGCTTCCCAAAATGGTGTGCAGCACTTACACTCTATCCCTGTCTCCTGCCGAAGGCTAACAGCCTTGAAGCAGAAATGAAATGGAGCTTTTGTTCAGACAGCCACCAGCATGAATCAGCTTCCCAGTCTTCAATAACCTAGGAAAACAGTCTGCCTGGTCTAGATACAAGCGTAGTTGTATTTCCTATACAGTCACCTGCTGCATACTTGCCAAGGGGTTTTACGAAGCGCAGTTCAGCTCAAAATGAATATTGATAAATGACCGCAGGAAATGATGGGCTGCCAAAATCAAAAATCTACATATATCTTTTCCAGATGGTTGTGATATGTTTTATTTAAATATTATGCCACTGATTAGGTGTGAATAAGTTATTTTCTATTGAAGTGATCTTTTAAAAGAGTTCCCATGTACTTTACTAGCTTTTCTACTAACAGTGTTGCTCAGTGCAGGGGAATGAAAGTGGTAGTGAAGGGGAATATTTTTCTCAGCATACTCCAAGTCAGTCTATTCTGACAGGCAGCAAGAGCAGGTAGTGATTTGAGACTGAAGTCATATCAGACTTCAGGCTTTAGAGTGTATGAGAAAATGCCTTCTTTGAGTCTTATCACTGTCTATTCATCTCTCTGAGCTATTTTTCGAGATACTGTGAAAGCAGTTTGTTCTCCTTCTGTGAACTGTGTTAAATATACTCTATGGGTTTACTCTGATAGTATATTTATAGAGATGCTCACTGTTTCATTTTAACACTAATCTACTAAGATATTGGTTTTACATGGTTCCGTGAAAAACATGGTGGAGTCATGGTCGTTATGGAATAATGCACTAGCAAAACTTATCTTCTAACTAGCTCTCCTTTCTCCTAAAAGAAGGTATTGAACACAGTGCTTATTTTCTTTGACTATACAAACTTCATATCCATAATTCACTGAGTTCAAATTTCAGCCACTATTGTTCAAATGTGAAAAAATTAAATAACAAGCTCCCCAAATTAATTTTGTAGTTATATTTAGGGGCCAGTAATTGTTTCATAAGATTGATTTGTGTAATTTAACACTACTAATGAAATTTTATTTTAACTGTGATTTTTAAGTTTTGATCAATGTGTAGCAAAGTTTCTATTTTATGCATATAACATGACCAATGAAAATGATTAATTTGTTTCATCCTAAGAATAAGAGTATTCTCACAATATTCAAAGTCTCTATGATTGGTGAGTAGTCTTACCAATTTAAAAGATCCAAAATTTTCAATCACATAAGCATAAACTACTAAACTGTTAATAAAAATAAGATCTTCTTTAAAAGAATATTCTGTTGTAGCCATGTATCTGTCATGGCAGTTGAGGTTAAATACCCACAAAATTTCACAGCAAGTATAGGTTGATCTTAAAACCATGACAACAGTGTGCCAGAGGAAGTGAAGAGACCCGGCAAACAGAGTACTATAAATCCTTATTTTGTTGACAAAAAATTGTTCTGCATAGAATGAAGCAGAAACTCCAACAGAGAATAAGGTTAAGAAATAACTTGGTGGTACCTGATAGGATGGAAATATAACCTCAAGTTATCTTAGATAATTATATTGCTAAAAAACACACCCCCACAGAAATTTGTATATGTAGATAATAGTATAATGAACTGTGCCAAGACCGCCACATGCGCATTAGGAATTTTATTATATAAGTATGAGTGACTAATCACCTGTTTCAGCACCATTCTTTCTTTGTTATCTCTTTGCATAAAAATCTCTGCTTGTTTCCTAAAAGATATCAGCTGTGTTTGGTGCTTGGCCTCCTATTCTGCAGAACTGTAATAAAATCAACTATCTCAACTCAGTATGTTGATTGGCTCTTGCATACTGGGTAAAAGAACTCATATTTGGGACAACATGTGTAGTATTTGAAATTACTCTACTGATCTGCAAGGTGTGTGACAATGACTCACATTCACCCACATACCTTGATGAAAGGTAAATTCATCATCCTCCCCACTAAACTCCCCCATTTCCTACCATTCCTGTGTACCCTGCTCAGTGACAAAAGCGCTCTTACCCCATTTGCAAAACATGCATGTTTTTGTTTCCCTTTCCATCCTTCTTTCATTAGTCTGATTACAAATTCTAAATGGTCATCAGCATTTATGCTTTCAGAAGTTTAAGTTCCTCTCCCAGCTTTCCCACCTTTCCTGACTCTGTATTACTTTGATCCTATTCTCCCAGGGTTGGAGGCATCCACATGGTACAACTACAGCAGCAACCCATTCTCTCCAAACCAAGTCTGCCAGAGACACAAACAGGAAAAAGAAACACTGGACAGCAGTCTTTGCTTCTTCCAATACAAAAGTAACATGTAGGGCTACCTCGCACTTGGAAACAACTTGTTGTCCCCTCCTAGGTACACTAAAAGGTATAAGTAGGTATATCTACTTTCAGCCCTGTTCTTTTTGGCAGCTTTCATCCACAAAGTTTTGCAGCTAGGGGAGGAACAGTGGGATAAGACCTCTAGAGCTGAAATGGACCTGTGCCTGTGCTGCCAGACAGGACATCTGCTTAGACAGGTGTGAATATGTCCATTGATTCTGAGTGAGTTCTGACTTCTTTTTTAACTGCTCAGGTCTTTCTAGAAAGCCAGATCATTTCATGTGATGAAAAGTTAGTCAGCTAGGTAGCATAAGCATTAAATCAGAGATCAAATTTGTCACATTCAGTTCCATTTAGATGAGTAAGTAAGCATCAAATGTGGATCACAAAATATTATAAATTATAAAAGCAAGGTAAACACTTTAAATCTCAATTCATTCGGCTGATGAATTAAGGACTCATTAATGGCAATGAGTCACTTTTTAATAAAATCTATCAGCAGAACATGAAAAAGCCCCTGTGGTTGTCATGGTATTTAATATAAAATGTATGGCAAGATAAATGGCTGAATTTTAATGAATAGCTCCCACTCTATAAAGGCAGATATTTAGACTCTAAAGCCACGTAGCACACCCAGTAAATTGTGTGGATACCAGGCTTTGCAACTGGAATTATAATTAGTCTGTCTGCAACACCATGTGTAAAACAATTCCTTCTCAGACCATGCAGAGATTCTGTTGGGGCAGCAAAGAAATTTCATAAATAACAGCAAGAATGACAGCCACAATATGGGGATATCTTTTTAACAAAAAAAAACCAAAACCAAAACAACCAACCAAACAAACAGAAAGAACAAACCAACAACAACAGATGCTAATCATTAAGTAAAATCTTAAAATAGAAACATCTCAAAAATGAAAAAAAAACAAAAACCAATGAGGTAGATGTTTTCTTAGGCAAGAAAAGGTATCAGGCTCTTCCTAGAAATCCAGTGGAAATTTGTTCCTGACTCACAGGGATTATAAGAGTTTTGTGAGTTGTCTTTGTGACAAGCAGCAAAGAACAGAGTAACTGGCAAGTTATGTTTATTTATTAGTTTTCCATTCTTTCAGTTAGCACTACTAAGAATCTTGCTTAAAACTCTTAAGGGATGCAAAATGTTATCTGTTCACTAAATTATGCTGTCTATTTTATTTGCCTCTTCTTTGTGATTATAAATACTGCTTTCTATTACCTGAATGACATATCACTCATAAAAGAAACTATGATAGCCACACAGTACTTTGCACAGTGAATGATTCCATCCTGGCACAAAGTAGAAATTCCTGAGTTTTGTTAAAAGTGAGCAGACACAAGGATCTCACAAGAATGGAGAGGATCTCACATTGCTCAGGACAATGGGGCATACAGGCATGCTTAAGAAGAAATGTGTATCTGAACAGGTTTCATTAGAAGTGGTGTAACAGGACTAAAACTGGGTCAAAGCCAACTTCCTCATATAATTCTTAGGTGAATAAAGAATGAAAATGTAAATATTTTTGCTTATAGGAGCAGTGATTCATTAGAATTATAAACAAATTCTGAAAGATCAGTTTTTAAAGCCAGAAAATACATGATTCTGTAGGAAATTTAGGTAAAAATAGAGAACTTGGAAGAGGGTCTGCTCACTGAGGTGTGCATTGTTTTCTGTGCTAGAAATTTATTTTAAACTCAGCCTGTGCATCCAAGTTTAGAAATATTTCAGGGGATACCTGTTGTGTTTACACAAAGTTTGCCCAGGACTCAAGCTCTGGCCCCAGGACCAGGCAGGTGCATTGGCTTGTTCTCAGCTCTGTTTGCCTGACCAATGATTTATTCTCTCTGTGCACTGGGGTGGGACACCAAGATGACAGACTACAAGTGATAGAAATAAAACCAGGAACTGCAACACTGACTTGTTTGGGAATCATTACTTGTAAAGTGCCTTAGTATAAGTGCTAGAATACAAAAGAGGCAGAAAGAAGAAGATTCCAGTATCTCTTTATCATATTTAAATACAAGTAAAATGGTGGGGCAGTTAATGTGAAGATTTTTTTGAGAATTTGTAAAACTAGAAATTACATAATTTGATTAAGTATATTGATTTAAAATTAGACTTTAGAAACACAGTACACATATTGATTTTCAAGATCTGTGCTCAACAAAAAATTCTGGGACTCATAAAGAAGGCTGAAACTGCTCCCCTCCCACTCCATAGTCTTTTCTCCCCAGAAATCTGATTTTTCATTTGGATTTCTTTTTCAACCAGGTTCCCTGGGTAACTTTCAGACATCAGGGAAAAATAAATTATATGGAAAGGAATGATACACCCTCTAGCATCTGATTTCACTGTCTGTTTAAGACATTCATGCAAGTGTTCAGAAATACCTTTATATGCACATATTGTATTCAATCATACAGTAAAAGAGTAACAAATCTGCTTTGTTGCAGACTCTTTGATCAGCTTCTGTTACAGAAAGGGTCATGCCATTACTTGTTTGTCAGGAGTTCTAATATTGTTAAAAAGAGTCAATTTGCAAAAGTAAAGATTCAATAAAAATATAACTTAGGTTACATTAAGACATGTCTAGATGTTATGGTTTCCCCTAAAGTCAATCATAAATATTCTAGTGCTGGTTATAGGCAGAAGTTAACAGTTAACTGTTTTGTAACCATCCTAACTTATAGTTAATTTTTTCAGAAGGCAGACTAAAACCTGTGCTATAATAAAGTTTTGGGCCTACAACATAAAGGTCTGATGCCATAAATAAATTTGGACTTAATAATACTGCACAATAGTTTAAATACACAAGCAGACACACACTTGTAGCTAAAAGCTTACATCAATACTATGTCTTTCCTCTATTGCTTGACAAAAAATGATTAAAATTAAATATCTCTGTATTTTACCCTATTCTGGATAGTCCTCTTTACTTTGATTGGAATACAAACTGAGGACATCATTAGTGAGGGCCTGTTAAATTAGTTAAATTTATATTAGCATTAGACTTTAGAACTGCTAGTGACTCGCGATTTCAGGAGAAAGAGACTGGACAATAAAAGATTTATTTAGTCTGTCATTTTCTGAAAAAAATGTTGTTTCAAAGTAGTCAAACAAAATTTAATGCTTCTCTAAACTGTGTGAGATAAGGACTTCCTGTGCAAACAACTTTAATTTTCCGTTACTTTATTACACTTCCATTTTTTAATCAGCAACTAAAAAAAAATAATAAATTAGCAAATATATATACATGTATAAGCTATGTTACTATGTTATTCTGTTGCAGTATATAGTAGCCTCACATCTGCTTTCTGTACTCAAACTTTTGTAAAGAAGCCATATGTTTCAGAGCCTTCTTTGAGGAATCCAGCTTATTTTTGGGTGCTGAAATATCAGTTATCACACTTTACACAAACAAAAGAGGCCTGATCTCTGATGGTTAAAGTGGTTGCAAATACTAAGAAAATAATTGTTTATGACACATGAAAGAAGATTACAATGTGTAACCTAAAAATGATGTAATAATCTCCTTTCATCACTATGTAAAGTTTATGACCAAAACTGTGATGTTTTCCTACCCCAGCTTGTGAGTTTCTTCTTTTAATTCTGTGGCTTATTGTTTGCAACTCAAACCATGGGGATATACATTAGTACTCTGATTTCAGGGAAAGCTTTGGGATAGAGGGGTGGGTCCAGGCTGAGTCTTCCCACCTTTGAGAAAACTTTTACTCCATCCACATGCCAGAACAGTTTTTTTCTTCCAGACTTTTCATTTTTCAGTTTCTTTTTATTACAGAATCACAGAATAGGCTGAGCTGGAAGGGATCCACAAGGTTCATTGAGTTCAACTTCTGACCCTGCACAGGACCATTCCCAAGAATCACACCATGTGCCTGAGTACCCATTTTTCAGCATATCTTTTACTTCTCTTTGAGGAATTCTATTCCTTTGCTCTATTAGATGGTTTAATAGATGGTTTTTATTTTGTTGCCTTTATTTTCTTCTTGTTCCTCTTTCCTTACAAACTTTCTCAAGTGCTCTTGATATTGACCAGTATATAAAACCAGAAAGTTATGTTCAGACAGTAAAACTGGCTATCAGTCAAGTCTTCTGTTAATTTTTATATAATTACATTCTTGAAGAAGCTGCCAGAATATCAGTGTGGTCTGAAGAGCCTTCTGACTGCAGTAGCACAAGTGTGGCACAAAACTGACTCTACTCCTGCTCACTTAAAGCTCTGTATATCTCTGAATAAGTCCAGAAGAGCTCAACTCCCCACATTTTTATGTTAGGATATGAATGGGGTTTGAAAATCACTCGTCAAGAGTATTGAGTCAACTGGCAGCTATGGTAAGCTTTCTCCTTCTTTCTTCTGCCAATTTAAAATGTGATATGGGTAAATCAAGCTTTTTCATGAAGTATCATTCTTTGAAACCTAAGCAAAAAAAGAAAATCTAGCATAATAAAATCTCGTTTGCTGCTAGGTTTAATCTTGTGAATACGTGTTTCATTCAGTCTCTGGAAACTTCTTTATGTGTTGCTGGAGGTTTTTTTTTCCCCAGAATCAATGCATCTAAACACAAGAAACTCCTAGCCTTTTGGCTGAGGCTGTAGTTTTATTTAGCTTTAGTTTGCACAGAAAGAAAGATTTAGTAGTGTAGAGACATAAATCTACAGAATGGAGGACATGACCTATGGGAAACCTACAGGAAGCAGAGATATGGAAGGGTTTCTAAATGATCCATCAACTGAATGGTTAGACAGGTAAAAAGAGACACAGTGAGAGCAGTTGCAGAAGCAAAGGCAGAAAATTATTTCAAGAAAAATAAAAGGCAATTTACAGGTCAAAGATGATGAGGAAATATTGTGAAAGTCTGAGGTTTTGCTAAAATGTCACTAAAGATATTAACAAAAATAGTACCCTTCAATGTAAGGGATAAATTGACCATAAATAAATGGGGAAAACCAGTCTGCATTTAATGAGCTTGAAGTAAAAGGGATTAACAAGGTAGGACAACAAACGAGAATAAATTTAAGATAAAGGTGGGATATCTTTCAAAGAGCAAAGGCTGCCCTTTTTACATTGTTAAATAAAAGATCCAGGGAGCAGCGAGAAATTATGTGGAAAGAAAATGCAAAGGTGAGAGTTGTGTGGAAGAGTTTCAGAGTTAAAGAGAGGTCACAATAACAAGAGCAAAGTTGAGGGGAGAGCTGCTAGAAAGTATGCAGATCAGCAGGGAGAAAGGAGAACTGAATGTCAGGAAGAAGACAATGAGGCAAAAAAGAGAAGAAAGTTGTGCTGCATTTCAATAATATCATCTTGCAAGAAATGGACAGGGTTCTACATGGGGAAAAGAGAGAGGGATGAAGGGAGAGACAGAGAGAGAGGCAGGAAGGGAAGGAGAAGACAGACGAAGGTTTGAAGTCTGAGTCAATGGTGGAGAAAAAACAGATGGAACTAAGGAGTTTTAAAGTAGCTGGAAAATAGTTATTTAGGTAAACAGATGGTAGAACTGAACAGAAAAAGCAGATTTGAAGTGAAAAGAGACAGCCTTCACAAGTACTTAAGAAAATATTCTACTGTGTTGAGGAAAGTGTGAAATATGCAGATTCAATGACATGAGAAAATAGTAGTTAAATGGAGCGGTGGAATTCCAAGGACACACTGATCAGGAACCAGTGTGAGGACAAAAGAGAAAATAAGAGAGATGCTAAACTCAAATGTAATTTCAAAGCTCAACAGAGACTGAAGACAGAGAGAGAAAGGTATTCCATGAGAGTAAAAAAGCATTCTTTAAATGAAGAAAAACATTTTTCAGCTACACATATAAGTCAGTGGTATGGTAGTGTAATGAGACTGGGAATTTTTTGAATTTTAGAACAGGATTTTTGATTCAGGCCTAGAAATTGTATCCCTTTTAATAACTGAACCTTCTACAGAAATCTATTCAACTTCTAAGTGAAATACATGTGGATCAGGGGGTTTTATGTGTTTTATTTTTCAAAACTTCCAGAGAAATTATATAGATCCCTAAACAAAGTATGAAAATCTGTATGACATTATTTAAAAGGTGGATTTTTTTCTTGTTAACTCTTTCAGCTCACGAAAAATCTCAATATATGAGGAAGATGAATGTCTAGATACTTTCTCTTATCTCCTCACAGCTGTAAGCCTTTGTGTCATCATTCTTTCCATGCAGATATGTGTAGCTGAATCCCCCAGGTTATTTTTGCCATGTTTAGTTTCCTTTCATCTATTTAAATTTCCTGATCAATTTATTAGCTGTTCTCAAAAATAGCTAATTATTTTTAGCATCCCAAAAAGGATGCTACCATAGCTCTCTAGTTTTCTTTATTCAAATCAGTTCTCAAAAGCACTTATAATTTTCTCTTAATCTCTTTTTAAAATACGAAATTAAAAGTCTCACATTATTTTTTGACTTCAAGAAATATTTAGAATATCCACAGGCAAAACTTACCACCAGCCTGCTGCCATTTTTCCCCTGAGGAAGCACAAAGCTGGAACATCAGTAAATATTGCCTTTTTGCCTAACCTTTCTGCCTGACCTCATATTGACTTAACAGAATCTTTACCACTGTAAGGGACCAAGAGTTGGTCAGGTCCACAGGAGCAGCAAATGTTTTCACAATGGTAAAGAGTAGAACAATTCCCATTGCTCTGATACAGTTCATTTCCAAAAAACTGTGGTTTCTAATGACATATTCTTTAAGCTGTAAAACTGAGCACTAAAAAAGCCACAATACATATAAGATTTAAATGTTTGAAACACTTCAAAATTAGAGGCAATCTGAATATTCAAACTAGAATAGTTATGCTATAAATTACTCACAAAAAAAACCTTTCATTTCAACAGTGACCTTGGTCCCAATCAAGAATATAAGGAAAAAAAAATCCCAACTCTGGAGAGTTTTTTTAAATGCACACCTCATCAAGTTATCATAATTTAATCATCATTTTCATCAAGCAGTAAAATGTGACCAAAGTACCATGCAAAATTATTAATCACAGCACATATAGAATTTCAATTGCAAACAGTTTAAGATGCATTTATTAAAGTTTTCCTAAGATAACAATGAAATAAAATCATGTTAATGTTTTGTTATTGGAGGAGGAGCTAGAGGTATTTTAGAGAGTTTATTATTAAAAATATGAAATCCCCAATCCTTAAAATTACTGATATGGATAAGGGATTCATTTTCATATGTGTTTCTAGGATTCTAGCATCATCACTTAATAAATTGAAAAAGTTAAGCCCGTTCTTTATGTCTTTGAACATATCTGTGGCTTTGCATGTCTTTTCAGAGGAATTTTCAACATCCCTGACACAATACAATGTACTTGGTTCATAGTTTTCATAACACTACTCGGAATCAAAAAGATGAAAAGTTAAAATGTGATAAGCACAAAAAATATCTTTGCTGCAACCATTACTTATTTGTACTCAATATGGCAAGAGATTGCAGACCTACAGCAGGATTTCACTGGAGCTTTACATTGCTTAAATATGAAAAGAAAGAGGATTCTTTTAAGAAATCACACTTTAATACTTTTTTTTCAAAGAAATTAGAATGGTTTAATTCAGCAAGTGAAGACTGGAATATGGCTACTATGTTGGAATATGATAGGGGGAGCAAGAAACAAAGGAAGCAAATAAATTCTGACTTTGAAGATTAAAGCAAATTAGTCTGAATTAACCATGAATTAATGCTGAAATTCGATGGATTTTTTTTTTCCAGGCTATAAGATTAAATTGAAAGATTCTGGAACACCTTTTCTTTAGATACAGAAATGTAAATAGCAGTTTTATGGTGGAGTTTAGTAAGTTTGTAAAGTGTTTGGGCTGATAAATTTGCTAGTACTGTTCTTGGGAGACAGTCTGAAATTAATTCATCTGGAGGAAAAGATTTGGGGCACATGAATGGAATCCAGACCATATCATCTGGTCTCAGAAGCTAAGGATGCTCTCTGGCTTGTTATGTTAGTAATCTAGTTCACAAGTCTTCACTCCTTTCTATTGACTTTCTTGTCCCCAGATGCATCTCATTCTAAAGTTCCATATTTTCCTTTCTTTCATAAGCACCGTTTCTCTTCACAAACATCCTTATACCACCTATGATCGGGTTTTTTTCTGAGTTTCCCACTCCTACCATTTTATTTTCCTGGTATGGGGGCTCTGTGTGACCTGACTTGGCTATGATAGAAAGTCTGGGTATGCCCATTCTTCTTTCTTTTTTGACTTTTGTTTACAGATGATCAGAGAAACGCTTTGAGTCAAAAATATTTTTAATGACACCTCTATAAAGTAGGAACAAACTCGTATATCTCCTCCCCTCTAGGGTCAGGCCAAACATCCTTGGTTCTGAATCAGACATTAGTTTTGAGAGCTATATTATGCAAACTTTAGTTCCTAGACTTTATGCATTATTTTAAATTAAGGAAAGAGGATTAAGCAGATGTCAATGCCCTCGTGCATGAGTTACAAGAAAGCACAAAATGTAGCATTCCAAAATCATGATCACTTGTTCATCAATATTTAAAAAGATATTTCTGTCTTATTTCAGGAATGACAGGGGAAAAGATATTATCCTCTGGAATGATTTTAAAGAAAAAAATAAAGAGAACATATAACCAAATGTGAAGTAGGGACAGATAAGAAACAAAATTTGGCTGCACTTCCACTTTCATGATGGGAAGATAGCTTCACTGACTTAACTTTTTGCCAAGAAAAAGTACTTCCACAGTATTCTTCTAGTGAAAGGCAGAAATTTGACATAAAGGTACAAAATGCTTGACATCAACTTATAAAATACTTTCAGCATATTATCTGATACTGGAGATTTATATCCTTCAGTAAAAGTATGTTGTCAGTCTGTTCATTCCAGTGGGAACTTGGCTAACTCATAGATTATTTTAATATATATATCTCATAAATCAAAGATTGAGGTTGAATCAAAAATGAGTGAAAATCTCAAAGAATAGAACAGAAGGGACATTTAAAAATCCCAGATACTCCCTTTTTGAAATATAGGCATTATTTATGGGCAGACTTAAAATGAAATTTTAAACAGGCTATCAAATGCATAATTTAATTTTGACTCAGTAAATTTACTCATATGGTAAACTGGTATCTAGAAGAGAAGCAATTTTGCTAAGATCTGTTTTCAGCCACTCAAAAAATGGTGAAGAAAACTTTAGGCATTGGACGGAAACCCAAGTAAATTAGAAACCAAATTAAACAGAAATATGAATAGAAATTATAGAAACAGAAACAAAAATAGAAATATTGCAAAGAAACTTGAGTAAACCAAAAATATGCCCCATTTCCCAAGTAAGTAATATATTCTTTAAAGAAAATTGAAAAGCTGTTCATAGTAAAACAAACAAACACACAAACAAACAAACACCAGAAACACTGTCTAAAATAGCTGCTAAACGAGCCTGTCTAAGTGGCTGAACTTCTCCTTCTGCTTTCAAGAAATTTGATGCAGAAAGAAAATAATCTGCTTGTATCCAAACCTTTAGTTCTCATAATGATTAAACTAGATTTAGTTTATTAAGGCAAAATTTTTCTATCACTGGGGACTCATATGCAACACAGTGAGATCAAGCTAGTATTTATGGTAACACTTTTGTGAGAAACAAAAAAAAAATCAAAAGCTCTCCATAAAGAGGCATGTAGTTAACTCCTATCCAGCCTCCCTGAACTTCCTTCTCAGCCCCAGGTCCATTGACTGCTCAGGCTAGAGCCAAGGAAAGCCCATCATCTCCGTGGTGTCAGAGACGGAAATAGTTCATGCCTCAAACATTGATATAAAAGAGTTTTGCCCATTGTAACAAAAACTGTGTAAAGAAGATGCAACCAAAGAAGCCTCCCTGAAAATAACTGACTGGAACTTTGGACTGTGAGTTAAACTACCTAGATAAGATGCTAGTGTCCAATCATTCCAGCCTAGGGAAAAACAATCAAGGCTGAGGCAGAGGAATGCCTTCCCAAGTGGTTTGTTGTGAAAGCCAAATGCAGCAGAGAGTCTTCCCTGGCTGAGTTTGGGGTGGGGAGACCACAGCCCACAGATACCAGGTTTGCTTCCTCCAAAACAAGGAAGGGGAGGAGGTTTCAGGTGTAACCTCTGGTCAGAGGCAGCGAACACCCATCCTCCCTTACACAAACTGGCCAAGCTCTGGAACCCCCAATCCCACAGGTCACATCCATGTGACATTCACGTGAGAGGCAGCTGAGAGAGGAAAGAGCCTCCGAAGTGCCCCCCCAGAGTCATTCCTGAAGCCTTGCACCACAGGACTGCAAGGGATGCAACAAACCCAGGGCTGCAGGAGAGAGTGGTAAACTCCCCACGGGGACATGCCTGGGTTTTCCTACCTAGCCTGAGCATATATTAACCCATTGAACTCTGTGCTTTTTGGGGGTGGATCTTCACTGCCAAGAAGACGAACTGGGAAGAATCAACAGAGCATTGTTGGGATCCACAGAGCAGTGATATTTTCCTCATTCTGTCACCCTCTTTCTGTCCCCACCCCCCACCTATTTTCTATTTCTTTCTCTCTCTCTCATTTTTGCCATCAGATGAAACCCATACTATAGTCACTGACACATGGTCTCATTAGCACCTTTATTCAGGCAGAGGCATTTCTAAGAACTTCAGTAACCAGATATTGACACATGTCTGGGTGTGGTCCATTTCCCCTGGGCCTTTGACAGCAACTGGGCACAGTGCAGAAACCAGATGGCCCCACCTCTGGCGTTTTACTCAACACCCATGTCTGCAAACATTCAGACTTGAATTTAAGAATATCTATTAAGGCAGAGCTGGAGGTGTCTATTGATGTTAGTGTAGTGGCTCATATTCTCTCAATTAAAGAAGAAAAACTAGAATGATTTGCTGCTAAATAAATGCTGAAGACAAAAACTGTCACCAGAGCTATGCAGACTATTCTGCTGTATGTGCACTGACCATTGCAAGAGGCTGAATGATAAATAGGTTTGAGCCCACAGGATGCAGAAGATGAAAATCAAACCTTTCAGAAATTAGAATTTTGATTTTCATAATTCCCAATTATTTTGTAATGGTACCTCACAGCAGTAAGAATCCAGAACCAAGTAAGGAAAATAGCAACTAGATATTGGAGGCTTTTTTCAGTTGTGATACTTTGTTTCATATTTTCAGTAAAAGTGTGGTTAACAGGAAGACATTTCATAAGTTTTTTTCCTGAATAATGATTTTTTACTTTCCAGTCAGCTACATGTAAAATAAAGACTAAAGGAAAATAAAGTTGATTGAGAGAGAACAAGCCTTTTGATCCATGAAAAACTCACCTCATTATATCTCTAAGAGACTATCACCATTATATTTATAATCATCATCTCTAGGATGGAATAGATTTTTTTATCTAAGAGACTGAACAAGCTTTCAAACCAAATTTCTCCATTTTCTCCACTTGCTATACTTTTTTCATGTTCTGAGAAGTCCTGGAGCATATAAACTCAATTACTTTTGGATGGAACTAAATTTCCTGAGCACACATAACATTTTCCAGTGGATAATGTGCTTGCAGTCCACAGGAGCACCCTTGAGCTGCTGCAGAAGAAAACAGTTAAAAGAGCAGTGTGGAAGTCAGGTTTTCAGCACCAGTCATTTGATTGTATCTGTCCTCTGATCATACAGCATGCTCACATACAGCATTCCTCAAATCAATGCTAGGATCAAAGATATTTAAATACTTATCTTCTCAGTCAATAACTGTTACCTGCCTCAGAACCTCTGAGTGTGCAGGAATATTCTGATGCAAAAGATTAAGAAACAGAGGAACATCAATATCTAGTGTCAGTGCAAAACTTCAAGCACCACCCAGCTGCATTCCTTGCAAACAGGACATGTTATGTTTTTAATTTTGCTTTCATTCAGCCTTAAATACTTTGACTATAATTATGGGGGAAATAAGATATAATTCTTGTAAATAGCATCTTGGACTATTAATTTCAGTTTAATGAGACTATACTGTTACTCAAAACGTGGGTATGCTATTTGATTTGTATCTATTTTTCATTTTAGTCCAATAGCTTTTAAATCAGGTCACTGACCAGTACATTTGCACATCCTCAATGAAAGCAAATTTACCCACATTATGCTTTGTGGAGCATTTTAATGTAGCAGCAAGCTCTAAGATTATGTTATATAATCTTGCAGAAAAGGGCATATAATTTTATCTGAATAGCAATACTAGTTAAACATACCATGTCAGTACAGCTCTTCTCACTCCTGCTCTTTACCATTTAGCTGCAAAAATTCCTGACTGTCAGTTAAAATAGTTGTCTACTGAGATCTCAAGAGTTAAGCAAGTAAAGAAGTGGGACCAATTTTTTTAAAAAAAATCTTGAAAAAGAAGCAAAAATGTATGACTTTGGGTTTTTTTGCAGCATTAGCTACATCTGATTACTTTGCAGTTCCTAGCATTAGTATTGACACAAGGTGCTATAATGAACCTAAGATAAATTTCTTATTAAATGTTTGGCCTTCTATTTATTTTTAATTTTTTTTTTTGCTATGACAGGAGGTATTAGATTTAATTCTGCATTGTCAGTTTTTTGAGGATAGAGGCTTTTTATTTGTGAAGTTATTATTATTATTATTATTATTATTATTATTATTATTATTATTATT